>SJYV01044609.1:160998-280194 GCA_006410875.1 Neotragus pygmaeus
TTTTCTCGGAATGTCATTGCCTTCTTTGTGAGTTCTGTTTCAGGTGCAAAGCGTGGCTTCTTATAGCTGTCAGTACCCAGGCTTACTCAGTCCTAGAACTCACACACACACTTCCCCTGGACTTGTTTTGAATCTTGCTTAACCTTTTTCCTATGGTTCATGCGTCCACAGAGAACCTATGCTTATGAGTACATATGCAAATCAGATGACAGGGAATGTCTGACACACATATTAAGTGTATCTCCTTTGCTTACAGCTTACTCCATTGCACTTAGATTCTCTTGTAAAACAGCAGTTCTGAGATACAGAACATTATTAGTAATGTTAAGACAGTTACAGAATATTAATTGTGGGGCCCTTCTCAGTACAGGGCTTTATGCTCTTTCATTTTTACTGGTCACATGCCCATGAATTCAGCCCTAAATGCTGCCTTAATGCAAAAATGATTCAGGAGTAATTTTATTTGAAAAATCATTGCAGTGTATGATTTTAGCAATAAAAATTAATGTTACTAATAATAATTGTTGGTAGCTCATGTATACAAGTCAAGGAAGCTTGAACAGAACACTGACAGATAGTTATAAACCAAGTTGAACTGCTACCCCTGAGCCTAGAAAGCAGTGGGCACCAGCAATTATTTAAATATTTAATTACTTAATTGAATAAGTATATAGTGGCATGGATAATTTTCACTCCTTCTTAGCTTTAAATGATTAAATACATTAGAAAATAACTCTCAAAAAATACAAGATACTAGAGACAGGCATAAAACTCAAACATTAATGTTTACTTTTTAAAAATATAAAAGGTTGTCATTATATTTATTTAATAATAGACTTTACCTTAGTTTAATTCTTTTTGCCCCCCCTTTAATGCCAGAATTCTGCCTATGTTGTAGTTTAAAAAATACCAATTTATATTGTCTTTCCTATTCTTATATTTTTTTCTTTCTTCCTGCTCAGGGAAGGTTACAAATTGGAAGGGACCTCTGGTGCTATCAAATCTTTCCTACTATCCATCAAGGATGTAATGGGTCCACATCTGCCTCTGAGTATGTGTGAATCTCCACTCTCAGTATATGTAACCACCCCAAACGTTCTTTTTGCCCAAAGCCCAAAACGTTTTAGATCCATTGCCGATGCAATTTGTCTAAGCCTTCTTCTCCCACTGAGGCATTAAAAAACAGTCAGGCTTCCTGCAGACCATAACCAGAACATAAGGAGGATGTGTTGTCCTGAGCTTTCTCTCTGTCTAACCCAACCATTCCATCTCTCCTGGAGTCCCTATGTGTTGGCACTGTGTTTTTCTCAAGATGTCCATCAACAGATGAATGGATAAGCAAGCTGTGGCATATATACACAATGGAGTATTACTCTGCCATTAAAAAGAATAAATTTGAATCAGTTCTAATGAGATGGATGAAACTGGAGCCTATTATACAGAGTGAAGTAAGCCAGAAAGAAAAACACCAATACAGCATACTGACACATATATATGGAATTTAGAAAGATAGTAATGATGACCCTGTATGTGAGACAACAAAAGGACACAGACATAGACAATGGACTTTTGGCCTCAGAGGGAGTAGGAGAGGGCGGGATGATCTGNAACTCATGCTATTCATTGCAGTGTTTACTCCTTAGAATTTAATAAGCATGTGGCCTTAGTGGGCTTCCCAGGTGGTGGGAGCAGTAAAGACCTCAGCCATCAATGCAGGAGACTTGAGAGATGCAGATTCCATCCCTGGGTAGGGAAGAGTCCCTGGAGGAAGGCATGGCAACCCACTCCAGTATTGTTGCCTGGAGAGTCCTGTGAACAGAGGAACAAAGGATAATGGTGGGCTACAGCCATGGGGTCACAGAGAGTTTGACACGACTGAATGACTAACACACACAGTCTCTTTCAGCCCAATCAGAATACAAAACTTAAACATCAGACTACTGCTGGATTTTGTGTTAGTTCCATTTTAAGCCAGTGAGTTTTAGTTTTGTTGCTTGTTTTTTATGTCTTAGCGCTAGAAAACATTCTAAGTGAAAAACACAGGATATCTTATTCAAGAAGTAGTTCCTTTTGGGTTCAATGTTATTTCAAATGGAGAACTTATATGACCTTTAGTGTTACCAGAGTTGAAGAGGCTATAAAGGCTATTTTTAAGGTAACATGCTGGTAATTGGATTACCTCTTTAAATATTGATCAAATATAGATAAACATTTTGTAACTATTATAAAGAGTATCAACTTGTGTTTGTGAGTGTGTGTATGCCTCTATGTGTGTATAATTTATATATAATTAACAAACATATGTATTTTCACTAAATGAGAAATTGTGGCACTGGTAAAGTATCTTCTAAGTAAGAATCTGCAGAGGTTGCTTCAGCTTTTCAAATTAAAAAATATTGCTTGTTAATCATGCTAACCCTGTAATTTGCATTCCTATTGTCAATAACAGTAACAACAGCTAACACATTATTTCTGCAAAATATCCTTTGTGGTATTCAGATTTAAAAAGCAAACTGAGCAGAAACAATTAAACAGGGCAAACTTAAAAAAGAATGTTAGAAGGAACATTTTATATGAATACAATGTATTTTGTATTTTATGTAAAATATATATTTTATTATTAGCAAGAGTTTAGTTTCATTTGGACAGCGGAAAATAGAATGACTCAAGTGTTCACTCCATTGTGCCAACAGAGGAGAGACACATATGTTTATTGAAATATTCTTTAAACTAATTTTTCTTTGATCTTTAATATTGAATTTTTAAAGACAACCCCAAAAGTTGTGTAGCAACTAGCTGGTGATAATTTGTGTATTATATCATAAAAAGGATAATGTATTGTGACACTTGTAAAGTATTATATCAGATAGTAAGTTAAAATGAACAGATTTTAAAGGATATTTTCTTACATTTTCTTAATGTGAACAGTTTAAAGTTAATTGAGTTTGGCATTTAGATAATCCAGCTAAAAGACCACATTTCTTCCCTTCCATTGTTATAAGCTTTACTTTCTCCGAGCCCTTCCTCTTTCTCCTCTTCATCTCTTCCTCATCTTCTTGAATTTGCATTTAAATACACTACATGCTCTAAGAACATATTTACATATCTAAAGAAAAATTTTAGTTATGATTTTTTATTTTAATTTTTCTAAGAGTTCCCAAATGCTCATTTAATATCAACTTCAGAAGAACTTTCTTTAGACTCAACAGTATCTTGATGTCATTAAGCTTGAAGAAAATATTTAATTTTGCCTGTTGGAATAAATTCTATTAAAATAAAATCTTTTTTTAAGAATGGAAAGTTGGTCGTGTTTGGAGAAAGACATTATCTATACATGACAAAAGTATGGAATAATTATAAAGCAAACTAAAACATATGAGAATAGTGTCAGAGGAAATTGACTATATACTAACCTTTATTAGTAGGTTGGTTTCATATCTGTTTATTTAAATCTACAAAAAAAGACTAAAATAATATAGATGCAATTTTTTTACATATATGTAATCTCATTATTCTGATATATGAATATAATAAGAACTACTGTTGTTGTTGTTCAGTTGCTAAGTCATGTCTGACTGTTTGCCATAGCATGAACTGCAGCATGCCAGGCTACCCTGTCCTTCACTATCTCCCTGACTTTGCTCAAACTCCTGTTCATTGAATCAGCGATGGCATCCAACCATCTCATCTTCTATCAGTCGCTTATACTCTTGCCCTCAATCTTTTCCAGCATCAGGATGTCAGCTCTTTGCATCAGGTGGCCAAAGTATTGGAGCTTCAGCACCACCCCTTCCAATGAATATTCAGGATTGATCTCCTTTACGATTGACTGGTTTGATCTGCTTGCAGTCCAAGGAACTGTCAAGAATCTTCTCCAACACCATAATTTGAAAGAGTTACTTCTTTGGCACTCAGCCTTCTTTATGGTCCACTCTCACATCTGTAGGTGACTACTGGAAAAAACACAGCTTTGACTATACATATTTTTGTTGGCAAAGTGATACCTCTGCTTTTTAATACACGGTCTAGGTTTGTCAGGCTTCCCTTGTGGCTCAGCTGGTAAAAAATCGCCTGCAATGTGGGAGACGTGGGTTTGATCCCAGGGTTGGGAAGATCCCCTGGAGAAGGGAAATGCTACCCACTGCAGTATTCTGGCCTGAAATATTCCATGGGTTTTCTAGTCCATGGGGTCACAAAGAGTTGGAAATGACGGAGTGACTTTCACTGCACTAGGTTTGTCAATGAGAACTACACAAATTCTTAAATTTAAGAAGGTGGTGATAAAGACTCTGTCCTTTGCTAAATTTTAGTCATGTTCCTCAAAGCATTCATTTTTGACTAGGCTTCAGTCTTGGACCCTGTCCTGTCCTTGAGCTGTCTGTTCAGTCTAACGAAGAGTCCTGCTGTCTCCCCCCACACACAGCCTTGATATCTGGTAACTCTTGATATCAAGTTCCATCCCCCACTTCTGATATATGAATACTTTGTCTGCCTTTGACAAGAATGTATAGGCCACCTTAATAAGAATACCCTACCCTAATCATATTCTTTTAGTGATTTTCCATCCACTTAACTTCTTACTCTGTTGACTGAACGCAAATTCCCACCTATATTTGCTGTATTGAGATTTGACCATGGTTTTTCCTATTGCAAGAATCATGACTGCTATTGCAGTTGCCTGAAATAAAGGCTGTCTTATTTTCCTTAACAAGTTTCAGAATTATTTTGATCTATAATATTAGCTAGTGTTGAGGAATTCAGTGAATGAATAACAAGTAAGAAGAAGTCCTGAGTTTTATGACAAATTATTAACTGGAGCTTAGAATTCATATTCTAAAACTTAGTTTCATATCTTCAATAAAGTTAATTCAATTTTATTTTATTTCATTTTATTTTTTTGCAAAATGGAAAACAAAATGCTAAGAAATAGAGGAAAAGAACAGAATGGGAAAGACTACAGATCTCTTCAAGAAAATTAGAGATACCAAGGAAACATTTCATGCAAAGATGGGCACAAAAAGGACAGAAATGGTATCAACCTAACAGAAGCAAAAGATATTAAGAAGAGGTGGCAAGAATACACAGAACTATACAAAAAGATCTTCATGACCCAGATAATCATGATGATGTGATCACCCACCTAGAGCCATACATCCTGAAATGGAAGTCAAGTGGGCCTTAGGAAGCATCACTACGAGCAAAGCTAGTGGAGATGATGGAATTCCAGGTGAGCTGTTTCAAATCCTAAAAGATGATGCTATAAAAGTACTGCACTCAATATGCTTGCAAATTTGGAAAACTCAGCAGTGGCCACAAGACGAAAAGGTCAATTTTCATTCCAATCCCAAAGAAAGGCAATGCCAAAGAATGATCAAACTATCGCACAATTGCACTTATCTCACACACTAGCAAAGTAGGGCTCTCTCCAAGCCAGGCTTCAACAGTACGTGAACTATGAACTTCCAGATGTTCAAGCTGGATTTAGAAAAGGCAGAGGAACCAGAGATCAAATTGCCAACATCCATTTTATCATTGACAAAGCAAGAGAGTTACAGAAAATATCTGCTTTGTTGACTATGCCAAAGCCTTTGACTGTATGGACAACAACAAACTGGAAAATTCTTAAAGAATATGGTATAGCTGGCCCCCTGACCTGCCCCCTGAGAAATCTGTATGCAGGTCAAGAAGCAGTGGTGAGAACTGGACAAGGAACAACAGACTGATTCCAAATCAAGAAAGGAGTACGTCAAGGCTGTATATTGTCACCCTCTTGATGAAAGTGAAAGAGGACAGTGAAAAAGTTGTCTTTAAACTCAACATTCAGAAAACTAAGATCATGGCGTCCAGTCCCATCATTTCATGGCAAGTAGATGGGGAAATAGTGGAAACGGTAACAGACTTTATTTTGGGGGGCTCTAAAATAACTGCAGATGGTGACTTCAGCCATGAAATTAAAAGACGCTTGCTCCTTGTAAGAAAAATTATGACCAACCTAGACAACATATTAAAAAGCAGAGACATTACTTTGCCGACAAAGGCCTGTCTAGTCAAAGCTATGGTCCTTCCAGTAGTCATATATGGATGTGAGTGTTGGACTATAAAGAAAGCTGAGTGTCCAAGAGTTGATGCTTTTGAACTATGGTGTTAGAGGAGACTTTTGAGAGTCCCTTGAACTGCAAGGAGATCCAACCAGTCTAACCTAAAGGAAATTAGTGCTGAATACTCATTAGAAGCACTGATGTTGAAGCTGAAACTCCAATACTTTGGCCCTCTGATGCGAAGAACTGACATTTAAAAAAATGTGGATGCGGGAAAGATTGAATGTGGGAGTAGAAGTGGATGGCAGAGGAAGAGGTGGTTGGATGGCATCACCCACTTGATGGATATGAGTTTGAGTAAACTCCAGGACACAGAAGGCAATGGCACCCCACTCTAGTACTCTTGCCTGAAAAATCCCATGGACGGAGGAGCCTGCAGTCCATGGGGTCGCTAAGAGTCAGACACAACTGAGCGACTTCACTTTTTACTTTCATGCATTGGAGAAAGAAATGGCAAGCCACTCCAGTGTTCTTGCCTGGAGAATCCCAGGGACGGGGGAGCCTGGTGGGCTGCCGTCTATGAGGTCACACAGAGTTAAACACGACTGAAGTGACTCAGCAGCATCAGCAGCAAACTCTAGGAATTGGTGAAGGATGGGGAGGCCTGCCGTGCTGCAGTCCATGCGGTTGCAAAGATTCAGACATGACTATGCGGCTGAACTGAATTTTTTTTTTTAGCAAAATGGAAAATACAATGTCACATCCCATTCTATCTATAAAGTGTTATTGTTCCATCACAAAATTTTGTCTGACTCTTTGTGGCCTCGTGGACTGTAGGACCCCAGGTTCCACTGTTCTCTGTATCGCCCTGAGTTTCTTCATATTCATGTCTATTGAATTGCTGATGCTATCGATCCATCTCATCCTCTGCTGCTCCCTTCTCCTTTTGCCTCTATCTTTTTTTTTTTAATTAATTAAATTTATTTATTTATTTATTTTTAAATTTAACTTTACAATACTCTATTGGGTTTGCCATACATCGACACGAATCCACCACAGGTGCACACAAGCTCCCAATCCCGAATCCCCCTCCCACCTCCCACCCCACAACGTCTCTCTGGATCATCCCCGTACACCAGCCCCAAGCATCCTGCATCCTGTATCAAACAGCATCGGGGTCTTTTTCCAATGAGTTGGCTCTTTGTATCAAGTGGCCAAATTATTGGAACTTCAGCTTCAGCAACAATCCTTCCAATGAATATTCAGAGTTGATTTCATTTAGGAATATCTTGTTTGATCTCCTTGCAGCCCAAGAGACTTTAAAGAGTCTTCTCTGGCACCACAATTGAAGCATATGAATTCTTTGATGCTCAACCTTCTTTATGGTCCAATTCTCACATGCCTATGATGAAAATGATAGCTTGGACTATATGGACTTAAAATGATGTTTCTGCTTTTTAATACACTGTCTAGGTTTGTCATTGTTTTTCATAGCTTTCTTCCAAGGTGCAAGTTTATTTTAATTTCATGGCTGTAGTCACTGTCTGCAGTGATTTCAGAGCCCAAGAAAGTGAAGTCTGTCACTGCTTCCATATTTTTCCCTTCAACTTGCCATGGAGTATTGGAACAGGATGCTCTGATCTTAGCTTTTCCCATGTTGAGTTTCAAGCCAGCTCTTTCACTCTCCTCTTTTACCCTCATCAAGAGACTTGTTAATTCCTCTTCACTTTCAGCAGTTAGAGTGGTACCATCTGCATATATGAGGTTGTTGATATTTCTCCCAGCCATCTTAATTCCAGGTTGTGATTCATCTATCCTGGCATTTTGCATGATGTACTCTGCATGCATGCCTACTAAGTTGCTTCAATTGTGTCCTACTCTCTGTGACGCTATGGACTGTAGCTCCCCAGGGATTTTTCAGGCAAGAATACTGGAGTGGGTTACCTTACCTCTTCCCAACCCAGGGATCTTCCCAAACCAGGAATCAAAACTACATCTCTTATATTTTCTGCTTTGGCAGGCAGGTTCTTTACCCCTAGTGCCACCTGGGAAGCCAATGATGTACCCTGCATAAAAGTTAAATAATAAGGGTGACAATATACAGCCTTGTCATACTCCTTTCCCAGTTTTTTGAACCAGTCAATTGTTCGATATCCAGTTCTAATGTTTGGCTCTTGACCTGCAAAAAAGTTTCTCAGGAGGCCGGTAAGGTGGCCTGGTATTTCCATCTCTTTAATAACTTTCCAAAGTTTTTTGTGACCCATACAGTAAAAGGAATAAAGCAGAAGTAGATTTTTTCTGGAATTCCCTTGTTTCTTTATGATCTAATGAATGTTGAGAATTTGACCTCTGGTTCTTCTGCCTCTTCAAAACCCACCTTGTACATGTGTAAGTTCTCAGTTCATATACTGCCTGAAGGATTTTACGCATAACCTTGCTAGTGTGTGAAATGAATGGAATTGTATGGTAGTCTGAACATTCTTTGTCATCACCCTTCTTTGGGATTGGAATGAAAACTAAACTTTTCCAGTCCTGTGACCACTGCTGAGTTTTCCAAATTTGCTGGCATATTGAGTGCAGCACTTTCACAGTATCGTCTTCTGCATTTTAAATATCTCAGCTGGAATTTCATCACCTCTACTAACTTTGTAGTAATGCTTCCTAAGGCCCATCTGACTTCATACTCCAGGATGCCCAGCTCTAGGTGAGTGACTACACCATTTTTATTATGTGGGTCATTAAAACCCTTTTGTATAGTTCTTCTGTGTATTCTTGCCACTTCTGCTTAATCCCTCTGTTTATATTAGGTTATTACCACTTCTGTCCTTTACAGTGCCTATCCTTAAGTGAAATAGTACCTTGATAGCTGTAATTTTCTTGAAGAGATCTCTAGTCTTTCCCATTCTATTGCTGTCCTTTATTTCTTTGCACTGTTCCTTGAAGAAGGACTTCTTATTTCTCCTTGCTATTCTCTGAACTCTGCATTCAGTTTGATATAGCTTTCCCTTTCTCCCTCACCTTCTACTTCTCTTCTAGTCTCAACTATTTCCAAAAGCTCCTCAGGCAACCTCTTTGCCTTCTTGCATTTCTTTTTTCTTTGAGATGGTTTTGATCATCACCTCCTGTACAATGTTATAAACCTCTGTCCTTAGTTAGTAAGGCATTCTATCAGATCTAATCCCTTGAATTTGTCACCTCCACTGTATAACAATAAGGGATTTGGTTTAGGTAATATCTGAATGACCTAGAGGTTTTCCATACTTTCTTGAATTTAACCTGAATTTCTTAATAAAGTGCCCATGCTCTGAGCCACAGTCAGCTTCAGATCTTCTTTTTGCTTCTCCATATTTGGTTGCAAAGAGCATAATCAATCTGATTTGAGTACTGACAATCTGGTGATGTCTCTTGTGTTGTTGGAGGAGGGTATTTACTATGACCAGTGTGTTCTCTTGACAAAACTCTTTTAGCCTTTACTCTGTTTCATTTTCTACCCCAAGGCCAAATTTATTTGTTATTCCAGGTATCTGTTGACTTCCTTGTTTTGCATTCTAGTCCCCTATGATGAAAAGGAGACATACGGATGGCTAACAAACACATGAAAAGATGCTCAACATCACTCATCATTAGAGAAATGCAAATCAAAACCACAATGAGGCAAATCAAAACCATTTCACACAAGTCAGAATGGCTGCAATCCA
Source organism: Neotragus pygmaeus (assembly GCA_006410875.1). Taxonomy (NCBI): domain Eukaryota; kingdom Metazoa; phylum Chordata; class Mammalia; order Artiodactyla; family Bovidae; genus Neotragus; species Neotragus pygmaeus. The sequence goes on from SJYV01044609.1 coordinate 170,735, forward strand.
AAAGTCTGCAAGCAATAAATGCTGGAGGGGGTGTGGAGAAANTTCTGAATGTTGAGTTTTAAGCCAACTTTTTCACTCTCCTCTTTCACTTTTATCAAGAGGCTCTTTAATTCTTCTTCTCTTTCTGTCATAAGTGTCGTGTCATCTGCATATCTGAGATTATTAATATTTATCCCAGAAATCTTGATTCCACCTTGTGTTTCATCCATTCCAGCATTTCTCATGGTGTTTTTTACATATAAGTTCAATAAGCAAGGTGACAATGTACAGGCTTGACGTACTCCTTTCCCTATTTGGAACCAGTCTGTTCCATGTTCAGTTCTAACTGTTGCTTCCTGACCTGCATACAGATTTCTCAGGAAGCAGGTCAGGTGGTCTATTATTCTCATCTCTTTCAGAATTTTANAGGCTTGACGTACTCCTTTCCCTATTTGGAACCAGTCTGTTCCATGTTCAGTTCTAACTGTTGCTTCCTGACCTGCATACAGATTTCTCAGGAAGCAGGTCAGGTGGTCTATTATTCTCATCTCTTTCAGAATTTTACACAGTTTGTTGTTATAGGGGCTCTAGGTGCAGTAGACCTAGAGGGCAAGACCTAGAGGTATGGCATAAGCCCTCTTGGAGGAGGTCTCCACTGACCTCACAGTAGACCTGCCAGAACTTACACAGGACTGGGAAGCAGACTCTTGGAGGGCACAAACAAAACTTTGTGTGGACGAAGACACAAGAGAAAGGACCAGTGGCCCCATAAGAGACTGACCCAGACTTGCCTGTGAGGGTCCAGGAGTCTCTGGCAGAGGTGTGGGTTGGCAGTAGCCTGCTGTAGGATTGAGGGCACTAAGTACATCAGTGTTTGCATGGGACCTTTTGAAGGAGGTCACCATTATCTTCATTACCTCCAGCATAGTTTGGCTTCAGGTCAAATAATAGGGAGGAAACACAGCTCTGCCCATCAACAGAAAATTAGATTAAAGATTTACTGATCATGGCCCCTGTGGTCCACTGGAGAAGCGAATAGCAAATCACTTCAGTATTCTTGCCTGGAGAAGCCCATGAACGGTATGAAAAGGCAAAATGATAGGATACTGAAAGAGGAACTCCCCAGGTCAGTAGGTGCCCNAAGAATTGATGTTTTTGAACTGTGGTGTTGGAGAAAACTCTTGAGAGTCCCTTGGACTGCAAGGAAATCAAACTTGTCAATCCTAAAGGAAATCAACCTTGAATATTCATTGGAAGGACTGATGCTGATGCTGAAGTTCCAATACTTTGGCCACCTGATGGGAAGAGCCAACTCATTGGAAAAGACCCTGGTGCTGGGAAAGACTGAAGGCAGGAGGAAAGGGGGATGACAGAGGATGAGATAGTTGAATGGCATCACTGACTCGATGGACGTGAGTTTGAGCAAGNACCTGATGGGAAGAGCCAACTCATTGGAAAAGACCCTGGTGCTGGGAAAGACTGAAGGCAGGAGGAAAGGGGGATGACAGAGGATGAGATAGTTGAATGGCATCACTGACTCGATGGACGTGAGTTTGAGCAAGCTCTGGGAGTTGGTGATGGACAGGGAAAACTGACATGCTGCAGTCCATGAGATCATAAATAATCAGACAAGATTGAGCAGCTGACCACCAAAACAAAAAGGAAATTGATCAACATTGAAAACTACTCAATTTGCCAATGACTTTTGGCTATTAAGTACCTGGAGAAATACAGACACACAGGCATAAACACACACCTCAAACCTAGGATCAAAGAATTACTGACATCAGAGAAGACATTCAGAATGGGCTGTAGGTTGTGAGTGAAATTCCAAAACAAATTATGAAATAGTTTCAATAAATAAAGACACATTGAAAAAACTACAAAACTCACCAAAGAACTCTTTCAAAGTAGCACTGTTTATTTATATGAACAACCTAGATAATTATTTTTAAAAACTGGTATAAGGTAAATTTTCAGAAGTAATGGACACAAATTTATCATTTAATGTATATTCTTTCTTCAGAATATATGCCTAATTGTAAAGTTCAGATTTTGTATTGTTTAATATTTTTCTTTAAGGAAAATAATTCAAATGTAAAGTCTTGAAGATTAAAGGGGTTGGTTATTTGCCACATTAAAAAAAAAGAAACAAAACTTAAGTTTGTTTGTAGAATATGAGTAGCATAAATACTTGATATCTTAGTCCTTTTGAGCTGCTATAACAGAACGTCTTAGACTGGATGACTTATAAACAACAGAAATGTACTAAATGGTGCAAATATATTTATTACGTTTCCTTCTTATTTTTGTTCCAAGTTACATTTTAGGCCTCAAATATGCATATTTTGAATGTTCTTTAAGTAAAACCTAAGTTCATATGGAAAGAAAGAGAGAAGGAAACCGTAAGCTTTTGTTCAGTCTCTTAATTATATCCAAACTTGTCTATTCTCCAGAAGAAAAACATGCACTGCATGCTTTCTTATAATTTTTTTAATGATTAATGAAAGCTTTTAAATTTTATTAATTAAAGCTTCCAGTTTTTCTTTGACTCAGAAGAACAAAGTTCTTTTAGTTTTTCATGTGAATTTACTTTATTGGAAGTACAATGTATGCCTCAGATTTCCACTGTGTACAGTAATGGACATGAAATTATTAAATCAGAATAAACTTTTAATGGTTTAAAATAGTCTTGGTATTGACATTTAGACTTAATAGTAGTAGTTTTTCTAGAAAGAAAATGCTCTATCAACAAATTTAGATGCATTTGAAACAATCCCCAAATCTACAAAATTGTGGTCAATTATTTAAAACATATAATACCCCCTGGTTTACAAAGCAGAGATCATAAAATAGTTTTCAAACTGCGTTATAATATTCCATCATAAATATTTATTGATAATTTAAGAAAAGTTGCATTGTACTAGTGCTGGGTTTTAAACTAGTACTTAGATGTCATTTGCTTAAACTCAGTTGGGAGTCTCAAAAGATGTAATTTACAAAACTGTCCTGCAATGGAATTGCCAGAATGGAAATAGAAAAATAAAGACCAAAATTTGAACAGAAAGACTTTTGTGATGTTTAAATATTTTATACTATATTCATACATATTCTTATATGTATAAGGAATATTTTATGTATAATTATATCCTATTTTTATACTATTCTTTTATACTATTTTATAATATTCTTCATATACTCTATTGGTAAACAAAGCTACTAAGACAGCTTTTGATTGTTCTCCAACCACATCAGTAGTCTAGAGAGCTTGTGTCGAAATCCAGGGAATCCCTTCATATTCACTAGGCAAAGAGTAATTTGAACTCTGCATTAGGTCCCTAATAGATGTACCTATCATACATTCTGCTAGAACCAATGCCATTTAGCTTTGTCACTTTCTAGGCAGTAAATACAGATTTATTTTGCAAGTGATGCTTATCTAGGATAATTTCTTTCAGCTATAAGTGGATACCATCCTATTAAATATTTATTTTATAACAATGTACAAAATAGGTTATTTGAAAGAGCTAAAAAAAAAAAAAGTGCGCCTTCCAGGAACAATATATTCACATTTTACTTTATTTCACTTGGGGAAGTAATAAAACATCCTCGCCCAGTTTGCATCAGGGATTCAACCTAGATTGTTGCAGTAAAAACTCGCAAGAAAATATCTACATGATGACATCTGGAAATGCTCCAGACAAACCTCTTCTAATACACAATCCATCTGGTTCTTGCCTATGAGAAAAACTTCAGAGAAGCAGAATACAGTGCAAATATTCTCGCAAGTGACACCCAAAGGGATCTGCAAACTAATCTGGTGTATCTTTGCTTGATTGAATCTTTGCTTCAATTTGGTATCTGTTGATATGAAATTTCTTTTTGTTTCTTTTAACAGAGTGTCCTATTTATGGAATTTTAGCCTATAAGCTCATTCATTTGTCTAAGTTTTAGCCTCTATTCTTTTCTTAAAATATTTCCAATATTATTTATTTCAGGATATTCAGTATAATTCCCTGTGCTGTACAATAAGGCCTTATTGTTTGTCTGTTCTATATATACTAGTTTGTATCTGCTAATCTTAAACTAAGACTCCAGTCTTTCTCCAACCTCTCCTCCACCTTGGCAACCACAAATCTGCTCTCTATGTCTGTGAGTCTGTTTCAAGCCTCCATTCTTTCTTGGACAATGTTATGTTACTTTTTTATAGTGAAACACAAGGAAGAAAAGTTTTCTCCATCTTTTTTTTTTTAATTGGAGTATACTTGCTTAACAATGATGTGTTAGTTTCTGCTGTGCAACACCGTTAATCACCCATAAGTGTACATATATCTCCTCCCTCTTGAGCCGCCTTCCCATTCTCCCCACACTGATCCTGAACCTTCAGGTCATTACAAAGCATCAAACAGCTCCCTGTGATATACAACAACTTCCCACTTCTTTTAAACCTTTAATTTCATATTGTACCTGTTTTGAGAGGGTAAAATTGCCCCTACAGAGCTCCTCCTGTCTTGCCTTCATCTCTCTTTGCCTCCTAAATTATTACAAGGATGGAATAGGATGGTACATATACTGAGAAATTTTCTTCCTTTTTCTATTCCCTAAAGCTGTGAAAATGTATCCCCTGCTTGAACATCCAATAGATTTTCACTCATGTTTTATTTCATATAACTTGTACATTTGGTACTCTAAGGTCAAGTTTGCATGGTATGCCAGGTGTTTCTTGACTTCCTACTTTTGCATTCCAGTCCCCTATAATGAAAAGGACATTTACACTTTTGGGGGGTGTTAGTTTGAGAAGGTCTTGTAGGTCTTCATAGAACCATTCAACTTCACCTTTTTCAGCATTACTGGTTGGGACATAGATTCGGATTACTGTGATATTGAATGATCTGCCTTGGAAATGAACATAGATCATTCTGTCATTTTTGAAATTGTATCCAAATACTGCATTTCAGACTCTTTTGCTGACTATGATCACTACTCCATTTCTTCTAAGGGATTCTTGCCCACAGTAGTAGATATAATGATCATCTGAGTTAAATTAATTTAGTCCAGTTCTTTAGTTCGCTGATTCCTTAAATGTCGACATTCACTCTTTCCATCTCCTGTTTGACCACTTCTGATCTGCCTTGATTCATGGACCTAACAATGCAGATTCCTGAAAAAGTTCAGTTTCATTCCAATCTCAAAGAAATGCAGTTCAAAAGAATGCTCAAACTATCGCACAATTGCACTTATCTCACACGCTAGTAAAGTAATGCTCAAAATTCTCCAAGCCAGGCTTCAATAGTATGTAAACAGTTAATTTCCAGATGTTCAAGCTGGATTTAGAAAAGGCAGAGGAACCAAATTGCCAACATCTGTTAGATCATAAAAAAAGCAAGAGAGTTCCAGAAAAACAACTACTTCTGCTTTATTGCCTATGCCAAAGCCTTTGACTGTGTGGATCACAATAAACTGTGGAAAATTCTTACAGAGATGGGGATAACAGACCACCTGACCTGCCTCTTGAGAAACCTATATGCAGGAAGCAACAATTAGAACTGGACGTGGAACAACAGACTGGTTCCAGATAGTGAAAAGAGTACCTCAAGGCTGTATATTACCACTCTGCTCATTCAATGTATATGCAGAGTACATCATGAGAAATTCTGGGCTGGATGAAGCACAAGCTGGAAGCAAGATTGCTGGGAGAAATATTAATAGCCTCAGATAGGCAGATGACATGAACCTTAGGGCACAAAGCAAAGAACTAAAGAGCCTCTTGATGAAAGTGAAAGAGGAGAGTTAAAAAGTTGGCCTAAAATTCAACATTCAGAAAACTAAGATCATGGCATCTGGTCCCATCACTTCATGGCAAATAGATGGGGAAACAGTGGAAACAGTGTCAGACTTAATTTTTTTGTGTTCCAAAATCACTGCAAATTGTGATTGCAGCCATGAAATTAAAAGACGCTTACTCCTTGGAAGAAAAGTTATGACCAACCTAGACAGCATGTTAAAAAGCAGAGATGTTACTTTGCCAACAAATGTCCATCTAGTCAAGGCTATATTTTTTCCAGTAGCCATGTATGGATGTGAGTATTGGACTATAAAGAAAGTTGATAGTCAAAGAGTTGATGCTTTTGAACTATGATGTTGGAGAGGATTCTTGAGAGTCCCTGGGACTGCATAGAGATCCAACCAGTCCATACTAAAGGAGGTCAGTCCTGAGTGTTCATTGGAGGGAAACTCCAATATTTGGCCACCAGATGTGAAGAACTAACTCATTTGAAAAGACCCTGATGCTGGGAAAAATTGAAGGCAGGAGGAGAAGGGTACAGAAGAGAATGAGAGGGTTGGTTGGTATCACCGACTCAACGGACATGAGTTTGAATAAACTCCAGGAATTGGTGATAGACAGAAAGGCCTGGTGTGCTTCAGTCCATGGGGTTGCAAAATGTCAGACATGACTGAGCAACTGAACTGAACTGAACTGAACTGTATAGTAAACTTGTATATTTGGAGAGTTTAGGTCTAAAATTCTTAACATCACAGACCTTATCAAAATCGCCACAGAATCATACCATTCAAGCTTCTAACACTCAAAATTGCAAATTTTGAATTTTTATAAACAATTGGCACCATGATTAGGATCATAAATGTGTACAATATATTTCCCTAATTAGTAATTAGTACTGAGCACTCAAGAGGCAAGTATTTTCTAAACTCCTTATATGGATTTTCTCTCTATATCAAAATAATTGAAGCTAGTACTGTGACTTTCAATCTACACATAATGAAATGGAAACACTAGGACTTTATTCTAGATGTCCATATTTATGTAACCAGTCAATTGTGAAACTGGCATCCAGTTTGCAAAGTGAGTTTAATAGTCTGAAAATCATCCTCTAGCACTGAATTTTCATCTCAAAATTATTTATGTTAACATAAATTAATGAATAAAACCATTAATATATGAAGCTGAGATTTTATAAAGCATTTACTTTACTTGAATGTTGGGATCCCCTCCATGATTTTCTTTCTAGTACTGTTTATTTCTACAAAATTCATCTTCACATATATTTATTCAACCTATATTCATTATCTTCATAAATATTTATATATGAATGACTTTTTAGTTTGAAAATATTTGGTCTTGAATTTTCCCATTGAGATCTGTTCCAAAGAGAAAACTTTGCAATCTCTGCTTTACACCACCTGCCTTTGGAATAATTAATTTTTTCAATGACAGAGAGCACTTATATGGCCAAGAAGAAAATCTCAAGATCCTTGTTCATTGTCAAAAGTGTCTGAAGCTACTGACATTGAATCTAGAATCTTGACTTAAGTGTGTTCCCTAAGACCTCCTCATATTCCTGATCTTAAAACCACTCTCAGGACTTATTGCAGTGTCTTTTTGCTCCATGAACTACAGGAGTAAGCAGCTGCCAAAGATCATGCATGGCCCACAAGGACAAGAAGATGGAGAAAAAATTGTGCTATTTCTCTGCATAATGATAAGAATAGCTAAAGTAACAATAAAATAATACCATATAATACTGAAGCAACTTAGCAGCAAGAACTCTGTGTTAGCTAAGATCATCAGCATCATTACCATCATCATTTGACATATGAAAGGTGCTCCAAACATGTTAGCTTTTTAATATAGCCTCCAAAATGTGTTATTTTGGGGGGACAATTTTTTAAATTTATTTTTAATTGGAGGATAATCACTTTATATTATTATTGTTTTGGTTTTTGACATATATCAACATGAATCAGCCATAGGTATATGTCCTTTCCCTCTTAAACCTCTCTTTTGCCCCTTCACTCTTGAGCCTCTTCCACGTCCCTTCCCTCTTGAGCCTCTCTCCCACCTGCCTAGAGGATAGATTTATATTTTGTAGTAGGAACTGTAGCAATGCAGGAGTTGAGAGAGTGTGTGGTGGTGGTGGTGGTTTAGTCTCAAAGTCGCGTCCGACTCTTGCAACCCCAGGCTGTAGCCTGCCAGACTCCTCTGTCCATGAGATTTTCCAGGCAAGAATACTGGAATGGGTTGCCATTTCCTTCTTCAGAGAGAGTGGGTAGTAAGTTTGAAAATGGTAACCTCTTGAGTTGACTTCTCACTCTGATATTCTGCTATACATATTATTGTATTGTAGCTGCCAAACAGAAGTCATCCCCCAAACCAGATATTTCCTTGATTTTTCCCCTCTATGGGATGTATCCCTATGGGATATAACTCAATCCCATAGATTTCTAAGCTAGATCCGAAGTGAAAGGAATGGAGGATGGGGTGGCTGATAGGTATTGGAATGCTAATATAATCTATATTAGAGAAGAATTTACAATCTTATTTAGTAATATATGTGTAAATTGTGCTAACTGGAAGAGTTTTCTTGAAATATTGTTTTGTTCTTAGTATGTAGTATTTCCAGGCTTGCAGTATCCTGCTGCTACTGCTAAGTCACTTCAGTCGTGTCCGACTCTGTGCGACCCCATAGATGGCAGCCTACCAGGCTCCGCTGTCAATGGGACTCTCCAGGCAAGAACACTGGAGTGGGTTGCCACTGCAGTCTCCTAACTTGGTAAAAATAAAAACCTCTTACTTTCCTTCTTGTTCACAGGGCTGAAATTCTTAGGACAATAACCAAGTTTACATATTTACTTTCGTACTCTAAACCACTCTTAGGATTTATTTTCTTAACAACTTTCATATATGATGTACAGCAGTGGTAATGGTATTTACCATGTTGTATACTACATCCCTGGTGCTTATTTATCTTATAACTGGAAGTATGTAGCTTTGACCACCTTCATCCAGTTCCCCCTCCCACTACCCCCTGCCCTTGGTAATCAAAGACCTAATCTCTTTTACTATGAGTCTGTTTGTATGCTTGTGTGTTTTTGAAGTGTAATTGACCTACAACACTCTGTTAGTTCTTGTTATACAGCATAGTGAGATTTCTATTCATTTCAAATCATCGCCACAATCGGTCTAGTTATGATATGTCACCATATAAAAATATTACTTAGTTGACTGTATTCCACACACATTTCATATGTGTGACTCATTTACTTTCCAACTGGACGTTTGTATGTCTTCATCTTTCTCAATTTCTTTTCACCCCCTCATCCCCATCCCTTCTGCAAACCACCAGATTGTTCTCCAAATCTATGACCCTGTTTCTGTTTTGTTGTTGTTGTTTTTCATTTGTTTTGCGTTCTAGATTTCACATATAAGCGAAATCATACAGTGCAGGACCCTCAAACTGGGGATCCAGATGTGGGGCTCAGACCACTCACTACTTGGGAAAAAACGCTGCAATAGTATTTACCCTCCCATTTGTGTGTTACATACCTGAGGGTGGTAATCTTCACTGTGAGCATCTCCACTCCTTCCACTGCTCTTGTTGTGATTTCTTCTTTGTATCTTTAGTTGTATAAGACCTTTTGTCCTGTCTTATGGCTTTTCTCATCAGTGGTTTTGCTGTAAATAGTGGAAATTTTGGTGTTTCCATGGGAAGGGGTGAACTCAGGGTCTTCTTGCTTTGCCACCTTGGCCACTCCATCATTTCGTTTTTCACTATTTGCTCAGAAATGTGTATGAAATATTGGTAGGCATTTTGTATTATAAAAATCAAAGTTTATCTACATCACAATGTTTTTTTCTGGTGATTATGCAAAATTTGAATCAAATCTTAAAAAATGGAAACTTGTGGATATGAATTAGTTCATTTTGATTGCTTTTCATCTCCTGTGCTAAGGGCAAAGTTTAAAAACAGCAATAAAAGCAGTGCATTTTCTTTTTCCATAAATGAAGTTTCAGGTTTTGGATTCTCTGTGTGTGGGTGGATCTTTTATCATGTGCAGGAGAACCAAATACAACGAAACTGATGATTCACTCCTGCTTAGAGAAATGCTAATACTTCAGATTTCACTGCCATCTTTTCAGACTGAAATAGTTCACATTCTGAGCACCAGACAGGGAAACAAACTCAGTAGTAAGAAGAGGACCAGGACATGAACAGCTGTGTGGACTACAGCACTTTGGTTGTGGGGAAGCTGAGGAATATGTGGGATCTGCTATGGATGAGATGATAGAACAATAATTGCAAGTGGAAACACACAGGAAACTACACTCAATAGACCAACGATGAAGAAACCATTCAAAATTCACAGTGGTTTTCTCTAAGGAGGCAATGATTGTCCTTGTTAAAATAAATGGTTTCTTTTCTTCTCATCTAAATATTTTCCCAAGCAATCCTATTTTAAAGAATTTTATGGAGATTTTCTCACAACTGTTAAACAGATAATCTGCTGTGATCTTTTACCATTTCCTGCTCCCTGTTGCTTAACATTTATTTGTTATTATTTCATTAGTAGTGTAGTTATAATAGAGTACCTTATTAGTAGTTTTATTCACATTATTTTTTCCTTACTGATGAATGACAATCAAAGAACCATCACTGAGTTTTTATTTTAAATTGCCCTAAACTGACTTTTCTATTCTCGAAAATGTTTAACAAACAGGATTCTGTAATCTTATCTGGTACCATACATATTCATGAAGATTTTTTTCTTTATATCAAATCCAAATTGCTCCTATTACAAATTATACCCATTTCCTCTAGGTCACTAAAGATAAATGAAGTAGATATTTGATATTTGCTATGTACTGACATTGAGGATGAAACTTGTTAGAGAGAAGTATAATTGTGATACATGGAGCAGAATGATGAAGAAAAGATGAATGTTTGTTAATATACATCAGGTCAATATGAAATCATTTCAAAAACCTCACAAAAATTTTCTGGAATGACACTCCCTAATCTCAGATTGCTGGGAGAAATATCAACAATCTCAGATACCACTCTAACGGAAGAAAGTAAAGAGGAATTAAACAGCCTATTGATGAAGATGAAAGAGGAGAGTTGAAAAAATGGCTTAAAGCTCAACATTAAAAAAAAAACTAAGATCATGGAGTCTGGTACCATCACTTCATGGCAAATAGATGGGGAGAAAGTAGAAGCAGTGATGGATTTTATTTTCCTGGGATCTAAAATTACTTAGGATGGTGACTGCAGCCATGAAATTAAAAGATTCATGCTCTTTGGAAAGAAATCCATGACAAAAGTAGTCAGTGTATTAAAAAGCAGAGACATCACTTTGCCAATAAAAATCCATATAGTCAAAGCTGTGATTTTTCCAGTTGTCATGTATGGTTGTGAGAATAGGACCATAAAAGAAAGCTGAATGCCACAGAATTGAAGCTTCTGAATTGTGGTACTGGAGAAGACTTTTGAGAGTCTTTTGAACAAGGAGATCAAAACAGTCAATCCTAAAGAAAATCAACCCTGAATATTCATTGAAAAGACTGATGCTGAAGCTGAAGCTCTAATACTTTGGCCACCTGATGCAAAGAGCTGACTAATTGGAAAAGATCCTGTTGCTAACAAAGATTTAAGTTGGGAGGAGAAGGGGGTAATGGAGGATAGATGCTTAGATGGCATCACTGACTCAGTGGACAAGAATTTGAGCAAACTCCAGGAGACAGTGAAGGACAGGGAAGCCTGGTTTGCTTCAGTACATGTAGTTGCAAAGAGTCGGCCATGACTTTAGTGACTGAGTAACAACCAACCTCAATAACCTATTACAACTCTTGTTAGAAAATTATAATAAGCTTAGTAGAGCATAACAGAGTTCAACACACTCTGAAAAGTGAAGTCATTCAGTCGTGTCTGACTCTTTGTGACCCCATGGACTGTAGCCTATGAGGCTCCTCCATACATGGAATTTTCCAGCAAGAGTACTGGGGTAGGTTGTCATTTCCTTCCCCAGGGGATCTTCCCCACCCAGGGATTGAAACTAAGTCTCCTGCATTGCAAGCAGATGTTTTTACCATCTGAGTCATGAGGGAAGTTCATATACTGTCAAGCCTTCTTATATTTTTACAGATTAACATTTTAGTTTATTCCTCTGCCCATGTATTCAATGCAGCCTCACTATACACAACTTAGCTAGGAAACAAACCAATTGGAATGTTATTTACAGTTGTTCTGTGTTTTTAAATGTTATTTTTAAATGTCAAGCCCCTTATATATAAGTATATAAAATGATTGGGATTAATTGAAACATTTTTAACTTATTCAATAAAATACATAGAATTTGCCCAATTTCTGTGCCTAAAGCTCTTAATAATTATACTCCATGGAATCTTCCCCCAAATATTATGGGATAATTAGCATAGTTATTCCATTTTATCTTTGAGGAAAATGAAAAGGAAGGACTATTTGAAGAAGCTATGGCATAGTCACTTGGTATACTATGCAGCCAGAAAAAGGAATGTAAAAGATCACTATATCATATAATTTTAGATTTGAAAATTTACAGATGATTTAAATACAAAAATTTAAAAGGAACATGTAATTCCTAAAAACTGAAAAAATACAACAAGAAAACCACATTAAAATATTTTTTCAAGTTATTTTAGATAATAAATGTTGATTGTACATTTTAAAAATAATGCAGTCTGAGGGTAAATAGATCTGCAATAAAAGCTTAAAATTCTTTTCAGTGGTTTACTGAGTGAAGTTACATTGATGAGTTATAATATTATTAAACTACATATAATTCATAGAATAATACACATATTTAATTACTCTTTTTAGCAACCAACATGTACAATGTGACAGAATTTATACAAGTATATAATTGACTATTCATAATTCTATAATTAATATCAATTGAGAATGCCATATATATTTAATATATAATGTATATTCAATATATTATCTATATATACTTAGTACACAAAATACGTATCATTTTTTGGCTTTTTTAGCTGAATTTGTCTAACTATAATTCCAATTTATTAGCAACAGATACACCTAGCGTTTGAATGTATTTCAGGTCTAAAGAGGAAAATCATTCATGAAGACTCTCTAATTCTTCTTTGCTAGAAAGTAATGAAGATATTTTCATTTCAAAATAACTGCAGATGGTGACTGCAGCCATGAAATTAAAAGACGCTTACTCCTTGGAAGAAAAGTTATGACCAACCTATTAGCATGCTGAAAAGCAGAGACGTTATTTTGCCAACAAAGGTCCATCTAGTCAGGGCTATGGTTTTTCCAGTGGTCATGTATGGATGTGAGAGTTGGACTGTGAAGAAAGCTGAGCACCGAAGAATTGATGCTTTTGAATTGTGGTGTTGGAGAAGACTCTTGAGAGTCCCTTGAACTGCAAGGAGATCCAATTAGTCCTTTCTGAAGGAGATCAGCCCTGGGATTTCTGTGGAAGGAATGATGCTAAAGCTGAAACTCCAGTACTTTGGCCACCTCACATGAAGAGTTGACTCATTGGAAAAGACTCTGATGCTGGGAAGTATTGGGGGCAGGAGGAGAAGGGGACGACAGAGGATGAGATGGCTGGATGGCATCACTGACTCGATGGACATGAGTCTGAGTGAATTCTGGGAATTGGTGATGGACAGGGAGGCCTGGTGTGCTGAGATTCATGGGGTCGCAAAGAGTCGGACATGACTGAGCAAGTGAACTGAACTGAACTAAATGAAGATAAGGGAAACTAATAAGCATTAATGAACTTGTGCCAAGGGGAGCAAAGGTGAGTAAAGACCTACATTGTGGTCCAAAATTAAGCTGCTTAAGCATCAGAAATAATCATGAGTGTAATGTATAGATATACATTGCATTTATAAAAGACTGTGAAATGTCACTGATTGTTATATATAAACAGAAGAAACCAGCACCACAACAGTGGGTCATTTTAAGCCAATTGACTAGAGCATGAATACTTTATTCTCAAGATTAGCTATTTAGGAGAACAAATCTAGGCAATGGTCAGTTCTATCCTTTGTTCCATTGTGTAAACTGCATTTCAGATTTGATTATGAAAAGTTCTTCTTTACAGTAGTTTTCCATTGAATAAATGTAGAAAGTATTATGGAAACAGAAGAAATAAGTGATAATCATGCAGCTCATTTGGAGTAATTGATCAAAGATTACCAACAGATGAATGACTAGATGACAGGTTATCAGAATTTGTATGGTGAGAGTATCAAGGGTCAGAAGGTGAATCCCTTGATCAAACAGTATGGTTATAAAAAAAAATTAAACTATCACTGATGAAGTTCACAGATGAATTTGCTGAATACCTTATTAAATTTGCTTATCATGCAAATTTTTACCTATTTTGTTATAACAAATATTTTTACTTTAGTCTTGTTGAGAAATTAAATATGAATTAATAGATGTAATAGATTCAAAATTTAAGGTAGAATTAACACCAACTCTTTGTTGAAGTGATTGGGAGAGACCATCAGACATCTGTTTTATTATTCAGAGGCAGTAAATTTGGTTTTATCTACTGTTTTATGTCACCTACTAGGTAGCACGTCACGAAATGTTACCCCACATTAATTTTTTATATAATTTTACTTATGGTTATGCTAAGTTTTTGTTGCTACATGGCTTTTCCCCAGTGCAGTGAGCAGGGGCAGCTCTCATGTTAAGATGCACAGGCTTCTCATTGTGGTGGCTTCTCTTGTTGTGGAGCGTGGACCCTAGGGTGTGTGGGTTTCAGTAGATGCAACTCCTGGTCTTTAGAGCGATGGCTCAATAGTTGTGTTGCATTGCCTTAGTTACTCCACAGTATGTGGGATCTTCCTAAATGAGGAACTGGAGTCATGTCTTCTGTATTGGCAGGCTCTTATTCATTGTACCATCAAGGAAGCCCTAATTTTTAATCTCTCTTTTTGTCTTAAAATATTTTCAGTGCAATTCTTTTTAAAATTATTGTATTCTTATTTATTTTTAGCAACAAAAGCATTTTGTGTTGTGGTATAGCTAATTAACAATGTTGTGACAGGTTTAGGTGAACTGTGAAGGGACTCAGCCACATGTATAGTCATTCTCCCCCAAATTCCCCTCCCATCCAAGCTGGCACATAACATTAAGCAGAGTTCATGTGCTATACAATAGGTTTTTGTTGGTTATCCATTTTAAATATAGCAGTGTGGACATGATCTTCCCAAAGCCTTTAACTATACCTTCCCCTCTGGCAACCATGAGTTCATTTTCTAAGTCTGTGAGTTTATTTCTATTTTGTAAGTTCATTTGTATCATTTCTTTTAGATTCTATAGACAAGGGATGTCATATAATGTTTCTCATTCTCTGACTTGCTTTGCTCAGTATGACACTCTAGGTTCATCCGTGTTGCTGCAAATGGCCTTATTTCATTCTTTTTAATGGCTGAGTGATATTCCACTATATATGTATATACCATACCTTCTTTATCCATTCTTCTGTCGATGGACATTTAGGTTGTTTCCATATCTTGGCTATTGTAAACAGTGTTGCAATGAACATTGGGGTGCATGTATCTTTTGGGTGCAAGTTGTTTTCTGGGTATATGCACAGGAGTGGGGTTGGAGGGTCATATGATAGCTCTATTTTTAGTTTTGTAGGCGGTCTCCATACTATTCTTCGTGTGTGTGCTTAGTCGCTTCAATCGTGTCTGACTATCTCTGACCCTATGGACCATAGCCTGTCAGGCTCCTCTGTCCATGGGATTCTCCAGACAAGACTACTGGGGTGGGTTGCCACTTCCTGCTCCAAATCTGATAGTGCTGTACTAATTTACATTCCCACCAATGGTGCAGGAGGGTTCTCTTCTCTCCACACCCTCTCCAGCATTTGTGTTCTGTGGATTTTTTGATGATAGCCATTCTGACCAGTGTGAGGTGGTATCTGATTGTAGTTTTAATTTGCATTTCTCTAATAACTGGTGATTTTGAACATCTTTTCATGTATCTTTCGGCCATCTGTATGTCCTTTTTAGAGAGATATCCATTCAGGTCCTCTGCTCAGTAAAATTCTATAAACAGATTGTAGCCTTACAAACTCATTTATTTATTTCAGTTGAACAATTAAATTCAGTCTTAGATGGTAAATAAAACATGGATAATATAATATAATATTTTCAGAAATTGCTTTTACCCCATTTGCCAAACAGATGTCATAGAGACTTGAGAACAAGACGGCCCTATGACAACACTGTCAACTGTTTCATACCTTTAGTCTCTAAAGCTAAGAAATTTACTCTGACTTTGTGAGGCAGCTACAGAAAACACTTCTCAAGAAGCCTTTTAATTTTAGCTAAATTCATAAATTTTTCATTTATGAGAGTTGCCATGCACTTATATGCAAATAATATCTTCTTCTGATGTCTTACTTTCTCAAAGCAAAAGGGACATGTTTTGCTATAGGCATGTCATTTCCATGAAAAGCCATATGGGGAACCAGACAATAATATATTACTCTTAAAAAACCCTTCTATTTGGAACAAGATTAAAGTTAAGCACCCTCTAAACTTGCCCCCATTTATGCTGTGATGTAAAAGCCTATTTTTAAAAACTTCTTACCAATGAAGTTAATTTGAAATGTATATAGTTCTGTTTATTTTTAGAAGCAAATAAAGTGAAAATTTTGAAATACATCTATTAACAAACAATTTAATGTAGAATATTTTTATTTTTAGAAGTTTGCTCTGTAGTAAAGTTTATTTCACATATTAATGCAGGTAACATATTTGAAACAGATCGCATGATACATTTATACAACAATGCATGCATATGTATTCATTACAATTTATACATATTAAAATAAATTGCTTTTTAAGTCTAATTGATCTTTCTCATATAAATTGTTTTGCATTGCACTGAACTCCATATCTATTTAGATGCACATATATTTATATGTATATCAACATATTCATGTTTATGAATATGTATATTTCTATTTATATATCTATACATATATTTGTGTTTATATGTACACACATATACATGAAGAGAAATTGAAATAGAGAGGAAGTTAATGAAATTAACATAAGAATTTAGTTCTGGAGGCAGTGAAGATAATATAGTATTTTAATCCAAAGTCAGCATAAACATTACCAACATTTCAAAGAAGAAAATACATTCAAGAAAAACAAGCAGAAAAAGACAATAGGGATAAGCTACTTTAAAAACAATAAATTTCAATAGATAACATTTAATGTTTACAAGGATACAGAGAAAAAAGAAATCAAGAGACAAAATTGTGAAAGGTGTGATTGTGTGTCTTCGCTCTCTATCTCGGTCTTCCCTGGTGGCTCAGTGGAAAAGAATCCACCTGCCAATGCAGGAGACATGGGTTTGACCCCTGGGTCAGAAGATCCCCTGGAGAAGGAAATGGCAATGCACTCCAGTATCCTTGCCTGGAAAGTCCCATGGACAGAAGATACTGACGGGTTACAGTCCATAGGGACACAAAAGAATCGGACACAACTTAAAGACTAAACAACAATGACATGTAACGACTACTAGAATTATAGAGCATATGCTTTCCTCTTATGATCTACCTTTCTAATATAAATTTCTCCTTAAAAGCCTTTGAAGTAACTACCTGGCTTCACCTATTTAATAATGACACAGGGCCGTTTCCACAATAGGATACTGGAGATACAAACTTGCACCTCAGAACAATTGAAAACCATAAAACATTGAGTAGTGGGGAAATCAGCAGATGTCAGAAATTACTGATAATATATTTGGAGAAGTAAATATCTTCTGAAGTCAGAATCTTATAGTTACCAGTATATATTGGACAATGCCTGTCCTTGTTCATGTTGGTGATAGGAGACAAAAAGATATGTGGTTGATGCAAAGTCTGTTTCTATGCAAGTGGAAAGTGAAATTACAGACACCAGAATAAAGTTAGGCCCAAAGAAGTTATACAATTTCAGTGCATAAGCAATAAATGAAAATATAGTGGCCTGATTTATCGCCTTAACTAAAGTTAGATTGAGCAGGAATAAACAAATATATCTCTTGAGGCTCCTACCACAACTCTGCCCTTCTGTGCATTTGGAACAGATTCACAGTATCTCAGCCCACACTAAGCATGAATTTGTTTCCTCAGACATCTAGAAAAAAATAAACTCAAAGCTAGTTCCTAGATGAATGTGCTGTAAACCTAAGCCTCAGGGAGTTTCCAGAGATATATTTCCAAGATCATTTTCCCATAACAAAAAATACAGGAGAACACAATCTATCATTTGTAAACAAAAGCAATTAAAGAAGTACTTAATGTTGTAATGACAGTGTAAAATACATGCACTATTAATATTTTATATGTCAAAAATTGTAATGTATGACTAAAGATCAGGAGACTTACAAAATTGGCCAGGCAGTTTCAGAAAGTACTAAACAGAGCAATAAATGTAAATATATAAACATTTATATTAAAAAATAAATTATATTTAAAGCAAGTTATATACAGCTAAAGGAGCCAATTGGACTACGCAGAAGCACGGCTGAGAGGCGCTACCCTACATTCGAGGTCAGGCGCAGTGACCAAGAGTGCCAGGTTGCATTGCCACAGGAGCGGCCAAGAGGAGCTACCCCACGCCCGAGGTCAGGGGAGCTGCCGAGAGGAACCCCATGTCCAAGGAGTGGTGGCTCTGTGCACGAGGAGGGCCGAGAGGAGCTACTCCCATTCAAGGTCAGGAGGGGCAGCCATGAGGAGATACTCCTCGTCCAATATAGAGTAGCAGCTGCACTTTGCTGGAGCAGCTATGAAGAGATACCCTATGTCCAAGGTAAGAGAAACCCAAGTAAGATGGTAAATGTTGTGAGAGGGCATCAGAGGGCAGACACACTGAAACCATACTCACAGAAAACTAGTCAATCTGATCACACGGACCACAGTCTTGTCTAACTCATTGAAACTAAGCCATGCCGTGTGGGGCCACCAAAGACGGACGGGTCATGGTGGAGCGGTCTGACAGAATGTGGTCCACTGGAGAACAGAATGCAAACCACTTCAGTATTCTTACCTTGAGAAACCCATGAACAGTATGAAAAGGTAAAATGATAGAATACCAAAAGGGGAACTCCCCGGATTTGTAGGTGCCCAATATGCTACTGGAGATCAGTAGAGAAATAACTCCAGAAAGAATGAAGGGATGGAGTCAAGCAAAAACAATACCCAGTTGTTGATGAACTGGTGATAGAAGCAAGGTCTGACACTATAAAGAGCAATATTGCATAGGAACCTGGAATGTCAGGTCCATGAATCAAGGCAAATTGGAAGTGGTCAAACAGGAGATAACAAGAGTGGACGTCAACATTCTAGGAATCAGTGAACTAAAATGGACTGGAATGGGTGAATTACACTCAGATGACCATTATATCTACTACTGCGGGCAGAAATCCCTTAGAAGAAATGGAGTAGCCATCATGGTCAACAAAAGAGTCTGAAATGCAGTAGTTGTATGCAATCTCAAAAACGACAGAATGATCTCTGTTCATTTCCAAGGAAAACCATTCAATATCACAGTAATCCAAGCCTATTCCCCTACAGTAACGCTAAAGAAATTGAAGTTGAATGGTTCTATGAAGGCTTACAAGACCTTTTAGAACTAACACCCAAAAAAGATGTCCTTTTCATTATAGGGGACTGGAATGAAAAAGTAGGAAGTCAAGAAACACCTGGAGTAACAGGCAAATTTGGCCTTGGAATATGGAATGAAGAAGGGCAAAAGCTAATAGNGATCATGGAAAAAGCAAAAGAGCTCCAGAAAAACATCCATTTCTGCTTTATTGACTATGCCAAAGCCTTTGACTGTGTGGATGACAAGAAACTGTGGAAAATTCTGAAAGAGATGGGACTACCAGACCACCTAACCTGCCTCTTGAGAAATCTGCATGCAGGTCAGGAAGCAACAGTTAGAACTGGACATGGAACAACAGACTGGTTCCAAATAGGAAAAGGAGTATATTAAGGTTGTATATTGTCACCACACTTATTTAACTTCTATGAAGAGTACATCATGAGAAACGCTGGGCTGGAAGAACCACAAGCTGGAATCAAGACTGCCTGGAGAAATATCAATAACCTCAGATATGCAGATGACACCACCCTTATGCAGAAAGTGAAGAGGAACTAAAAATCCCCTTGATGAAAGTGAAAGAGTGAAAAAGTTGGCTTAAAACTCAACATTCATAAAACTAAGATCACGGCATCTGTTCCCATCACTTCATGGCAAATAGACACATCAACATTGGAAACAGTGTCAGACTTTATTTTTGGGGGTTCCAAAATCACTGCAGATGGTGATTGAAGCCACAAAATTAAAATATGCTTACTCTTTGGAAGGAAAGTTATGACCAACCTAGATAGCATATTGAAAAACAGAAATATTACTTTGCCAACAAAGGTCTGTCTAGTCAAGCCTATGGTTTTTCCAGTGGTCATGTATGAATGTGAAATTTGAACTATAGAGAAAGCTGAGCACTGAATAATTTATTCTTTTGAACTGTGGTGTTGGAGTAGACACTGAGATTCCCTTGGACTACAATGAGATCCAACCAGTCCATTCTAAAGGAGATCAGTCCTGGGTGTTCACTGGAAGAACTGATGCTGAAGCTGAAACTCCAATCCTTTGGCCACCTCATGTGAAGAGTTGACTCATTGGAAAAGACTCTGATGCTGAAAAGGATTGGGGGCAGGAAGAGAAGGGGACGACAGAGGGTGAAATGGCTGGATGGCATCACCGACTCGATGGACTTGAGTTTGAGTGAATTCCAAGAGTTAGTGATGGACAAGGAACCCTGGCATGCTGCAGTTCATGGGCTTGCAGAGTCGGATATGACTGAGAGACTGAACTGAATTGAACTGAACTGAAAGGATCCAATTAATATGAAACTTTATTTGTGTACATTCCCTAGAATATATCTCAGAGAGTTAAAGAAATAAAAACTATGGAAGACTGAGAGGCATTAAGGGTAGTAAAAAGAGTCAAACATGATTTCATCTGGGTTTCAAAAAGTATAATGGAATATACAAAACCACAAAAAGATTAAAATTGTCCAGTATTTTAAAAGACATCTATTCGTAGATTAAAAGTTCTCTACAAGTTTTTAGTCTGAAGTGGTAGCCCCAATTAAGTTCTATTTCAAACATGAGTATAAATAAACATATAAAAACAAACTTAAACTCAGTTTATCACCAATCTTGCACAGAATAATTCCCACAGGATATAACTTGAGAAAAAGAAAGATAAATATTAGATCAGGACTTATGCTTTAAAACTGAGTTAAAATTCATGGTGAGTGAACAATTTTTACATGCAAAAAACCTAGAAGAAGTCAAAATTCCACCTATGATAGGAAAAGTAAGACTTTTACCTTTGGAGGGTAAGAAACAGAATTGACTGAGAGAAGTTGAAAGAGATCTTGGGGATAATGTTCTTTCTCTTCCTAGATGTTTGAGTCACACAAGTGTAACCAACCAAGTTTATGTACTTGTGAAAATATTGTTTGCTCCTTTTATTGTTTATAAATTTAACCTCAACTAGAGTATAAACACAGCTTCCCTGTTGGCTCAATGGTAAAGAAACTGCCTGCAAGGCAACAGATGCAAGAACTGGGTTAGATCTCTGTATCGAGAAGATCCCCTGGAGGAGGAAATGGCAACACACTCTAGTATTCTTCCATGGGAAATCTCATGGACAGAGGAGCCTGGCAGGCTACGGTCCATGGTGTCATGAAGAGTCAGAAACTACTGAACATGCACACACACACAAAGTATAAACATATGGTGAAGTCTCATTAATGATATGTCTTCGACAGTGTTTAGTGTTGAAATGTACTAATACCTGTAATTTGCTTTGTGCTGTGCTGTGCTTAGTCACTCGGTTGTGCCTGACTCTTTGCCACACCATGGACAGTAGCCAGCCAGGCTCTTCTGTCCATAGGGATTCTTCAGGCAAGAATACTAGAGTGGATTGCCATACTCTCCTCCAGGGAATCTTCTCAACTTAGGGATTGAACCCAGGTTTCCCACATTGAAGATGGATTCTTTACCATCTGAGCCGCCAAGGAAGCCCTCAACTTGCTTTAGGGAGGTATTAACATGCATTGATGGGTGGATAAAATAATGAACATATGACTATTTACATGTTAAATAAAATTAATAATAGTTATATTGGTGTTCACTGTGTATCTTTTGACTTTTTTCAATATATTTTGGATGGGTTGATTGAATATTGTACCATAAGAATCAACTTCGTTGGAGGAGTAGGTGGACGTGGAGTACATCTCTCTTCACAGATATATTAGGAATACACCTTCAGACACAGAAGTACATGCAGAACACCAGACGAGAAAGTACAGGAGGACCTAAACAGTGGAAAGGAATATATTCAGTTCAGTTCAGTCACTCAGTCGTGTCTGACTCTTTGCGACCCCATGGATCGCCACAAGCCAGGCCTCCCTGTCCATCACCAACTCCCAAAAAGTTCACTCAAACTCACATCCATCGAGTCGGTGATGCCATCCAGCCATCTCATCTTCTGTCATCTTCTTCTCATCCTGTCCCCAAACCCTCCCAGCATCAGAGTCTTTTCCAGTGAGTCAACTCTTCGCATGAGGTGGCCAAAGGATTGGAGTTTCAGCTTCAGCATCAGTCCTTCCAAAGAACACGCAGGATTGATCTCCTTTAAGATAGACTTGTTGGATCTCCTTGCAGTCCAAGGGACTCTCAAGAGTCTTCTCCAGCACCATAGTTCAAAAGCATCAATTCTTCCACGGTCAGCCTTCTTCACAATCCAACTCTCACATCCATACATGACCACTGGAAAAACCATAGCCTTGACTAGATGGACCTTTGTTGGCAAAGGAATGTCCCTTCTTTTTAATATGCTGTCTATGTTGGTCATAACTTTCCTTCCAAAAGTAAGCATCTTTTAATTTCATGGCTGCAAACACCATCTGCAGTGATTTTGGAGCCCAGAAAGATAAAGTCTGACACTGTTTCCATTGTTGCCCCATCTACTTGCCAAGAAGTGATGGGACCAGATGCCATGATTTTCGTTTTCTGAATGTTGAGTTTTAAGCCAACTTTTTCCCTCTCGCCTTTCACTTTCATCAGAGGCTTTTTAGTTCCTCTTCACTTTCTGCCATAAGAGTGGTGTCATCTGCATATCTGAGGTTATTGATACTTTTCCAGGCAACCTTGATTCCAGCTTGTCTAAAGAATGTATAGAACGATCCAAAATTTGGTAGGATGAAGGAACTAGGGGGGAAAACAGGAGTATTAATAGGACTGGACCTACTATTGACAGGTGGGGGGACTGAAGCAGGGGTCCAGTCCCCACAAAGGGTAATTGTCTGAGTCAGAGGAGAAAAGTTTAAGGCTGAGAGTGAAGCAGCTGATCTGTGACAGCCTAAATGGAATGAGAATCAGACAGTGCTTGCAGCAGCCATACATATGCCAGGCAGGAGCACGGGTCTCCTGGCAGCGGCTGGGAGCTGAAGTTTAGAGATTGTGGAGCAATCCCAGTGCGAGGGCTGCTGTTGACTGTGGAGAGACAGATTTAGGGGATATGAGGATGTGATAGGGCCATAAGTCCCGCCAAAGAGGCAGTTTGTGTCCCTGAACACTTGGCTCTGCTAGAGTCCCTGTAAGCCAAGCAGCTGTACCATCTTCACGCTCAACTCTCACTGGGGCAGAGCTGCCACAGGCACCAAAAAAAAAAAGTGTTTATGCATGCAGAGTCGCTTCCATCTTGTCCAAGTCTTTGCAACCCTGAAATTGGCCTGCCAGTCTTCTCTGTCAGAGAGGGGGTTCTCCAGGCAAGAATACTGGACCATATTGGCCAACACTGGTTGCCATACCCTTCTAGAGCATTATATTTCCTGCTGTCCTAGCCGCCAATCCCCCTGAGAACATGAACCCCTGCTGCCAGAACCCCTGTGACCCAAGTAGCTGCACCACCGCCATACCTGGCCCTCACAGGGGCAAACCCAAGTCCTCCAGGGCAGCCTCATGTAGACCCACATGTAGAGGTGGAAATAAAATCACAATTGAAACCCAGGGGCAGTAGGGCTAAGAAAGAAGAGCCAAAACCTTCCCACCAGCTGTACTAGATGCAGATTAAATCCACACGATCAACTAAGCAGACTCTGTCTATGTAATATATAAAAGGCTACTGAGAGCTCCCACAAAAGAAAACACACTAGCTCTGATAGCTGTGGACATTGGAGGCAAGAACACACAGGAGTAGGAGGAGGTTAGAATCTGAGCTGCCCCCACTGCAGGTCCAGAGATCAGTACAGTGTCGGAGGGCATCCTAGTAATGTAAGGTAGACTGTGACTCCCAGCGTGGGAAAGATCATGAGACTCTAGAAAAAAACATTTATTCTTATTTTTTGACTTATTCTATAGATTCTTTTGGATTTTCTTTTTTCTTTTTTACCCTCCCTCCCCCGTTGTAGTTGTCAATTTTATTGGCAGAAAGAAATCCAATTAAGATTTTGAGCTTTTTTTTTTGTTTTCTTTTCTCTTTCCTTAGTCACATTTTTATCACAAAACTCTGCCTCTACATTGGGCTTTTGCACTTCTGAGGAATTTGCCTCTTTTTATTGTTTTTCTCTTTCTTTAAAATTTTTTAAACCTATTATTATTTTTTCTACATTCATTCCTTTGTTTGCTTTTCCTACAGTTCTTTTCCCCTTGCAGTTAATCTTTAATGTATGTAAATCTTCTTTATCTATCTCTATTTAACTTTGCATATCTATTCTTTCTTTCTTTACTTTCTCTCCTTTTCTCTCAACATATTTGTTAGTTTTATTTTCATTGCTTTATTCCCCAATTGGCACCTAGCTTTAGTTTGGTTTTCCAGTTTGTTCTTTAATTAGTATTTTTCTGGTATATATAATTTTTGGTTTCATTTGTTCACCAGGTCCATCTATGGTACTTAATTTTTGTTGGACTGTTTTGATTTTGCTTATGGGTGTATATGTGTATATTCAGTCACACTTTCTATTGCTATAAACCTCTGGCTCTACCTTCGGCTTTTGCAGTTCTGTGAAGTTTTCCTCCCTACTCCCCTTTTTTTCTTTCTTCTAATTTTTTCTCGTTTCTCTCTTTTTTAATAGTTTTAATTTTTAACTTTTTTATAAAATCTATAATATTTTTTAACATTTCTTCCTTCATTCGCCTTTCATACTGTTCTTTTACCCTTGCAGTTAATTTGTAATGTATATAGATCTTCTTCATCTACCTCTATTTAACTTTGCATATCGATTCTTTCTTTTTTTTCTTTCCTTTCCTCTCAACATATTTGTTAGTTTTGTTTTCATTGCTTTATTCCCCAGTTGGCTTTAGTTTTGTTTTCCAGTTTGTGCTTAAGTTACTTTTGTTCTTAACTGGTAAATATAATTTTTGATTTCCTTTTCTTGCTGGATCAGTTTACTGTACTTTATTTTTGTTGGACTGTTTTTACATTGTTCGTGGATGTGTATGTATATGTGTATATTCCATTGTTTTAATTATTATTTGCCTGATTTTGCAATTGTCATTTGTCTGGGGTTCTCTTTGGTTTCCATTTTTGGATATTTGTTACTCTTCCTTAATGCCATAACAAACCAGTTGAGGAATATTCGATCCTGATCATAGATCAAACCCTGAGCCTTTGGAGTGGGAACACTGACTCCAAGACTCTAGACTACCAGAGAACTAAACCTAGGTAATATTAAATAGTGAAAACTTACACAAAGGAAACCAGTTGAATACAAGATCTGGCATCACCCAACCACCAGTAGCACTCTGTGCAGGACATCTCATCTAAACAACAAACAAAACAAAAATACAAATCCAATCATCAAAAGACAGAATTACCACCTCACACCCAGCCTTACTCACCAGAAGAAAAACAAATAAATAAATACTCAGTACAAATCTCAACCTATATGAAGCTCACACAAATCACTGGACCAATCTTACAGGGCAGAAACCGAAAGGAAGAACNGACAGCAAGATGGAAAAATGTACCTCTGATTATGACCCTCTGTGCTTCCTAAAAGCTTCTTTCTGAACTTTTAAGTCTCCTCAAATTTCAAGTCCTCTCTTTTTCTTTCCTCTGTTCATTTTTCCTCTATTTAAACTAATCTAAAGAGCTATAAAAAGCCTCCGACACTATAAATTCCCCTGTAAACCTTGGTTTTATAGGTTTAATTGCCCCTTTTTACAACACTGCGTGCCTGGGTCCTGAAACACTTCAGTTTTGCAAGACAAGTTCAAATTCATAGCAAGAGTCTGGGCCACCCTATGATGGGGTTTTGAACTCTGGGAGCCCATGAGGCACCTGGTTCTGGCCTTGGCTGAACAGTTTCTTTGCAGGCAGCTCCAAGTTGCCCCAGTTACCCAACGGAGGCTTGTTCTTAAGTGAGAAAGTTGCCCCCTCTGTAGAGAATGCCAGGTCCTCTGAAGTCCCCTGAGGGCCCAGAATTGGTTCTCGTTGGAGAGAAGTCTTATAAAAGCAACATCAATAAACAGAATATTTATTATAGCCACACAAGCAATCACTATTAGTCGAGTGCTAGTAACTGTGCAAATGTCTTTTACGAGGGTAACCCTCTGCTTTGGAGATTGGGACCACCATTACTGCATGTATTACATGAGAAGACATCGAGGATCAGAGATGGAAGTTATTTGCCTGAGCTCACACCACTGGCGATGAGAAATTGCCGTTCTTGTACAGTCTCTAAGTCATGTCTTACTCTTTGTGTCCCCATGGACTATAGCACACCAGGTTCCTCTGTCTTCCACTATCTCCTGGAGTTTGCT
The DNA here is from genome assembly GCA_006410875.1 of Neotragus pygmaeus. Classification (NCBI taxonomy): domain Eukaryota; kingdom Metazoa; phylum Chordata; class Mammalia; order Artiodactyla; family Bovidae; genus Neotragus; species Neotragus pygmaeus. The sequence continues at coordinate 197,396 of SJYV01044609.1, forward strand.
CAATTTCATGTCCATCGAAGAGGGAGGCACTGATCTTAGACACAAAATTTAAGGGGCACCAAAAACCTCAGGAAACAAATAAGAGTTTAATGTGATATTTTAACAAAATGAAACTGACAAACTATGTCCTGTAGACTGCCCACCAGACCTTGTAAATAAAGTTTTACTGGAACCAGGGCCAGGATTATGGTGAGTCAAATGAGGCTGAGTTGTACGTGAGTAGGGTTGGATCTGGTCTTTACTTAAACTTTTGAAATATTTTTCATTGTGGGTCCTTGGCATTCATTTTGATTTTTGAAATACTGTATTAAAATATTATTTATCTCCATGATGGCTTTTTTGACATTACCTTAAGTTGCACACCAAAAGTGAGTGCCTTGCTTGCCTTACTTTAGTCCAGCCCTGTTACACAGTGAGACGCACTGATCCCAGCGTGGCAGTCTGTTCATCCAGGTAACTTTCAAGGTGATTCGGTTTTGTGGCCAGGATGTCACAGTTTCCCTCTAGTGTAGTCACTGCTGCTTTGAGCAGTGGCACTAAGCTGGAGCAAGTCTTCCCTGTAGACTTCACCTGTTCAGGCCAGAGAGGGTCAGTCTCCAGAATCAACTGCCTCAGGAATACCCAGAGGTCTTCAATGTCAACTGCCCCAATTTTCCCTTGTAACACTGTATACTCATCAATACTTTCAATCCTGAAGAGGGAAGTGGGAAGACCTTCAAAATAAACTTTCCCATCTCTTACATTGGCAGGGTCCACATTTTAGATCCGTTGGCATTTTTACCCTCTGTCATTTATTATAGCCCACGTAGGAGCCAGGAGCCCCGGATTTCAGTTCTAGAGTGGCTGTTGATTTCTCCTGGCCTCATCTGTCAGCTTCCCTTGTCTGGCCCATGCAGGTCCTGTTCTGGGCCCTCATACATTGTGCCCCTTCCTGCCCCTCGATCTTTACATAGACCATTTCCTTGACCTTGAATGCCTCCATTCCATCACCTGGCTCCCTCCCTTGCACACTTCTGTTCATGCATCTCCCCCCTCAGGAAGGCCTTCCTGAAAGGCTCCCCACTACACCCCAGATAGGACTCCCCTGGCCCCTTCAACTTCTTCTTTGCTGCCCTGTGCACCCCAGTACAAATTTACTTTATTCTTTATTGTTGAGCTAATCTCTGCATTTCCTACTGGCCAGTAAGCTCCAAGGGGGCAGGTCCAGGGTCAGAGCTGTTTACCCCTCCTCACCACTGCCCATCATGGACCTGAAGCCCAGCTGGAGCTCAGTAAACACTTGTTAACTGAACAGGTGACTCTATGGCCTTGATACTGCTCTTAGCCTCCCTGAGCTATAGGATCCCACATATAGAATGAGTGTCATTTGATTCCAAAGGGTCTCTGACATTCTACTGTAAGTCTGTGATACCATCAGGCGCCTAGTTAGGGAGGACACAGTACACTGGAGTCTGTCCAAGGCCTGGGGCTCCCATGGTTTGTGTGAGATGAGATGCATTCTTACTGACCACTGAGCCAGGGAAATGGAGACCGGTCTGGTCTTTTCATCTCAGTTAAGAGATCAGAATCTCTGACAATACCAGAGATTATCCACCCTCCCTGATTAGTCTGCCTCAGACTTGGGGGCCTAGGAAACAGCTTGATTATTATCCAAACCCATGGAGGCTTCCCTGCGAGTCACCTTCCAACTCAGAGCTTCATTCTGCTTTGGGAAAGAGGATGATGTCATTGTTAGGAATTAAAGGCATCGAATGATAAGCACTGACATACATGAATGGCTGGAAATAAACTCTGTTCACTTTTAACAATATTTCAATATGGAGTCACCTAGACTGGTAGGCTGAAGGCTCACCAACACTTATGAGCCAAGCTAGTTTGTGCAGGGTAGAACATAGGGCTCTGGCAACACTGGATGAAAGGCTTTGATGTTGGGCCTGGGTCCCCCACGACTGTTTTCCTGCCCTGTCTGTATTTCAGAGGGAAAGAACAAACATACAGGGACTTCCCTGGTAGTCCAGTGGCTAAAGACTGAGCTCGCAATGCAGGGGACCCAGGTTCAATCCCTGGTCAGGGAACTAGATCTCACATGCTGCAATTAAGACCCAATGCAACCAAATAAATAAATAAATAAATATTAAAAAACAAACATACACCCTCAAACACTCTGGTTTAGTGTGTAAGGAAGCAAATGGCTACTGGGAACCCAAGTCTCACTCAGGCCTTCTTAAAGACGCTGGTTAAGACTTTTACCTTCTCCTGACATCCCACCTAGCACCATTTGTGAGGTGCTTTGGAAGGTCTATGGGCTTCCCTGATAGCTCAGTTGGTAAAGAATCCACCTGCAATGCAGGAGACCCCAGTTTGATTCCTAGGTCAGGAAGATCCCCCTGGAAAAGGCATAGGCTACCCACCCAATATTCTTGGGCTTTCCTTGTGGCTCAGCTGATAAAGAATCCACCCGCAATGCGAGAGACTTGGGTTTGATCCCTGGGTTGGGAAGATCCCCTGGAGAAGGGAAAAGCTACCCACACCAGTATTCTGGCCTGGAGCATTCCATGGACTGGATAGTCCATGGGGTTGCAAAGACTTGGACATGACTGAGTGACTTTCTCTTTGGAAGGTCTATGGGAGAAATTCTGTAGTCTTTCTCTGTAAGCTTAACCAAGATGCTAATTCTTATTTTATGTTTAGAGCTGAGGTATCATTCTAATCAGACACCAAGACGTGTTCTCATGCCAGAATACAGACCTGGGGGTATCTCTTTTTTCTAATTTGTTTTTTAATTGGAGTATAATTGCTTTACAGTGTTGTGATAGTTTCTGTGAATCAGCTGGATGTATATATACATATATCCCCTTTCTCTTGAACCTCCCTTCTACTCTCCCTGCCCACCCTTCCAGGTCGTCACAGAGTGAGGATACCTTTTAAATACCATTTGGGAGTTCCCCATTGCCTCCTCTACAGAAGAAGGCCAACATGGCTCATGCTAGGGTCCTGTGACTCATAAGTGGGTGAAAATAGTCAGCCTTGGGTTGAATTCTGGTTGTGCTGCTTACTGACCCACAACCGGTTCCTTATGTCTCAGAGTCTATTTCTTCAACTGCCTGGCAAGCATGATGATGACAACTGTACCCGCATCCCAACGTCTGCTGTGCGAGTTAGGGCAGTTGCTGGGCGTTGGGACCTGGCCCCTGATGAACACATATCAGCCCTTATAATTGCTGTTTCCCACTGTCTGTTTCTTATTTTCATGTTCTGCTACCATTTTCTTCCCTTCCTTCCCGAGACCCCCACGCCCGTCCCATATGCCTTTATCTGCGATGACTCCATTCCTACACAAGAGCCGAAACCTCCCCCCAGAGTGCCTCTCCTTCTTCTGTAAACCCTTCCTGATGTCTCAAAGCCCAGGTCTGAGACTGCAGTGAGGAATAAGCAGCATGGCACTTGTTCAAGCACCTGGCACGTATTAGGAGCTTAATAAATGGTTTGCTGAAACTGCTGCCTCTGAATTAAATGCCTTAAAAGAAATCTGTAGCTATAAAAGGTTGCATTTCCTGTGTCTTTCCGCAGCACAAACCTCAATTTTTGGAAATTCTGCAGTTAAAGATTCGTTTCTTTGGGAGGAACAAATACAGGATTAAACACAAATGCTGGTTTATGCTCAATCCCTAAAGTTGCCACGTGTGTTAAGCTGTCTTTGTCATTTGCACCCTCGTTAGTTTCTCCATTTCTCCTTAGAAGGAGCTGAGGTTCAACTTTTAAACTGTGGAATGTGGGGAAGAGGGAGGTAGGGCAATAGAGAATTGAGCAGTTGGTGAGGTGAGAGGGAGAGAAATCAGGAGGCTATAAAAATGTGCTGAAACACGAGGTAGGAAAGCCTTAAGAACAAATTTTCCCATTTCACAATATGGTGAAAATTTAACTCATCTGTTTGTTGAATGAATAACCGATTGCTTTCAAACTTATGTCTGTATTTTCAGATCAGCTTCCAACCTGGTGGTTAGATTTTTTTTTTTCTTTTATTATGTCAACCTGCACTCCTAGGTTTATTGTAAGTTTGTCTGAGTTCCATTTAAATTTCCCCATCTGATATAAGCCTCCGAGAGCAAGAGAGAAAGTTTGTCCTGTCCACTTTCATGAACTCAGCCTGTCACACGGTGACTGTGATGTATATAATTCAACTCAATATTTGCTGAATTCAACTCATTATGCCACCAACTTATGTTGGAGATCTCCACTTTAAAACTCGAGTCTTCTCCCGTATGCTACCTTTGTTGTACCAGCTCTTGCAAAGCAGCTCTCCTTACCTACTGCGTCTCAGGTCTAGCATCTGCTGGCTTAAAAGTGAATGATGCTTCTCAGCATATGTTTTCTGCCATGTCTTCAAAAACTTCTGCTTGCCCTTACAACTATCTTTCTGGTTCTACAAAGAATTTCATGAGTTGGGGGCACCTTCACCATTTGATATTTGATCTGACTTGTTCTATGAGTTTATAGTTGATGGGGGCTTTGCATCTCATTTTTCTCCTCTCAGGAACAAGAACAGAGAGAGTAATGGAAGGCCCTATTTAAACAGTTTGTGAGGTGTGTGTTTTTTTTTTTTTTTTTTCGTTGCCCAGATCTCAATAGAATCCATGTTCCCACTCATCAACCCCCTCCCATTTTTCCTTTTTGGTACTTTGGGTGAGTTCCTTTCCAGCAAAGCCCTGAACACCTGACCAGGTAAGGATCTGGCAGGATGAGGTGGAATTGTGGCCAGGCTGTGAGTGGGGAACCGAGCTGTTACTACTTTAGAATTTGTTCATTCAATGAACATTTATGGAACATCCACCCCCAGCCAGGGCCTGGACTGCATTCTGGGGACAATGTATGAGGGAGCTGGTTACAGTCCCTGCCCTCCAACAGCATACTGTCTTTGGGAGACATCAGAGAGTTAAACAAGCAATGAGACGGACTTCCCAGGTGGTCCAGTGGCTAAGATTTTGTGCTTCCAATGCAGGAGGCCTGGGTTCGATCCCTGGTCAGGGAACTGGATTCCACATGCTGCAACTAAGAGTTTACATGCTGCAATTAAGACCTAGCACAGCCAAATAACTAAATTTAGGGAAAAAAAAGAAGTTATGGTAATATATCATGATGAATGGGATGGCTCAGGATCTTAGAAATCTCCTAATATACTGAGTGCCCACTGGGCACCAGGAACTGTATTCAGTACTTTGTGTCTGTCTGTCTGTTTGTATGTATGTAGTTGATTTATAATGAACTATGTTTTACAGTTTCTCTGACTTAAATTTTCTCATTTGTCAAATGAGGGTCCCCATGGGGCTTATGTCATAAAGTTGTTCCCAGAAATGAAAGAGTTTTCACTGTAAAACACTTAGAATAGAGCCTGGCACATTAGTGCAGCTAGCTCACCTAATTTATTGACAACACAGTCCCGTTTCACAGATGCAGAAACTGAGGCTCAGAGCACTTAAACTATTGGCTTTGAGTCCCTAGGGCATCTGAGAACACAGGCGCAATCTAGGAGATTTCCATGACCCGCCTGTACATGATACAAGCCTGAGGGGATTCTTTGGGCTCACAATTTGCGTCCCAAGATCTAATTCCTCAGATCAGACTTGTGGAAAACTACTACAGGACTCATGCTTCAGGGACTGTGGAAAAAGTCAAATCTAGTCCAAGGGGGAAAAAGTAACTAAACACAAGCTAATTTCAACACCAGCTATGTTTTCTTTTTCTTCTCCCCTCCTTCTCCTGAGCTCTCTTTACTTTGAAAAACCAGAAAACCCATTTACTAAGAATAGACTTTCTTCTATGATTTCTGGATACAAGGTAGGTAGGAAGTAGGAGAGAAATAAGTGATTCCAAGTCCCTGAACACAGTCATTTTTGGCCTGTGGTCTGCAGAGGGTTTAACAGCTGTGAGAGAGACCACAGACTCCAGCCAAACCTGAGCCCTGCTTGCAGTCTGGCAAGACCACAAGTGCAATTTATCTGAAAACACGGCAAGAATCCTCCTCTTCCTCCTGCCAACTGGGACCCCAGCAGTGGAAATGTTGAGCACTGACCTGATCTTAACTGCACTTCCAATCATGCTCACCTTGCCACGAAAAGCAAACAAACAGGAAAATAAAAAGTCCGATGCCTTCAGTTCCCCAATGACTCTTTCAGCTCTCCAACTGAACAAAATAACAAAACCCAACAAAACCCTTCTTACAGAAGCTCTGATTCCAAATAATGAAATAGGAGGGGCAAGAATAAATACCCAGCTTAGGAGAGGGGCTGTTATTAGGCAAAATATTACATCCATATGGTAGAATATTGAGCTCCTCCTGAACTGATCTTTAAAAAATGCTTCTGGTGTAACGTGAGGTTGTAAATAAAAAATGGCAGAAACTTGGGTGAGGTCAACCACATAAAGAAAATAAATACAGATGGGGAAAAGCGACCAGAAGGAATTATTCTGAATCATCCCTCCAGAACATTTGTCTTTGGGTGGGATGAGTCTTGGTGATGGCATTATTTATCACCAATTTGATGAACTTCACTGCCCAGCTCTTCTCCCAGCAAAAATATGCTGGGAGTAAATCCCCACAATCATAGAATCATTCCAATTCTTAACAACGTCTCAGTAATGATAGCTGACCTCTGGGAGTGGTCCAGGTGAGAAAGAACTTCCTGTGAAGGCTCCCCTTTCATCTTTACCTGGAATGACATTTCTGATGCAAATTCGCATGAGTTATGATATCGCAATTGTATTTTCCAAAATACAATTTACAGCTATGAATTCTGGGAGATGTTCCCTCCAAAAGAACAATCCAATTGGGAATTTGTCAATTACTGGACTGTCTGCTGTTTTCCAGTCTTGAAGGCTCACTCATCAGGCAGTGTGGTGATTAAAGTCTCTGAGAAGTCCCGCATTAAAGCTTATTTACTTTTTTTATTTTTTATTTTTTTATTTATGTCGCTGCATCCAGTCTTAGTCACAGCACACTAGATCTTCGATCTTAGCTGCAGACTGCGGGATCTTTAGTTGCAGCATTCAAACTCTGAGTTATGGCGTGTGGGATCTAGTTCCCTGCAGAGGGATGGAACCCTGGGTTCCCTGTATTGGGAACTTGGAGTCTTAGCCACTGGATCAGCAGGGAAGTCCCTTATTTACTTTGTTGAGACCAAATTTTCACAAATTCTTTGATCACACATTCTTTCATACCCTGTCGTCCCTATTGATCCTTTCCTGGTACTAGAGTTCCAGGGAATGACAATGGGAAATAAAGTGTGTTAGACACAAAAACAATCACAATCTTTTTCCTTTCCCAGTATCCATCCTGTTTGTAGTGGGACTGTACCATTTCCCAGCAAGCACTGGAGAATATTTCCCCATCTTTGAATCTAAGCTGGCCTGGTGATTTGCTTTGAACAGTAAAGTATAACAGAAGCTGACAAGGTGGCAATTCTTGACCAAGGATTCAGGAGGCCTTGTATGCCTTCATTTCCCTTGGAAAGCCACCACCACCGTGAGAGTGAGCCTGAGCTATCTACTGGAGGGTGAAGACCACTTGCAGGACTGGCAAGGAAGTCCCAGCAAAGTTCCCTGGACCAGCCATCATCCAGTCAACGCAGAGGCCGACTCACACATTTGTGAGTCCCCCACAGACCAGAGGGAGGTGGCACAGTGGTAAAGAATCTGCCTGCCAATGCAGGAAACACAAGAGACGCAGGTTCGGTCCATGCGTCNTTCCCTGGACCAGCCATCATCCAGTCAACGCAGAGGCCGACTCACACATTTGTGAGTCCCCCACAGACCAGAGGGAGGTGGCACAGTGGTAAAGAATCTGCCTGCCAATGCAGGAGACACAAGAGACGCAGGTTCGGTCCATGCGTCGGGAATGAGGAAGTTGCTACCTGCTCTGGTATCCTTACCTGGAAAATTTCTTGGACAGAGGAGCTCGTGGGCTACAGACCAGACTCAGACATGACTGAGTGCACGTACACACACACACACACACACACACACACACACACACAGGTTGGAAGAACTACCCAGCTGAACTCAGCTCAAAAGCTGAGGGTGGGAGGAATTGAGAGAGCAGCATCGAAACACATTGGAATGTGCAAAAGAGATAGCTAGTGGGAAGTTGCTGTATAAAACAGGGAGCTCAACCGTGCTCTGTGACAACCTAGAGGGGCAGAATGGGGTGGGAGGGGGGCGTGGGAGAGAGGTTCAAGAGGGAGGGGATGTAAGTATACCTATAGCTGATTCACCTTGTATGNTTTGTCATGTCATGACTTCTTGATAAATTGATCTTTGGTTCATTATGTAGTGTCCCTTTTTATTTCTGGTAATACTTTTTGAACTGAAGTCTTAACTTACCTAGTATTGTAGCTACAGCTTTTCTTCTGAAGCTTAGAGCCCTTTCTCCTCTTTCTGTCAGTGTGTGTTAAAAACCAAGGCCTTATATTTCCAAGAAACAGCTCCATGCTGACCTCCATATAATCCTTCCCAGGGTTGGGCATGAGCTTTTTGGTGTTTAGGTTTTTTTCCAGTTTTGACACTGCATACTTAGTTAACTTTCTTGCTCAATTATGTATTAAAAGGATGTTTGGGGCATTCACTGGTGATCTAGTGGTTAGGACTCTGCACTTCCACTGCAGTGGGGCATGGGTTCAATCCCTGGTCAGGCAGCTAAGATCCTACCTGCAGTGGCACAGCTGGAAAAAAAAAAAAAGATTGTTGTATTTCATACAGCATTTCTAGACGTTTGTAGCAGAAAGAGCTTATCTTGTCTGCTATATTGATGAAGTTAGGAGGTTCACTGCACCTTTAATTATGATTACTTTTTTTAATATTTAATTTTCAGTTCTTTAAAAATAAATGTAAAGAACAGTAAGAACTATAGCTGCTATTTATATATTGAGATTTCTGATAATGAAGATTGTAATGGAAGCTCATGAAGTATTTTCATTATTTCAAAGTTCCAGGTATAATTTATTTTATATGACAAAATTCAGAGAAGGCAATGGCACCGCACTCCAATACTCTGGCCTTGAAAACCCCATGGACGGAGGAGCCTGGTAGGCTGTAGTCCATGGGGTCGCTAGGAGTCGGACATGACTGAGCGACTNAGGATCGCTGGATAGTATTATATGGTGTGGATGTATCATAGCTCATTTAACAAATCATCTGCTTAGGAAAAATCTATATTTTTTTCTAGATTTTGGCTACTACAAATAATGCTTTTCTAAACATTTATGTATAGGTTTTTGTATGAACATAATTTTTTATTTCTGATGACCTTGCTCAACTTGTTTATTAGCCCTAGGATTTTCTTCCCTTTTTTTTTTTTTGATTTGTTTCTGATTGTTTAATTATGGATCCTGTGGGATTTTCTGAGTAATCATGTTATCTGAAAAAATATATAGTTTTATATCTTCATTTCTGATCTTTACACTTTTTCTTTCCTATTGCACCGGCTGGAACTTTTACTTGTATGTTAAGTATGGTGATAGTGGACATCTTTGCATTGCTTCTCATCTTAGAGGAAAAAGTTTCTTGTTAACTGTAGGCTGAGGAAGTTCCTTGGGCTTCTTTCTTTTTTTTTTTTTAAGTAATTTAGTAATTTCTATAGTGAATGAGTGATGAACTTTGTCAAAGCTTTTTGCATTGTTTTATATAGTCATGTGACTTTTGTTCCCTTAGTCTGTAAATACAGTGGATTCATTGCTTGGCTTTTATATATTGAACCAGTTTTACATCCTTAGAATAAATTTAATGTGGTCATGATGTAGAACTCTTTTTATTCATATAATGATACATCCATTTGTTAACATTTTGTTAAAGATTTTTGTATATGTATTCACTGGACATACTGGTTTGTGATTTTCTGGTTTTTTTGTACTGCATTTGTTTGCTATCAGGTAAAGATATTTATCTGATATTAGAGTAAAACTAAGTTCATAAAGTTAATTTAGAAGTGTTCCCTCTTCTTGTTTTCTAGAAGAGTTTGTNTTTGTATATGTATTCACTGGACATACTGGTTTGTGATTTTCTGGTTTTTTTGTACTGCATTTGTTTGCTATCAGGTAAAGATATTTATCTGATATTAGAGTAAAACTAAGTTCATAAAGTTAATTTAGAAGTGTTCCCTCTTCTTGTTTTCTAGAAGAGTTTGTGTGATTTGAGTGTTAATTTTTCTTTAAACTTTTGGTAGAATTTTCCAGTGAAACTAGCTGTGTTCCCAATTCAAACTTAGGTCTGCTTGCCAACATGCAAAAAAGCTGATCTACTAACACCAGGTTATGGTGAAGAAATGCTCAGCATTTATTGCAGGGCACCAAGCAAAGAGTCTAGGTAGCTGGTGTTTAAAAGGCTTTCAGAGAAAGTTTTTTAAAGACAGGGTGAGAGAAGGGGGTTATGGAATGGTGATCAGCTTGTGGAAATTCTGATTGGTTGATGGTGAGGTAATCAGGAATTAGCATCTTCAACTTTATGGTTCTAACTGGTCTGGGATCTACATTCTTGTAGACAATATACAGTGAACTTCTGTCTGGTGGGGGTTTCAATATCTGCAAAATAGCTCAGAGGGCATGACTCAGAATCTATAGCCCTTGAGGAGGAACTAAAACTCCTTGACCTTATTTAATGGCTAAACTATTATTTTTCATCTTGATTGAACTGGTTACCTTTTTTCCTGCATTTTCTCACTTCTTTCATTAAATTCATTCTTTGTAACTCAGGGAAGGCCTAGGAGGCTAAAGTTTTTCTTCAGACTAGAGGAAGATGGAGCACATTGGGTGGTGGTGTCTATTTNAGCTGATTCACCTTGTATGGCAGAAACCAAGACAACATTGTAAAGCAGTTATCCTCCAATTAAAACTTAGTTTTTTTTAATTAAAAGGAAAAATTGACCAGAAGACTCATAGACTAAGTAAACACTGGTTTGGGTAGTCACTGAGTCTGGGAGTAGTTTGTCATGCAGCAAAAGCTGACCTATATGTACTCTATAGTGGGGATCACCTTGCATTAAGGAAAGTAGATTTTTCTGAAAGTGACTAATATGCAACTTTTAGGGCTTCGTTATAACAGAAACCAATTCTGATACACACGTGTGTATCAACCGGCCTGTGACAGAGAATCTACTCTTAAAGACACATAGGTGGGGTTTGGGCCACACTTATGCTTTTTCCAAGGAGAAAAAACCCCCTGTTTCCTATGTATGCCGGCCCACAGGGCTCCGTTCCTAATCTTCATCTTAATCAACAGTCTTCTTTTTTACATTCAGCTTCATGAGTTTCTGCAAGTCAATTCTCTGTCTCCCCAGATGGCAAATTCACACTGCTTCACCAGTGTAGCTTTGTAGAATGGGGAAAGGAGCAGAAGAGGATAAAAGTGAGGATTTGCCAAGGGCAGAGCCTGAGGCTGGAGCCAGGGGTGGGAAAGGAGGCTGTCCAGAGCTGTGGGAAGCTGGAGTGAATAAGACAGAAGCAGCCAGTTGCTGAGAGATCTGGAAGGAAAGTTATGTGAACAGGCAAAGAAACTCCTGAATGAACTGGTGGTTGATGGAGTCAATCTCACACACAGCCCTGCCATCTTGTAAAAAGCCTTTTATTTGTCCTTTTTTTTTTTTTTTTTTTGTGAGAGCCCTGGGAAGTGATCATTAAAGGAACAGACCCAAGGCAGTCTGTGCAGATCTGGGGAGCCTGTGCCTGCCCCTGCCTGGCCTCCCTCCGGCCCCCACCCCCGACTTTTACAAGGGCCAACTGGGTTGCAAGGTTAAAGCCAGAGGGGACCAATTGGTGTTGTGGGGCTTTTTTACAAAGTGCAAAGGATCAAAGTAATTAGCAAGGGGTGAGAGCCCAGGCCTGTTAGAGAAAGAAGCCAGCCACCCAGCGCCTCCCGCAGCATGGCCCAGTCTTTCCCAGGCCTGCTGTTAAAGCCTCTGTGTAGTGCAGGGGAACCACACATTGCAGCCACTCTGGGTGCTGGGAGGGACGCCTGTGGAACCAAATAGAAATCGAACCCAGAAGGAATCACCTCTGAGCCAAGAGAGCACTGTGGGGGGCCGGGGATGTCTCTAGGTAGTCTGAAAGGAAGATGTGAGCCTTGAGTGAAAAGTTCTTGAGGATTCTCTCTCAGACATTCCATTGCTTCTTTCCTATTTCAGATGGAAACGCACATGGCCAGGGCAAGACTGGCTACGTGAGCACTTCCAAAGCTTATCAGCTGTGATCATGGCAGGGCAAGACTTATCGAGCGAGGCTTCATTCACAGAATTATTTTAAGTGGCCCATAGACAGGATTATAAATTATATAGACTCAGCAGACAGCTCCCTCCTTCCCTCCCTCCCTGCCTCCCTCTGTTCCTTCTTCCTTCCCTTCCTCCCTCTCTGATTCTACCAAGAAGAAAGTCTCTGTTTGGTGCTAGTATCCAGGGGTAAGCAAAATAATGACCCCCCCAAAGATATCCATGGCGGCAGAGAATGAGATGGTTAGGCAGCGTCACTGACTCAATGGACATGAATTTGAGAAAACTCTGGGAGACAGTGGAGGACAGGGGAGCCTGGTGTGCTGCAGTCCATGCGGTCACAAAGAGTGGGACATGAATGAGTGACTGAACATCAATAACAAAGATGTCCACACCTGTGAATATGTTACTTTGCCTGGCAAAAGGAACTTTGCAGGTATGATAAAGGTTAAGTCCTTTCCAGTGGGGAGACTGTTCTGGATTTTCCAGATGGGACCAATCTAGTTCCATGAGTCATTACAATCCAAGAACTTGCCTTGGCTGTTGAGAACCAGAAAGATGGCAGCATGATAAGGATCCAGGGGTCATGAAAATTAGGAGGACATGTGTGAGAACCAAACAGGCTTCCTGCAGGTAACAGTGGTCCCCAGCTGACAGCCAGCAAACAGATGTAGATCTCTGTCCTATGGCCAGGTGGAACTGAAGGGGCAAGGAAGTGATTCTCCCCAGAGACTCCAGGAAAGAGCGGAGTCCTGCCCCACCCCAGACTTCTGACCAGCAGATCTGTAATATAAACATTGTTTTAATGAACATGCACCCATTTTTCACAAATAAAAAAGACAGCGAGAGCCAGTATGAGTGAGAAAAGTCCTCCCACTCAAAGCTTCAGGAAGCTTTAAATTGTAATTCCCAGCTAAGATTTTTTTTTTTTTTTAACAGAGCCACACGGCTTGTGGGATCTTAGTTCCCTAACCAGAGATTGAACCTGTATCTCCTGCAGTGCAGGCATGGAGTCTTCATCACTGGCCTGCCAGGGAAGTAGCCCCAGCTAGGATTTTGTGCCATTGTAAGGTGTTCATTGTTTTCATTTCTAGACTTCATTTCGGTTTGTGGTAATGGTTTTATATTTATGGTACTGATTTCAATTTCCTGTTTTGGGGTGAATTTTTTTAAGTTAAAAAAAATAAATCAAGTTTTAAAAATATTAGTAAGCAACAATGCAGATTTTATGAATTGACTTGTTTAGTCGCTCAGTCGTGTCCGACTCTTTTGTGACCCCATGGATTGTAGCCCATCAGGCTCCTCCGTCCATGTGACTTCCCAGGCAAGAGTACTGGAGTGGGTTCCCATTTCTTTCTCAAGGGGATCTTCCCGACCCAGGGACTGAACCCATATCTCTTCTGTCTCCTGCACTGGCAGGCAGATTCTTTACCAATGAGTCTCCATGAATTGACTAGTGGTATTTAAATATCTGAAAATTGGGAAATACGAGTTCAGAATTTTCTAAAGAGCCCCTTGGGGGGTTCATAAAACTGACAGGTAATTCTGCATGTGATTGCATGTATTTACATTCATTATATTGACCCACACAAGGGCCAGTGAGAGGCAGGGCAAGATGGCCTCCATGTTCTTTCAGGGGCTACACTCAGTGATCACTTATCTCTCAGCTGGCCCTTGGTACTGGGATCAGAAGAAACAAAGTATTCCAAGCAGCCAACCAGGTAAGGCTTTGTAGCATGGGTTAACAACCTGACTTTGGAACCAATCAGCATTTGGCTTTGAATCTTGGCTCTGCCCCTTAACATTGTGTGACTTGAGTTAAATACCTTGACCTTTCTGAGCTTAGTCTCCTTATCTGTAAGAAAGAACCAGGGAGAAAGCTTTCAAGAGATGAAGTAAGGATTTAAGATGGTACTATTTTTAAGGAGCCCAGATCATAACATATAGTAAGCAATATCATCCGTTGTTATCATTATTCTTAGCTGCCCTGCCAGTGGCCAGCCCGTTCGCTCATTGCTTGTGATCTCGGCCTCTGGCTTCCCTGAGGGGTGTTCTGGGCAAGGCTGGGCAGACAATCTCCAGGCATGCCAGGCTTGGGCTGGTCTCTGTCACCCTGACATGCAGAGAAAAGCAGAAGGAAGCAATCCTGCAGGGCCCCATGAGGCTGGGTGGCCAAGGCTGCCTGCAGACTCTCTTTCCCCTTCCCACAGAGGCTCTGGCCCTTTTCAAGGACAGAAGTTGAAGAGAGAACATGCCCTGTCTGGGAACACGGCAATGCTAGTCTTCTCAGCCCTGGCCAGGGAGATGGCATGAAAGAGCAATTTTGCCTGGGAGTGACTGGTGGGGTAGGGAGGTGGGGAGAAGAGGGCATGGAAATAAAGGATCTTTTTCCATCTCTGCTGCTTTATTTCCACAGAAATAAAAGATCGCTTTCCATCTCTACTGTACTAAAAAAGTGTGGCTTTGGGGACCAAACAAGCTTAGCTTGAAATACTGCCTCTTTTAGCTGTGTGGCTTTGGATAAGTTACTTCCCCTCTCTGATCATAACTACAGCTAATGTTGATTGAACTCTGACTTTGTGGCAGTCTCTATTCTAACTGCTTCACAAATGTTGAATAATTTAACCTTTACAAGAAGCCAGGCAGGTATGATTATTATCTTCATTTTCCAGGTGAAAAGGCACAGAGAGGTTCTGTAACTGGACCAAACTCACACAGTTTACACACGGCAGAGCCAGGATTCAATCCGAAATAGTCTGGATCCAGAGTCTATACTTTGCTAGTCTTGCCAATTTTACTATTTTCAAGACTCTCATATGTCTGACAGCCTAGTTAAATATTTAAAGGTTAGGCTTCCCCTGTGGCTCAGATGGTAAAGAATCCCCCTGTAATGCAGGAGACCTGGGTTCGATTCCTGGGTCGGGAAGATCCCTTGGAGGAGGGCATGGCAACCCACGCCAGTATTCTTGCTTGGAGAATCCCCATGGACAGAGGAGCCTGGCGGGCTACAGTCCATGGGGTTGCAAAGAGTTGGACACAGCTGAGCACACTAAGCATATGTGCTTTCCCAACCTGATTTTTCAGATTCCAAATACAGTCACGTGACTCTGAGTTTTGAACTCAGAGTGTGCTCACTATGTGATAGAGCTCGGATGTCCTGTCTTCACAGTCAGGGGCTCTTCTATCTCCCCCCTTCCCTTCTTGCTTCTCTCATGTCTTCCTTTCTCTCTTCTCTCTCTTCCTTCCTCTCCTCTGCTCATGCAAGCAGCACACGCTGGCTCCCTGCCTGCTGCGCGCCAGGACTCTGCAGACGCTCATGTTCCCACTGTTCCCTTCTCACCCTGTCCCCTGCGCAGCTCATTGGCATGCTGTCAGTTAGCCCCTCGCCCCTATGCCTGGGGTCAGCAGGCCAAGCTCTTCCTAGACCAGAACGCCAAGCAAGTGCTGGCAGAGTTCCACCAGTCATTGGCGACCCTGCCAGCAAGCCATGGCCTTGCTGAGAGCTGGGTCCTCAGCCGGATTAGTGGCAGGAGCAGCCGCTGCTCAACAGAGGCCTTGCTCAGACCCACACTGTTCCCGGCCCACTGCCAGACTTCTGGGGTCTTCAGCTCAAAGGGCCGACCCCACCCAGGCAAGGTTCCTGGGCTTACATAGAAATCCAATAGATGNGAAATCCAATTAAGATTTTGAGCTTTTTTTTTTGTTTTCTTTTCTCTTTCCTTAGTCACATTTTTATCACAAAACTCTGCCTCTACATTGGGCTTTTGCACTTCTGAGGAATTTGCCTCTTTTTATTGTTTTTCTCTTTCTTTAAAATTTTTTAAACCTATTATTATTTTTTCTACATTCATTCCTTTGTTTGCTTTTCCTACAGTTCTTTTCCCCTTGCAGTTAATCTTTAATGTATGTAAATCTTCTTTATCTATCTCTATTTAACTTTGCATATCTATTCTTTCTTTCTTTACTTTCTCTCCTTTTCTCTCAACATATTTGTTAGTTTTATTTTCATTGCTTTATTCCCCAATTGGCACCTAGCTTTAGTTTGGTTTTCCAGTTTGTTCTTTAATTAGTATTTTTCTGGTATATATAATTTTTGGTTTCATTTGTTCACCAGGTCCATCTATGGTACTTAATTTTTGTTGGACTGTTTTGATTTTGCTTATGGGTGTATATGTGTATATTCAGTCACACTTTCTATTGCTATAAACCTCTGGCTCTACCTTCGGCTTTTGCAGTTCTGTGAAGTTTTCCTCCCTACTCCCCTTTTTTTCTTTCTTCTAATTTTTTCTCGTTTCTCTCTTTTTTAATAGTTTTAATTTTTAACTTTTTTATAAAATCTATAATATTTTTTAACATTTCTTCCTTCATTCGCCTTTCATACTGTTCTTTTACCCTTGCAGTTAATTTGTAATGTATATAGATCTTCTTCATCTACCTCTATTTAACTTTGCATATCGATTCTTTCTTTTTTTTCTTTCCTTTCCTCTCAACATATTTGTTAGTTTTGTTTTCATTGCTTTATTCCCCAGTTGGCTTTAGTTTTGTTTTCCAGTTTGTGCTTAAGTTACTTTTGTTCTTAACTGGTAAATATAATTTTTGATTTCCTTTTCTTGCTGGATCAGTTTACTGTACTTTATTTTTGTTGGACTGTTTTTACATTGTTCGTGGATGTGTATGTATATGTGTATATTCCATTGTTTTAATTATTATTTGCCTGATTTTGCAATTGTCATTTGTCTGGGGTTCTCTTTGGTTTCCATTTTTGGATATTTGTTACTCTTCCTTAATGCCATAACAAACCAGTTGAGGAATATTCGATCCTGATCATAGATCAAACCCTGAGCCTTTGGAGTGGGAACACTGACTCCAAGACTCTAGACTACCAGAGAACTAAACCTAGGTAATATTAAATAGTGAAAACTTACACAAAGGAAACCAGTTGAATACAAGATCTGGCATCACCCAACCACCAGTAGCACTCTGTGCAGGACATCTCATCTAAACAACAAACAAAACAAAAATACAAATCCAATCATCAAAAGACAGAATTACCACCTCACACCCAGCCTTACTCACCAGAAGAAAAACAAATAAATAAATACTCAGTACAAATCTCAACCTATATGAAGCTCACACAAATCACTGGACCAATCTTACAGGGCAGAAACCGAAAGGAAGAACGTATTCAACCTTCTTCAAGGAAAGAATTCAACTTTTCTTGAAGCCTGAGAAATGAAGGCCTCAAACACAATAACTTAAAAAAAAAAAAAAGGGCAGAGAAATATGCACAAATGAAAGAAAAAACTAGAAACACAGAAATCCAAATAGAAAATAGGAAAATTACATGAAAAATAATTCAGAATAATGATAGTAAAGATGATCAAAAACCTTGAAAACAAAATGGAGAAAATGCAAGAATCATTTAACAAAGACCTAGACGAATTAAAGAAGAAACGTACAGAGACAAACAATACAATTACTGAAATTAAAAATACTTGAGAAGGAGTCAATAGCAAAATATCTGAAGCAGAAGAATGATTCAGTGAGCTAGAAGACAAAATGGTGGAAATAAGTTCTGAGGAGCAGAATCAAGTGAAAAGAATGAAAAGAACTGAGGATAGTCACAGAGACCTCTTGGACAATGTCAAACACATCAACATTCAAATTATAGGGGTCCCAGAAGAAGAAGAGAAAAAGAAAAGGTATGAGAAAATTTTTGAAGAGATTATAGTTGAAATTTTCCCCACCATGTAAAAGGAAATAGTCAATCAAGTCCAAGAGGCACAAAGAGTCCCATACAGGATAAACCCAAAGAAAAACATGCCAAGACACATAATAATCAAACTAACAAAGACTGAACACAAATAAAGAATATTAAATGCAGCATGGGAGAAGCAACAAGTAACATACAAGGAACACCCCATAACTTAACAGCTTATCTTTCAGCAGAAACTGCAGGTCAGAAGGGAATGGCAGGATATATTTAAAGTACTGAAAGGGAAAAAATCTGCAACCAAGATTACTGTGTAACCAGCAAGGATCTCATTCAAAATTGATGGAGAAATCAAAAGTTTTTCAGAAAAGCAAAAGTTAAGAGAATTTGGTTTTACCAAACCAGCTTTACAACAAATGTTAAATGGCTTATATAGTCAAGAAATACAAGAGAAGAAAAAGATCTCCAAAATCAAGTAATTAGAAAATGGCAATAGGAACAAATAAATAAATAATTACTATAAATGTAAATGGATTAAATGCACCAACCAAAAGACACATATTGGCTGAATGGATACAAAAACAAGACCCATATATATTCTGTCTACAAGAAACTCACTTCAGACCTCAAGATACATATATACTGAGAAGATGGAAAAATATATTCCATGCAAATGGAAAGCAAAAGAAAGCTGGAGTAGCAATCCTAATATCAGACAAAATAGACCTTAAAATAAAGAAGATTACAAGAGATAAGGAAGGGCACTACATAATTATCAAGGGATCAATCCAAGAGGAAAACATAACAGTTGTAGACATCTATGCATCCAACATAGGAATGACCCAATACATAAGAAAATCACTAACAGACATAAAAGGAGAAACTGACAGTAACATAATAATGGTAGGAGAATTTAACACCCCCCTCACACCAATGGACAGATCATCTAAACAGAAAATTAATCAGGAAACACAAGTCTTAAATGATACATTAGATGAGATGGACCTCATCGATATCCTTGGGACATTCCATTGAAATGCAGAAGAATACACCTTTTTCTCAAGTGCACATGGAACATTCTCCAGGATAGACCACATCTTGGGTTACAAATCAAACCTCAGTAAATTAAATAAAACTGAAACTGTATCAAGCATCTTCTCTGACCACAATGTTATGAGACTAGATATCAAGTACAAGAAAAAAAATCTATAAGAAACACAGAAACATGGAGATTAAACAACACGTTTGTAAATAAACAACAGATTACTAAAGAAATCAAAAGGGAATTCAAAAAAATTCTAGAAACAGATGACGATGAAAACATGAGAACTCAAAGCCTATGCGATTCAACAAATGCATTTCTAAGAGGGAAGTTTATAGCAATACAATACTACCTCAAGAAACAAGAAAAACACCAAATAGACAACCTAACTTTACACCTAAAGCAATGGAAAAAAAGAAGAAAAAAATACAAAATTAGTAGAAGGAAAGAAATCATAAAGATTCGATCAGAAATAGATGAAAAAGAAATGAAAGAAACAATAGTAACGATAACCCTATATGCGAGACATCAAAAGAGACACAGATGTATAGAACAGTCTTTTGGACTCTGTGGGAGAAGCTAAGGGTGGGAAGATCTGAGGGAATAGCATTGAAACATGTATATTGTCATATATAAAACAGATCACCAGTCCAGGTTCGATGCATGAGACAAGGTGCTCAGGGCTGGTGCACTGGGATGACCCAGAGGGATGGGATAGGGAGGGAGGTGGGAGGGGGGTTCAGAACCCCATGGCTGGTTCATATCCATGTATGGCAAAAACCACTACAATATTGTAAAGTAATTAGTCTCCAACTAGAATAAATAATTTTTTAAAAAGATTAATAAAACTAAAAGCTGGTTCTTTGAGAAGATAAACAAAATTGATAAACTCTTAGCCAGACTAATCAAGAACGAAAGAAGAATCAAATCAACACAATTAGAAATGAAAAAGGAGAGGTTGCAAAAGACAATGCAGAAATACAAAGGATTATGAGATTAGTATAAACAACTATATGGCAATAAACTAGATAACCTGGAAGGAATGGACAGATTCTCAGAAAAGTTTAATCTTCCAAGACTAACCAGGAAGAAATAGAAATTATGAACTATCCAATTACAAACACTGAAATTGAATCTCTCATCTAAAATCTCCCAAAAAACAAAAGCCCTGGACCAGATGGCTTCACAGGAGAATTCTATCAAACATTTAGAGAGGAGCTAATGCCTATTCTCCTAAAACTCTTTCAAAAAATTGCAGAGGAAGGAACACTTTCAAACTCATTCTACAAGGCCACTATCACCCCGATACCAAAACCAGACAAAGATAACACAATAAAGGGAAATTAAAGGCCTATATCACTGATGAACATAGATGCAAAAAAAAATCTCAATAAAATTTTAGAAAACAGAATTCAGCAACACATCAAAAAGCTCACGCACCATAAACAAGTTGGGTTTATTTCAGGATTGCAAGAATTCTTCAATATTCAAAAATAAATCAATGTAATACATCATACTAAAAAATTGAAAGATAAAAACCATATGATCTTCTCAATAGATGCAGAAAAAGCCTTTGACACAATTCAGCACCCATTTATGATTAAAACTCTTCAAAAAATGGGCATAGAAGGAACCTACCTCAACATAGTAAAGGCCATATGTGATAAACCTACAGCAAATATTATTCTCAATGGTGAAAATCTGAAAACATCCCCCCTAAGATCAGGAGCAAGACAAGGGTGTCCACTTTCACTGNTATAAAACAGATCACCAGTCCAGGTTCGATGCATGAGACAAGGTGCTCAGGGCTGGTGCACTGGGATGACCCAGAGGGATGGGATAGGGAGGGAGGTGGGAGGGGGGTTCAGAACCCCATGGCTGGTTCATATCCATGTATGGCAAAAACCACTACAATATTGTAAAGTAATTAGTCTCCAACTAGAATAAATAATTTTTTAAAAAGATTAATAAAACTAAAAGCTGGTTCTTTGAGAAGATAAACAAAATTGATAAACTCTTAGCCAGACTAATCAAGAACGAAAGAAGAATCAAATCAACACAATTAGAAATGAAAAAGGAGAGGTTGCAAAAGACAATGCAGAAATACAAAGGATTATGAGATTAGTATAAACAACTATATGGCAATAAACTAGATAACCTGGAAGGAATGGACAGATTCTCAGAAAAGTTTAATCTTCCAAGACTAACCAGGAAGAAATAGAAATTATGAACTATCCAATTACAAACACTGAAATTGAATCTCTCATCTAAAATCTCCCAAAAAACAAAAGCCCTGGACCAGATGGCTTCACAGGAGAATTCTATCAAACATTTAGAGAGGAGCTAATGCCTATTCTCCTAAAACTCTTTCAAAAAATTGCAGAGGAAGGAACACTTTCAAACTCATTCTACAAGGCCACTATCACCCCGATACCAAAACCAGACAAAGATAACACAATAAAGGGAAATTAAAGGCCTATATCACTGATGAACATAGATGCAAAAAAAAATCTCAATAAAATTTTAGAAAACAGAATTCAGCAACACATCAAAAAGCTCACGCACCATAAACAAGTTGGGTTTATTTCAGGATTGCAAGAATTCTTCAATATTCAAAAATAAATCAATGTAATACATCATACTAAAAAATTGAAAGATAAAAACCATATGATCTTCTCAATAGATGCAGAAAAAGCCTTTGACACAATTCAGCACCCATTTATGATTAAAACTCTTCAAAAAATGGGCATAGAAGGAACCTACCTCAACATAGTAAAGGCCATATGTGATAAACCTACAGCAAATATTATTCTCAATGGTGAAAATCTGAAAACATCCCCCCTAAGATCAGGAGCAAGACAAGGGTGTCCACTTTCACTGCTATTATTCAACATAGTTTTGGAGGTCCTAGTTACAGCAATCAGAGAAGAAAATGAAATAAAATGAATCCAGATTGGAAAAGAAGTAAAGCTGTCACTGTTTGCAGATTACATGATACTGTACATGAAGTGAAGTCTCTCAGTCATGTCCGACTCTTTGCGACCCCATGGACTGTAGCCTACCAGGCTCCTGAGTCCATGGGATTTTCCAGGCAAAAGTCCTGGAGTGGGTTGCCATTTCTTTCTCCAGAGGATCTTCCCAACCCAGGGATCAAACCTGGGTCTCCCACATTGTAGGCAGATGCTTTACCATCTGAGCTACCAGGGAAGCAAAGATAGTATCAGAAAATTACTAGAGATAATCAGGAAATTTAATAAAGTTGAAGTATACAAAATCAATACACAGAAATCACTTGCGTTTCAACATACGAACAATGAAAAATCAGAAAGAGCAATTAAGGAGTCAATCCCATTCACCATTGCAACAAAAATAATTAAATATCTAGGAATAAACTTACCTAAGGAGACAAAATAACTATACAGAGNTTGAAGTATACAAAATCAATACACAGAAATCACTTGCGTTTCAACATACGAACAATGAAAAATCAGAAAGAGCAATTAAGGAGTCAATCCCATTCACCATTGCAACAAAAATAATTAAATATCTAGGAATAAACTTACCTAAGGAGACAAAATAACTATACAGAGAAAATTATAAGACACAAATGAAAGAAATCAAAGATGACATAAACAGATGGAGAGATATTCCATGTTCCTGGGTAGGAAGAATCAATATTGTGAAAATTACTATATTTCCAAATGCAATCTAAAGATTTAATACAATCCCTATCAAATTACCAGTGGCGCTTTTCACAGAACTAGAACAAAAATTTTCACAATTTTATGGAAACACACACACACACAAAAGAAGAATGGAGCGAAGGAATCAACCTTCCTGACTTCAGGTTATACTACAAAGCTACAACCATCAAGACAGTATAGTATTGGCACAAAAACAGAAATATAAACAAATGAAATAAGATAGAAAGCCCAGAAATAAGTCCATGCACCTATGGGTTCCTTATTTTTTGACAAAGGAGGCAAGTATATACAACGGGCCAAAGACAGCCTCTTCAATAAATGGTGCTGGGAAAACTGGACAGCTACATATAAAAGAATGAAATTAGAACACTTCCTAATGCCACACACAAAGATAAACTCAAAACGGATTAAAGACCTACATTTAAGACCAGAAACTATAAAAATCTTAGAGGAAAACATGGGCAGAACACTTGATGACATAAATTAATGCAAGATCCTCTATGACCCACCTCCTAGAGTACAGAAATAACAGCAAAAGTAAACTAGTGGGACTTAAAAGCCTTTGCACAGCAAAGGAAACTATAAGCAAAGTGAAAAGACAATGCTCTGAATGGGAGGAAATAATAGCAAATGAAATGATTGACAAATAATTAATTTCCAAAATATACAAGCAGCTCATACAGCTCAATACCAGAAAAACAAGCAACCCAATCAGAAAGTGGGAAAAAGATCTAAACAGACATTTCTCCAAAAAAGACATACAGATGGATAACAAACACATGAAAATATGTTCAACAGTGCTCATTATTAGAGAAATGCGAATCAAAACCACAATGAGATATCACCTCACACCCGTCAGAATAACCCTCATCAAAAAGTCAAGTAACAATAAATATTGGAAAGGGTGTTGAGAAAAAGGAACACTTTTGCACTGTTGGTGGGAATGTAAATTGATACAGCCACTATGGAAGACGGTATGGAGATTCCTTAAAAAATAGGAATAAAAAGAACATATAACCCAGCAATCCCACTCCTAGGCTTATACCCTAAGGAAACCAAAATTGAAAAAGACGCATGTATCACATTGTTCTTTGCATCCCTATTTACAATAGCTAGAACATGGAAGCAACCTAGGTGTCCATCGACAGATGAATGGATAAAGAAGTAGTGGTACATATATACTATGGAATATTACTCAACCATATAAAGGAATGCATTTGAGTCAGTTCTAATGAGGTGGATGAACCTAGAACCTATCATATGGAGTGAAGTGAGTTAGAAAGAGAAAGATACCATATTCTAACACCTATATATGGAATCTGGAAAAATGGTACTGAAGAATTTACTTACAAGGCAGCAGTGGAGAAACAGACATAGAGAATAGACTTATGGACATGGAGGGGAGGAGAGGGTGAGATGTACGGAAAGAGTGACATGGAAACTACATTAACATAAATAGATAGCTAATGGGAATTTGCTCTATGTTTCAGGAAACTCAAACAGGGCTCTGTATTGACCTAGAGGTGTGCGATGGGGTGGGAGGTGGGAAGGAGGTTCAAACGGGAGGAGATATAGGTATACCGGTGGCTGATTCATACTGAGGTTTTACAGAACACAGCAAAATTCTTTAAAGCAATTATCCATCAATACAAAATACATTAATTAATAAAAATGTATTGGAATCATATTCCAACATGAAATGATTTCAAACAAATTTATGTAATGACCTGACCTACATTTCCAAAAATCAATCTGGATTTCAGTGGAGAATAGTTTAGGATTAGATGTAGAAACCTATTTGGAGGTTTCTAAGAGTCTAGGTACCAGTTATGGGGGCCCAGCTAAGGTGGAAACAGTGGAAGGGAGGAGGGCATGTGTGTGGTTTGAGATCAGTTAGAAGTGGGAGCTGCTGTTGAAGAATGAGGACTCCTAGATGGACAGAAGTAGGCACTGACTGAAAATGAAGACTCATTACTGCTAACTTCTAGGTTTCTGGCTTGAGAACCTATGTGGTTTCAATAACACCTTATATTTGAACAGTACTTGAGGGTTGGAGAAGACTCTTGAGAATCCCTTGGACTGCAAGGAGATCCAATCAGTCCATCCTAAAGATCAGTCCTGGGTGTTCATTGGTAGACCTGATGCTGAGCCTGAAACTCCAATAATTTGGCCACCTCATGCGAAGAGTTGACTCATTGGAAAAGAGTCTGATGGTGGGAGGGATTGGGGGCAGGAGGAGAAGGGGACGACAGAGGATGAGATGGCTGGATGGCTTCACTGACTCAATGGACATGAGTTTGGGTAAACTCCGGGAGTTGGTGATGGACAGGGAGGCCTGGCATGGTGCAATTCATGGGGTCACAAAGAGTCGGACACGACTGAGTGACTGAACTGAACTGAACTGAGAGTTAATATATTATTATTTTATGTATTCAGTCTTTGATCTATATGTTAACTTTGCTATGCAGAAAACCAGAGTTCTGAAAAGCAGTGTTTATCAGTTACATTGATATTAAACAGCAATTTCGAAACCTATGTCTGAGTCTAAGCCCCTTATATCATCCATCATCGCACTACTTTTCTACCATCCCAACCATTTTTCTTCTTCAACAACAAAAATGACAATAAAATTGCTCTCAAATTGGTCATATATGGAATGTGGGTGGGGAGCAGAAAATATATGGTCTCTTAAACAGTTCAGTGAAGTACAAGGGCAAGAAAATAGGAAGCAAAGTCAGTTGAGTTGTAAACTTTTTGAGTTACTTATTGATTATGGTTTCTGTAAAAGCACAGTGCCCAGGGCACAAAAACATCTTACAAGCTATTTCAAAAAAAGAAAAATCAAGGCTGCTAGAAGACAGTTTAGTTGTTAAGATCTATTTTTCTGTTCTCCTTGACTTTTATCTTCCATAAAATTTTAGGCATTTCAGGACTCCCCGCTGGTACAATAATACAGTTAAATAATAAATCTAAACATGTGCATTGTTGGAACATCTTACCAGAAGTAGAATTCTTTAAATGCTAAAATTTCTTCTATTGGCACAAAAAATGAACATCTTACTACATAAAGTAGAATTCAAAAGCATATATCCAGTGAAATAATTCCAAAGTACTAACTGTGAAAATTTGGAAATAAAAGTTCTTTTGTATCTGAAATATCAGCAAAAATAAATGAGTAGAAAGAAAATAATTTCTTGAGTCAGCTAGAACTGAAATTGGCTTCACATTAACAAGATCATGGATATTAGAGAAAGCAGATATCAAGACCTTCTATTTTGAAGGGCTAGATTTCCATCATTTTTTGTCTTCATTCTGTATGAATAGTTTTATTGTATTAAAGCATTAATTGTGTTTGTAGGCAGCAAATTATATATATACATATATATATATGTGTGTGTGTGTGTGTGTGTATGTATGATATATATATATGAGCAATGATATGACTTCAGATTCATTGTTGCAAATAATATTAAAGACTATGGATGAAAATATTCAGATTTAAATAAAATTATTAGATATTTTGAATATTAAGATGGATGAAAGCAATGACAAATCTAGACAGCATATTAAGAAATAGAGACGTTACTTTGCTGACAAAGGTCCATATAATCAAAGTTATGGTTTTTCTAGTAGTCATATATGGATGTGAGAGTTGGACCATAAAGAAGGCTGAGCTCCAAAGAATTGATGCTTTTGAACTGTGGCATTGGGGAAGGTTCTTGAGAGTCCCTTGGACTGCAAAAAGATCAAACCAGTCAGTCCTAAAGGAAATCAATCCTGAATATTCATTGAAAAGACTGATGCTGAAGCTGATGCTCCAGTACTTTGGCCACCTGATGGGAAAAGCCAACTCATTAGAAAAGACCCTGATGCTGGGAAAGTTTGAAGGCAGGAGGAGAAGGGGACAGAAGAGGATGAGATAGTTGGATGCCATCACCAACTCAATGGATGTGGGTTTGAGCAAGATCCAGGAGACGGTGAAGGACATGGAAGCCTGGTGTGCTGCAGTCCATGGGGGTCACAAAAGTCTGACACACCTGAGGTGCTGAGCAAAAACAACAATGGATGAAAATATTTTGAAGATATATATGATTAAAGACAAATGTCATACTAACTAGTAAGTAGATTTACATAACTCAGAATTACAAACTAGGAGAATAGTGACTGAGAAGATTAATAAAGAATTGAGCATTATTAGGAATTTTATTATTATTTTCTATTTTAAATTTCAGTTTCTTTCTACTTTTTAAAAATTATGCACAGTCAGCATTTCATTTTCCTTTCCTGGTTCATTGTTACTGGTTTCTATGTTACATGTTTATATATTGGTTAATATATATTTATATACATTTATGGTGATATGTTCACCTGTGGTTAAAGAGAATGATTTTAATTTGAGATTCCTGAATTCTATGAGTATTAAGGACATATAGATAGAAGTTACCAAATTTTAGAATTCCCCTAGTGTGTTGACCCAAACCTCACTCTTGGAAATCCCTTGTTATAAAGACATTATATGAGTATTTTTATTTCTCCAGATTATTACCAATATTTGGTGTTGTCTAACTTTCAGACTTTCCCAGCCTATTGAGTACAAACAGCATCCCATTGTTGTTTTAGTTACTATTTCTAATATAAGCAATAAGTGCTGCTGCTGCTAAGTCGCTTCAGTCGTGTCCGACTCTGTGCGACCCCACAGACGGCAGCCCACTTGGCTCCGCCATCCCTGGGATTCTCCAGACAAGAACACTGGAGTGGGTTGCCATTTCCTTCTCCAATGCATGAAAGTGAAAAGTGAAAGCGAAGTTGCTCAGTCGTGTCTGACTCAGCAACCTCATGGACTGCAGCCTACCAGGCTTCTCCGTCCATGGGAGTTTCCAGGCAAGAGTACTGGAGTGGAATGCCATTGCCTTCTCCAAAACAATAAATATGTACCCCTTATTCTTGTTAGCTAGCTGAGTTTCTTCTTTTGCCAATTGCAAATTTATGCCTTGATAAGTTTTCATCTAAGGTTTTTTCTTTATTGCTTTGATTTGCAAGATTCCCTTTGATATTATAAATATTTCTTTTCATGTTTCTATAATATGATTTGGGTGACTCTTTTTCATAACTTGAAGACAAAGAATACCGTAAGAATTCTGTATCTAAACATCTCTTGAGACTTTTGTTGTTTTCCTAAGTGTGTATGTATTATTCCTTGTCTTTGCCACTAGGCTTTCCTACTTAACTATACACTCTTTATGGGCAAGGTTCATGCATGTTTCATCTGTGAAATGCACAACATGCTTGAAAAATGTCAGCACAGATTTAACACATTTAATATTTTTATTTGTCTGTTTTTAACTTTTTAAATTTCCTTTCTAATTGGAGGATAATTGATTTACAATGATGTGTTAGTTTCTGCTGCACATCAATCAGCTGTAAGTATATAAATACAGATGATATTTTGATAAAAAAACAAAACTATATTCTCACTTGATAGATAATAAGAATAATCTTTAAGGAAGGGTCATTTTCTTTATATGTATCTATGCATATATATGTGTGTGTGTGTCAATATTTATATATTGATTTATTTGCCACTGTTGGGTCTTAGTTGTGGCATGTGAGCTCCAGTAGTTGTGGTGACTTAGTTGCCCCTTGCCATGTGGGATCTTAGTCCCCTGACCAGGAATTGAATCCATGCACCCTGCATTGCAAAGCAGATTCGTAACCACTGTCACAGTCCCAAGGATCATTTTCTGATTTTTAGCAGATAACTTAGAAAAATTCAAAAATTGACCTTGTGACAACAAAATATTTTAATTCATTTTTGCTTGTTTCAAATAAAGAATTTTTCTCTACACTACTTCTTTAAAAATGAAAAATAATAATACAATTGTTTAATTATATGTTTAAATATAAAAGGGCAAGTCCGAATACATGAGCTATCTATGCCTAAAGATTTTATTGGACACACCATTGGATTCTTGTAAAAATTTAAGATTTATTACAGGATTGCATTTGTTAGAAAGCTGAGTCACATTTATTAGTCAATTATTCAGTCATTTGAGTAGGAAATGAGTAGATTATATCAAGGCAAATAAATTCTACCTTTGTTATTTAGTAGCTCAATTCTGTCCTACTCCTTGTGACCCCATGGACTGCAACATGCCTGGCCTCCTTGTCCTTCAACAAATCCTGGAGCTTGCTCAAGGTCATGTCTGTTGAACTGGTGATGCCATCCAACCATTTCATCTTCTGTTATCTTCTCCTCTTCCTGCCTTATATCTTTCCCAGCATCAGGGTCTTTTCCAAGAGTCATCTGTTTGCATCAAGTGGCCAAAGTATTGGAGCTTCAGCTTCAGCATCAGTCCTTCCAGTGTATATTCAGGGTTGATTTCCTTGAGGATTGACTGGTTTTATCCCCTTGCAGTCCAAGGAACTCTCAACAGTCTTCTCCAAATTCTACCTAAAATGTGTATAAGAGCTGGGTGTGTCAATCTACCATCTGTTACAAATATTAACATCTTGTTTTCATGATCTCCCGAGTCTCACCTATATTTTCCTCATGATTTAAGATTCACCAGTCATTTGACAAGTATCAGTATACTGTGGGTATGTGTCTATTTTGTTGGAAGAAATTTGAAAAAAAAAAAAAAAGATTAAATTTAGAGATTATCCATTATTTATTTGTAAGAGATTCTGCTACCCAATGAAACCAATTATTTAAACAGATATTGTCAGATTGTTAAATTAGCTGCAGCAATTATTTTTAAATGTTTGTTTTATATTTAAATGCTAACTATAAATTCTTTGTAACTCAGTTGGTAAAGAATCTATCTGCAGTGCAGGAGACCAGGATTTGATCCCTGGGTTGGGAAGATCCCCTGGAGAAGGAAATGGCAAGCCACTCCAGTATCCTTGCCTGGAAAATCTCATGGACAGAGGAGCCTGGTGGGCTGCAGTTCATGGGGTCACAAAGAGTCAGGCACGACTGAGCAACTAACACTTAAATCTTTATCTATTGAACATACTATGTTAAGTTATATTATTTTGTTAATATAAGCAGTAAAACAAACACTATGTTTATATATTTTGGCATACAATATTTTGTTTTCATTTTCTATGACAGCATGAACATTCACCATTGCTTCTTTTTTTAATTTTTTTTAAATTGAAATATAGTTGATTTACAGTGTTGTGCCAATCTCTGCTGTACAGTAAAGTGATTCAGTTATGCACACGTTCTTTTTATTATATATTCTTTTTCATTATTGTTTATCACAGGTTATTGAATATAGTTCCCTATGCTATACCATAGTAGGACCGTGTTGTTTATCCATTCTATATATAATACTTTATATCTGTTAATCCCACACTCCCAGTCCTTCCCTCCTGCACTCCTTTCCCCACTGACAACAACAAGTCTGTTCTCTATGTCTGTGAGTCTATTTCTGTTTCTAGATAGGTTCATTTATGCTATATTTTAGAATAGATTACACATGTATGTGCTATTACATGGTATTTTTCCATATGAATTTCTGACATTTCACTTAGTAGGATAATCTCTAGCTTTATCCATGTTGCTGCAAATGGGCATTATTTCATTCTTTTTGATAGCTGAGTAATATTCTATTGTATGTATGTACCACCTCTTCCTTATCCCTTAATCTGTCAGTGGACAATTAGGTTGTTTTCATGTCTTGGCTATTGTAAATAGTATTGCTGTGAAAGGTGCATGCATCTTTTAAAATGAGATTTTTGTCCAGGTACATTCCCAGGAATGAGATTTGTCAATAATATAGTCATTCTATTTTTAAATTTCTGAGGAACCTCCACATTGTTTTTCATAGTGACTGCACACCCTTTCTAGCATTTGTTATTTGTAGCCTTTTTAATGATGGCCATCTGACTGATGTGAGTTGGTACTTCACTAAAGTTTTGATTTTCATTTCTCCAATAATTAGTGATGTTGAGCATCTTTTCATATGCCTACTGGCCATCCCTATGTCTTCATTGGTTAAAATGTCTATTAAGGTCTTCTGCCAAATTTTTGATTTAATCGCTTGTTTTTTGTTGTTGTTGTTGTTGAGTTGTATGAGCTATGTGTATGTTTAGAGATTAACCCTTGTCTGTCATTATCTTTTGCAAATATTTTCTCCCACGTCTTAAGTAGTCTTTTTGAGTATGTGTGTGTGGTTACATTTGCTGTGAAAAAGCTTGAAAGTTTGATTCGGTCCCATTTATTTAGTTTTGTTTTTATTCCTATTGCCTTTCCATTGCTTTTTATATCAACAGCGTTCTATTGCAGGATAAAGAATCTATTTTAAATATTTTAAGTAAAAAAAATCAATAATAATGTAAGTGCTTATGCTATTAATAGAAAAGCTAGAGGAATTATCTTTAGTCGAGGTCTACAGATATGCGTGAAAGATGCTTTAGCAGAGGGACTGCAGCTTCCAGCACTCTCAAGAGAAAGGGAGGGAAGAGAACTCCACACAGTTGTCTTGCTGCCAGAAAAACATCCAAGCCAAAATCATTTCTGCCTTCCAAATCTAAATTGGCAGAAACCAATCTCCTGGTAAGGGCTTCCTTGGTGGCTCAGTGGTAAAGAATCCACCTGCCAATACAGGAGACCTGGGTTGCTTAGATACCTTGGAGAAGGAAATGGCAACACCTCCAGTATTCTTGCCTGGAAAAATCCTGTGGATACAGGAGCTTGGCTGGCTATAGTCTAAAGGGTTGCAAAAGAGTCAAACACGACTTATCAACTAAACAGCAACAACAAATCTGACAGGAGTCTGGTAACTATGAGTTTTAACTTTTTACCTTCCCAGGATAAGAAGGCAAAATGAATAAAAGGGTGAAGAATGGAATAATTAATTCCTCATATGCATCACAATTCTAAATTACCTTTTTTTTTCCAAATCACTATTAATTGTATGGTCCATGTATAATATCATATAAGAAACGAATCGCCAGGCTAGGTTTGATGCAGGATACAGAATGCTTGGGGCTGGTTCACTGGGATGACCCAGAGAGACAGTATGGGGAGGGAGGTGGGAGGGGGCTTCAGGATTGGGAACACATGTACACCCGAGGCAGATTCATGTTGATGTGATGCAAAACCAATACAGTATTGTAAAGTAAAATAAAATAAAATATAATCTGAAAAAAAAATAAATTAGAACAACAAAATGAAAATAAAGAGAAACAAATATCCTAATGGGTACTTGTATGCGTGAAATCAAATTGCTTTATCCAAGAGGAAATATTTTATTGATGCAAACTTCATTTGCAGTTATTACAAGATTGAACTTTCTAGCATGCTAACCTCAGTTACTTTGTTTTTTTTTTTTGTTCTACTTTTTATTTTTATTTTTTTACTTTATTTTACTTTACAATAGTCTATTGGCTTTACCATACATCGACATGAATCCACCACAGGTGTACACGAGCTCTCAATCCTGAATCCGCCTCCCACCTCCCACCCCACAACGTCTCTCTGGATCATCCCCGTGCACTAGCCCCAAGCATCCTGCATCCTGCATCAAACATAGACCGGTGCCTCATTTCTTACGTGATAGTATACATGCTTCAATGCCATTCTCCCAAATCATCCCACCCTCTCCCTCTCCCTCAGAGGCCAAAAGTCCATTCAGCAGATGAATGGATAAGAAAGCTGTGGTACATATACACAATTGAGTATTACTCAGCCATTAAAAAGAATACATTTGAATCAGTTCTAATGAGATGGATGAAACTGGAGCCGATTATACAGAGTGAAGTAAGCCAGAAAGAAAAACACCAATATAGTATAATGACATATATATATGGAATTTAGAAAGATAGTAATGATGACTCTGTACGTGAGACAACAAAAGAGACACAGACATATAGAACTTCAGTTACTTTGAATTGCATGTTAAAACGTATACTAGTTGAAATACTCTAACAATGAACTTCACACTCCATATAGCCTCAAATAGAGGCAAAGGCTTTCTAGAAGCCATCACACTTTGAAAATATTAGAAAATGGAAGGGGTATGAGAGTGAAAGAAAAGTAGAAATAAAGAACCTGATTTAGGAAATGTTTATGCCCAGCAACAGAGTCACAGGTGTGTTTACAGCCAATTCAATATTGCTGCTTTTAAATGAAATTAAATTAGTCTTAGTGACTATAGGATTCTAAGATTTTCCACTTGTCTTCTTGTCTTCTGTGGTCTTCTGCATAGTATTAGGCAATTGGGTGCATTCTTTTTTTTAATCACAAATACCAAAATCAACCCACTCAGGTGGCATCTTGGGTTTGACTATTTTCTAACCATGTTTTCTTGCACAGTTTGCTTACTCTGTGTTCCTCAGTTTCTTCATCTATAAAATGGGGACAATAGCACCTTGCACAGGATAGTCGTAGTGTTTAAATGTGATTCTATAAAGTTCTTTGTATAGTGAGGACTCTAAATAATTCATAGCAAATCTGAAGCAATCAGAGTTATTATAGTATTATATAATTTGAAAGAGGCTTTTTCTCTTTTTTAAGAATTGTGGATTTCACACCAGTCAGATGGCTGCTATCCAAGAGTCTACAAGCAATAAAGGCTGGAGAGGGTGTGAAGAAAAGGGAACCCTCTTACACTGTTTGTAGGAATGAAAAGTAGCACAGCCACTATGGAGAACAGTGTGGAGATTCCTTAAAAAACTGGAAATAGAACTGCCTTATGACCCAGCAATCCCACTGCTGGGCATACACACCGAGGAAACCAGAATTGAAAGAGACACATGTATCCCAATGTTCATCACAGCATTGTTTATAATAGCCAGGACATGGAAGCAATCTAGATGTTCATCAGCCGACAAAGGGATAAGAAAGCAGTGGTACATATACACAATGGAGTATTACTCAGCCATTAAAAATAATACATTTGAATCAATTCTAATGAGGTGGATGAAACTGGAGCCTATTATACAGAGTGAAATAAACCAGAAAGAAAAACACCAATACAGTATACCAATGTATATATATATGGAATTTAGAAAGATGGTAAAGATAACCCTGTATGTGAGACAGCAAAAGAGACACAGATGTATAGAACAGTCTTTTGTACACTGTGGGAGAGGGCGAGGGTGGGATGATTTGGGAGAGTGGCATTAAAACATGTATAATATCATATGTGAAACAAATCGCCAGTCCAGGTTCAATACATGATACAAGATGCTTGGGGCTGGTGCACTGGGATGAACCAGAGGGATGGCATAAGGAGGGAGGTGGGAGGGGGATTCAGGATTGGGAACATGTGTACACCTGTGGTGGATTCATGTTGATGTATGGCAAAACCAATACAATATTGTAAAGTAATTAGCCTCCAATTAAAATAAATATATTAATATGAAAAAATAAATAATTTTGGAAACGTGTAATAAACTCCAAGTGAACACAGAACAGGTACTTGTATTTTCATTAATTTAGCAGTTAATATTTATCAATCTATTAGAGAAACATAATTAAAATTGCATTAAATTCCAGAAACACATTTCACACTCATACATATGCAATATACAATGAAAATAATGTAGTAGTCATTTAACTCAAAGTTTATTTTAGTGTTTATAATAAGAAAAAATAGGACAAGAGTTAAGTGATGGGGCACAAACATATAAAAGATTGAACTATTATTTATTTGAATGAGATGATAGTAAGTAGTATGACATGAAATAGAGTATTATGACTAGCATATTCCTAGAACATATGTGCATTGCTTATTCAACTCATTATATAAGGTGAAAATTCACCAACAGTGATAATTTCAGTGAAACTATTTTTAAGGATGAAAGTTAAGCTCCAAACTTGCTTTACTATATAAATCACAAAATTTCCTTGAAGGTATGAACTTTTTTAGGTAGAGAGCTGGCATGCAACTTATGATCTATATTCATGTGTATGTAATTAAATTATAACATAAATCATATACCACAATTTCTAAATTGTGACAAAAACTGAATATAAATTAAAAAATCATGAAAGAGTTCAGAACATTTCATTGTATAATGTGTAAATGTGTATATAAATGATTCATCAATACTTAAAGGAGATTATTAACAAATGCTAAAAGTTAGTTTTGAAAATAAAACCTAGGATTTGAAAGTTTTTGAAAATAAAATCTAGAATTTAATATCATAGTATTTGAAGGGAATTGTTTTTAAATAATATTGATGATGGGGATTTTTATTCTCATATTTACTTTAACAATTGATTCACTTACCTATTAAAAATAAATCATTATAGAATGCTGTTATTATGTGAACTAGACATATTTGCATGTTTTCCAGTCATTTCCAACACTTTATTTTGTTATGCTGCCAGTAGGATTTTGAAATACAGTTAGGTTTGATCTATTATAATGGATGACCTTTTGATTAGATTGGGTGACATCAGTGCTAATAAGCTGGAGGATGTGATGTCTAATGAACCTGTATATAAAATAATAATATTATATTTAGTTGGAATTCTATAATTAGAGTACAGTCAAGTATTTTGAAGCTAACCTATTTTAAGAGAGAAGTTTTATTGATTACACAAGAAAGGGGCACTTTTTAATCATTTTTACATCACTGTATTGCCTAAGGCATCAAAATCCATTATATGAGGATTATAAACTTCGCTTTCAACTTGATCTTAAATTGATTCTTGATGTATTGTCAACAAAAGCTCTGGAAGATCTATAAGAGCTACTAAGCCATATTAAAATTAACATTTATTTTTAATTGTTCATATCATGGCTCTCTGAGATGTTGCTGTTTGTAAATCTAAATAACCTTTCTCTTGGATAATATAACAGTTGTGTGTCATATTTCACTCAATAATATAGCTTTTGGGGGTTCAGTTCAGTCACTCAGTCATGTGCAATTCTTTGCAACCCCATGGACTCAGCACACAGGCTTCCCTGTCCTTCACCAACTTCCAGACCTTGCTCAAACTCATGTCCATTGATTTTGTGATGCCATCTAACCATCTCATCTTCTGTCATCCCCTTCTCCTCCTTCCCAGCATCAGGGTCTTTTCCAATGAGTCAGTTCTTCATATCAAGTGGCCAAATTATTGGAGCTTCAGCTTTAACCTCAGTCTTTCCAATGAATATTCAGGATTGATTTCATTTAGAATTGACTGGTTTGATCTCCTTGTAGTCCAAAGGATTCTCAAGAGTCTTCTCCAACACCACAGTTCAAAGGCATCAATTCTTTGGCACTCAGCTTTCTTTATGGTCCCTCTCTCACATTCATACCTGACAACTGGAACTTTTGGGGGTAGGAACATTTATGTTCTATTTTCAGCAAGTTTCAACTATAAATACAGTATTATCAGCTATAGTCACCATGTTATATTATACATTGAATAATCAGACTTAATCATCTTATAACGAAAAGTTTGTTTTGTACATTTTATCAACCATTTCATATTTCTGCTACCCACCAGAGCATGGCTACTTAAATTCTAATTTTTCCTTCCGTGCATTTGATTGATTGATTAATTGTTATTTCAGATAGGTACATAGATAGATAGCTGTAATATAATATGATATAGACAAATATAAAGTATTTGTCTTTCTTTGTCTGTCTCATTTCACTTACAATGATTATTTTCAGTTCACTGATGTCAAAAATAGCAGGATTTCCTTCTTTTAATGGGCTGAATAATGTTCCATTCCATGTTTTGTGTATCCATTCAATTGTTAATGGACATTTTAATTTTTTTTTTTTTTTGGTATTTCCTATTGTAAAAAATGCTACAAGGAACATGAGACTAGAGCTATATATATGAGATATTGATTTTGTTTGTTTTGCATGCAAAAGTGAAAGTTAAAGTGTTGGTTGTTCAGTCCTGTCTGACTCTTTACAACCCTATGCCAGGCTCCTCTATTCACGGAATTCTCCAGCAAAGAATTCTGGAGTGAGTTGCCATTTCCTACTCTGGGCGACCATTATACCCCAAAGTGGGAGTGCTAGATCATATAGTAGTTCTGTTTTTTTTGTTGTTGTTGTTGTTTTGTTTTATTTTTTTTAATTAATTAATTTATTTATTTTTTAATTTGACTTTACAATACTCTATTGGGTTTTCCATACATCGACATGAATCCACCACAGGTGTACACAAGCTCCCAATGCTGAATCCCCCTCCCACCTCCCACCCCACAACGTCTCTCTGGATCATCCCCGTACACCAGCCCCAAGCATCCTGCANAGGTCAGTTTTCATTCCAATCTCAAAGAAAGGCAATGCAAAAGAATGCTCAAACTACTGCACAATTGCATTCATCTCACACGCTAATAAAGTAATGGTCAAAATTCTCGAAGCAAGGCTTCAAGTACACTTGAACCATGAATTTACAGATGATCAAGCTAGATTTAGAAAAGGCAGAGGAAGCAGAGATCAAATTGCCAACATCGACTGGGTCATCAAAAAAGTGAGAAAGTTCCAGAAAAACAACTATTTCTGTTTTATTAACTATGGCAAAACCTTTGGCTGTGTGGATCACAATAAACTGAAAAATTCCAAAAGAGATGGGAATACCAGACCACCTGACCAGCCTCTTGAGAAATCTGTATGCAGGAACTGGGCATGGAACAACAGACTGGTTCCAAATAAGAAAAGGAGAATGTCAAGGCTGCATATTGTCATCCTACTTATTTAACGTATATGCAGAGTATACCATGAGAAATGCTGAGCTGGATGAAACAAAAGCTAGAATCAAGATTGCTGGGAGAAATATCAATAGCCTCAGATATGCAGATGACACCACCCTTATGGCAGAAAGGGAAGAAGAACTAAAGAGCCTCTTGATGAAAGTGAAAGAGAAGAGTGAAATTGTGGGCTTAAACTCAACATTCAGAAAATGAAGATCATGGCATCTGGTCCCATCACTTCATGGCAAATAGATGGGGAAACAGTGGAAACAGTGACAGATTTTGTTTGGGGGTGGGGTCTCCAAAATCATTGCAGATGTTATCTGCAGCCATGAAATTAAAACACACACACACACACACACACACACACACACACACACACACTTGCTCCTTAGCAGGAAAGTTATGACCATCCTGGACAGCAGATTAAGAAGCAGAGACATTACTTTGCCAACAAAAGCCCATCTAATAAAGGCTGCAGTTTTTCCAGTATTCGTGTGTAGAGGTGCGAGTTGGACTATAAAGAAAACTGAGCACTGAAGAATTAATGCTTTTGAACTGTGGTGTTGGAGAAGACTCTTGAGCATCCCTTAGACAGCAAGGAGATCTAACCAGACCATCCTAAAGGAAATCAGTAATGAATGTTCATTGGAAGGACTGATTTTGAAGTTGAAACTCCAATACTTCGGCCACCTGATGCAAAGAACTGACTCATTTGAAAAGACCCTGATACTGGGAAAGATTGAAGGCAGGAAGAGAAGGGGAATACAGAAGATGAGATGGTTGGATATTATCACTGACTCAATGAACATGAGTTTGTGTAAACTCCGGGGGTTGGTGAAGGACAGGGAAGCCTGGCGTGCTGTAGTCCACAGTTTGCAAATATATATATCTATTACTTTAGAATAGGCCATCTTATTTGTTTCCCCATCTTGAGGATATTTTATGAAGTATTTTATGAAGTAGGCCATAATAATGACAATAAGCAGAAAACATTATGTAGGAGTCTTTAGTTTTACATTTTTTATTCTGTTCATGTTATCAAATTTAGGGCATTGTAGTAGCCTTCACAAATCTCAGTGTGCAGATACAGTCATATGTAAGATTCTCAACATAATACTCAGAAAAAAATAGAAGCCAATAATAATAATATCCCCTATTGCTAAATCTATCCATGTCATAATATGTTTATTTTTTTTGCAAAAGCTATTGACAGAGTTAATCTTCTAAAATAAAAGTTGGCAAGCTTTATCAACCATATAATGATTATAGTCCACCAAGGTAATGACTATATTTCACTAGTATCTCAGGTGATAATGTTAGATGCAGTATCATCAGCATGTAGCAATCTGAATCTAAACAAAATATATGTATTTATGTTCATTTCCACTCACATTCAAACCTATAGGGCACAGAATGTATCATTAGCCAAATCACCTAAAAATAAGCAGATGTTGGTTTATTTGTCTGATTTTTTTTCAAAATATATTATTTATTTATATTGGTTATATTAAATATCCAGCTCATTCTTATGTGAAAGTGAAGTGGCTCAGTCATGTCTGACTTTTTGCGACCCCATAGACTGTAGCCCACCAGGCTCCTTCACCCATGGGATTTTCCAGACAAGAATATTGGAATGGGTTGTCATTTCCTTCTCCAGAGGATCTCCCCACCCAGGGATTGAACCTGGGTCTCCCACACTTCAGGCAGATTCTTTACTGTCTGAGCCAACAGGGAACTAAAAGTTAAATATAGAATCAAAAATAATTTATTAACACATTCCACAAAAATTATCTTTAAGTTTGAACAACTTTGATTTTTTAAACAAAAATATACATATATAAACTTGAAGGAAAGTACATATAGCTATTTTTGGAATTCAGGATTTTCGATTTACAAAATTACCTTTGTGCTACATATATATTTGCCACCTAGGCAAACTAGCATAAAATAATCCTAAAAATATTTACTAATATTTCAATTTTTTAGAATTATATTCTAGACTCTGGGAAAAAAAAAGGATTGATTTCAACAAGGAAAATATTTAGGTTGGACTTTAAATGCACTGGAGTTTAAGACATGTATCCTAAAATGACTGAAACTCAGGAATGAAAAATATTGTAGCCTCCAGAGAAGAGTCTACAATATGGCATTTGTTGTCTGCCTTCAGTAAAGGCTGTGGAAAACATGAGCTTCTGCAGAGACTAGGGGCATCATAGTGTTTCTTTGACTTCAGCATTTCTGCTTGACAGATACACTGTAGAACTGAAGACCCAAATGTGTCTAAACAATGTATTAACTCTGGTATATAGAAGAGTTGGTATATACTCTGGTATATACTATAACTTTGGTATATAGTATATAATGCTTATATACTATATATAAG
This sequence comes from Neotragus pygmaeus, assembly GCA_006410875.1. NCBI lineage: Eukaryota > Metazoa > Chordata > Mammalia > Artiodactyla > Bovidae > Neotragus > Neotragus pygmaeus. The sequence goes on from SJYV01044609.1 coordinate 237,151, forward strand.
TATTAACTCATATATAGTATAAGGAATGTACTTTTAAAAAGTATGGTATATAGTCTAGCAAATATCATACATTCATAAAAGATACAGAAAATAGTTTGAAATTGCAAAATTAAACCAGTACAAAATTAAAGGAAGGCATGACCCAGAAAATATGTAGGTACATACGAAGAAATAGTGGAGAAGGCAATGGCACCCCACACCAGTACTCTGGCCTGGAGGTAGGCTGCCGTCCATGGGGTCACTAAGAGCCAGACACGACTGAGCAACTTCACTTTCACTTTTCATTTTCATGCATTGGAGAAGGAAATGGCAACCCACTCCAGTGTTCTTGCCTGGAGAATCCCAGGGACGAGGGAGCCTGGTGGGCTGCCATCTATGAAGAAATTTGGTACCTGGCATGCATGGAAGGTGAAATATGTAAGGCTGGTAAATGAGGGAAAGAGGAAAGTCTGTTAGCCAGGTGAGTTGGAAACCTGCAGGATAGAAAGGAAAGCAGATGGTAGTGCCAAGCATGTAGACATTATAGTGATCATCCTTCCACTTAACTTGGGGAAAAAAACATTTCATAACCTGTCCAAGGTCACACAGTTAGTGAGTGATGTGGAACTGAATGTTATCAACGGACACTCTGACTCCACATTTCATAGCATCAGCAGCCAGACCATGTTGCAGATGTTTAGTGTCATTTTTCTAGGTTGTTACTCTTTGTTTTTCCCTTTATCATCTGAAGGAAAGAAATACACGTTTTACATTATCTTTCTTCTAAGTCTTTTTTTACCCAATATTTAGGCTTTACCAACAAAGCTGATGTGTTAAAGATGACACTCTGAAACTTTAAATCTTGATTTTCTTGTAGGTAAAATATAACTTACTTAGAAGCGATAATTTTAGAGACTTTTCTCTCAAAAGGAATATTAAAATCTAATACAAGAAAACAGATGACATGATCCTCTACATAGAAAACCCTAAAGACTCCACCAGAAAATTACTAGAGCTAATCAATGAATATAGTAAAGTTGCAGGATACAAAATCAACACACAGAGATCCCTTGCATTCCTAAACACTAATAATGAGAAAGTAGAAAAAGAAATCAGGGAAACAATTCAATTCACTATTGCAACAAAAAGAATAAAATACTTAGGAATATATCTACCTAAAGAAACTAAAGACCTAGATATCGAAAACTATAAAACACTGACGAAAGAAATCAAAGAGGACACTAATAGAGGAATCAACTTGCCTGACTTCAGGCTCTACTACAAAGCCACAGTCATCAAGACAGTATGGTACTGACACAAAGACAGAAATATAGATCAATGGAACAAAATAGAAAGCCCAGAAATAAATCCACACACTTATAGACATCTTATCTTTGACAAAGGAAGCAAGAATATACAATGGAGTAAAGACAATCTCTTTAACAAGTGGTGCTGGGAAAACTGGTCAACCACTTGTAAAAGAATGAAACGAGAACACTTTCTAACACCACACACACAAATAAACTCAAAATGGATTAAAGATCTAAACGTAAGACCAGAAACTATAAAACTCTTAGAGGAGAAGATAGACGAAACACTCTCCGACATAAATCACAGCAGAATCCTCTATGCTCCACCTCCCAGAATACTGGAAATAAAAACAAAAATAAACAAATGGGATCTAATTAAAATTAAAAGCTTCTGCACAACAAAGGAAACTATAAGCAAGGTGAAAAGACAGCCTTCTGAATGGGAGAAAACAATTTGCAAATGAAGCAACTGACAAACAACTAATCTCAAAAATATACAAGCAACTTATGCAGCTCAAGTCCAGAAAAATAAATGACCCAATCCAAAAATGGGCCAAAGAGCTAAATAGACATTTCTCCAAAGAAGAGATACGGATGACTAACAAACATATGAAAAGATGCTCAACATCACTCATCATCAGAGAAATGCAAATCAAGACCACAGTGAGGTACCATTTCACACCAGTCAGAATGGCTGCGATCCAAAAGTCTACAAGCAATAAACGCTGGAGAGGGGGTGTGGAGAAAAGGGAACACTCTAACACTGTTGGTGGGAATGCAAACTAGTACAACCACTATGGAAAACAGTCTGGAGATTCCCTAAAAAACTGGAAATAGAACACCCTTATGACCCAGCAATCCCACCGCTGGGCATACACACCAAGGAAACCAGAATTGAAAGAGACACATGTACCCCAATGTTCATTGCAGCACTGTTTATAATAGCCAGGACATGGAAACAAACTAGATGTCCATCAGCAGATGAATGGATGAGAAAGCAGTGGTACATATACACAATGGAGTATTACTCAGCCATTAAAAAGAATACATTTGAATCAGTTCTAATGAGGTGGATGAAACTGGAGCCGATTATACAGAGTGAAGTAAGCCAGAAAGAAAAACACCAATACAGTATACTGACACACATATATGGAATTTAGAAAGATGGTAATGATGACCCTCTATGCGAGACAGCAAAAGAGACACAGATGTATAGAACGGACTTTTGGCCTCTCAGGGAGAGGGAGAGGGTGAGTTTCAGGCTCTGTGCAGCGGTAGCCCTGCTCAATGTCCTTGATGTGTGCTGCGGTCGCCCTGTGCCTCGGTCTGGCCTGTGTTCTGCTGTCGNTCAGCCATTAAAAAGAATACATTTGAATCAGTTCTAATGAGGTGGATGAAACTGGAGCCGATTATACAGAGTGAAGTAAGCCAGAAAGAAAAACACCAATACAGTATACTGACACACATATATGGAATTTAGAAAGATGGTAATGATGACCCTCTATGCGAGACAGCAAAAGAGACACAGATGTATAGAACGGACTTTTGGCCTCTCAGGGAGAGGGAGAGGGTGGGATGATTTGGGAGAATGATATTAAAACATGTATACTATCATGTAAGAAATGAAGCGTCAGTCTATGTTCGATACAGGATACAGGATACAGGATGCTTGGGGCTGGTGCACGGGGATGTCCCAGAGAGATGATATGGGGTGGGAGGTGGGAGTGGGGTTCAGGATTGGGAGCTTGTATATACCCGTGGCAGATTCATGTCAATGTATGGCAAAACGAATACAGTATTGTAAAGTAAAATAAAGTAAAAATAAAATTTAAAAAAATAAAGTAAATGATTAACTTAAAAAAAAAGAAAAGAATCAGTAAATGAGATTTTTTTCAAAAGAGAACAATAATAGAAAATAAGACTATGGTGATGATTCATGCTTCAGTTCCAACATACAAAAACTGTGGAAGTCATCACTTTTGTCCCTACAACAAGAAAAATCTGGGAAAACTGAAAATCAAAGACTTTTCCTGTCCCCATAGAGAACTAAGGTCACAGGCAAACCATCCCTTCCAAATGCAGTAACTGAAATCTGTTTTCTTGGGGTAGAAGTTGATGGAGCCAGGAATAGGCAGAAACAAGTAATTTTGACAACTTGCTGGAGACTTTGTATGGTCTAACATTAAAGTGAGAAACTGACAGACGGCCATGTTTTTAGTGAAGCCACAGAAGTTTCTGGGGATTTTTCTCTAGGTGCCCTACAGTGTTCTCACAGTGAGGATACAATGAAGAATCTTTCTCATGGCCCTGGTAGGACTGCAACTGTTTAATACATTTCACGTGACTTTTTTTTTTTTTTTTTGGTGTGTTAAATCTTATCCTAGTTATACTATCTTGTCTAGAATTGGGCATTTCATTAGCTTTTAAGGAGCTATTATTTTAAAATAGATATTTATGTCTTTTCAGCATAGAATAAATGTTGTAGGTTAGATTGATTGGAAAGTAGCCTCTGACACATAGTTTAGTCTCTTAATAAAACAGCATGTCTTACCTTTCCTCTCCTTTTAAACCTTAGCTCAGTTAATGTAATTCTTCCTTCCCCTGGCTATAAATATTCTCTTAAGATTATGGAGGGGAAAACATATCGAAACATTTGAACAGGTTTCATCTAGAAGTGTAACCATCTGAGCTGACTTTTGTAGTGAGTGTGGGATGAAAGTGAGCACACTTAAATGTATGACTAACCTAACTTGTATGCAAATCAATATCCACCAAATTTTAATGCCAGTGGAGAATTACGTATTAACATAGATTTTTGCAATACATCATATCTTTGAAATTTACATACGTGGAAGTGATTAGGAGAATAAAATAGTGATGCTGAATGCGGGTACTAAAGACACTATGCCCAAGTGATTTTACGTATCACTACTCTTCTTTCATTTGAGAGAAAATGCTCAAGTTACGTGTGGCAACATTTACTCAGGCTCAGGGAGCAAAAGTATAGGCAGTAGTTTGTAGAATTTGTCATTATGTCTCAGTAGCATTTTTCTTCCCAGTGGGCTAGAGCTGTGGAAATGTGAGAAACTTCTCACAGACCACAGATTGTGCAGGGAAACTTAAAACGTTAGTCTAGGCATATTTTAATTTGCACAGCATACAGAAACTCTGTAAAACAGAATTTAAACTTTTTCTCAGTCTGATTCAAACCGTTCTTGTTTGAATGCTGGAGGAGTGAGAGGGGGCAAGGGCTCCAAGGAAGACTGCACTAGAAGGAGGAATGAGAGACCCTGGAAAACTATCAGTAGAGAATTAACTGAGCACAAGACCAGGAGGCAAAACAGAGAATTGCTTCCATGGGCTCTGTGAAATGGAGATCCAGTGAGAAGGGGAGCGCGGGCTGCCTTTGAAGGAAAGAAGCCTATCAGTGAGACTGCAATGGAAAGAGGAGCCCCTACCTGGGACGCGTACATTACAGGTTCTTCATATCAAGCACACACACACACAAGCACACACATTAGACACGTTTAATCTAGCACTTTCAGGTTTCTTTGTAACTCAGGATCTGAGACACGAGTCTGGTACAGCAAAGCCTGTAATAATCAACACCTACCTCAGAAGTGACTGCATTCCAGCTTCAGGGAACTGAATCTCCTCGTCTCTTGTGTTTTGACATCAAAACAAAAGGTCATTGTGTCAGATACTGAGAGCACTGTGACTTGTGCCCTTGTCAGCATCCCAAATACACTCATTGGAGTTCAGCTAGGACTTGAGCCGGAATGGTGGTTAGAAAGAAAAGTGGAAAATAATTGACATGACACACCTTTCCTCTTAGGTCATATTATTGCAAACGATGCTTGCATGCTGAAGCATCCTTTATGAATAGTGTCAAGAGCCTCTTGTCTAGTCCTCTTCTCTCCAGTACATGGTTCCAGTGAAATTCACAAATTAATGATATTTCCAATGGCTGCACATAGTGACTGAGGAGCAAAGGTTAGGACTGCTTACATGGAATGCTGTTTATTGTCTCTGAAAGCATATCAACTTAGTAGGATATAATGCATTTTCTTTAAGTTTGTCTGCTGATTTGTAATTGCAAAATGGGCTTCCTTGGTAGCTCAGCTGGTAAAGAATAGCCTGTGATTCAGGAGACCTCTGTTCGATTCCTGGATTGGGAAGATCCTCTGGAGGAGGGCATGGCAACCCATCCCAGTATTCTTGCCTGGAGAATCCCCATGAACAAAGTAACCTGGTGAGCTACAGTTCAAGGGGTTGCAAAGAGTCAGACATGACTGAGTGACTAAGCATACACACACAACTGCAAAATACATAGTAAAGCGATGGTACTGTTTCCATCTCTACTGCTCCAAACCCAAACAAACTTAGATAGTGTTCTTTGAAACAAAGTTGTAACTTAGTTCCTTTTCTTGGTACTAATCAATATTATTTTGACAAGATAATGTACAAAGAACAATAAACTGTAAGGTTCTAATTTGTACTCCTGGAGAAGAAAATAGCTGATATTTAAACTGAGCATAATCTGACTAAATTAGGTAGACTATAAAAAAGTGACTTTTTCATTCCAAGTCACTTTTTGCATAAACACACATCTCATTGCAGTACATAAATTGACCAGGTGGTAAGTAGTCTCCAAGAACCCTTTTTGATATCTGTTTGCAGATGTTCAAAGTTAAAATTTGAAGTCTTGTTATGCAAAAAAAAAAAAAAAAAATTAGATTCTGTGAAAAGTGAAATTTAAATTTCACTCAAAGAGAAAAGAAAAGGAAAATGTTGACTGGACTGGCTTCTTCTAGTTAACTGACTATTTTATTGAAGACCTGAAGTCATACATGCTCCCTGCCATTACATTTGAATTTTCAGTGAAATGATATCACTTTGGTAATTCTAAATTGCTTAAATCAAGGAGTCCGCTAACAGCTAGAGTTTTGTTTTGTTTTCCTTTGTCATCCTTACCATTTACACTCTGTGACTGTCAAATAAGACAACTAGTAACTTCTATGCATAACTTTCCACCGGGACCAGAAGAAATTTAAATGATATGTGGTAAAAATAAAAATAAAAAATCACCTTTAATGAAAGTGGCTGGTGCAGGTACAACTGACTGTCAGCTTAAATGATATTAGTACCTTTCTCAGTATGAAATTTAATTTTCTTTTATATGCTGGCAATGTCTAGTGTCATTTCTTATAAATTGGCTTGTCAGAATTTGGCAGCAAACATGTTAAGAGGTATGCTGAAGTTAACCATAAGGAAGAAAAACTATGTTATATCTCAGCAGCATATAGATACCAAGAGACCTTATTCTCTACTGTCAATAGGTCTAAAGTTAATTAGAGAAATAAATTATCTTTGTTTAGTCATAAGAACGCTCTTTTAATTTCCTGAGGCAAAGAAGAAAGTATTTGTTGAAATATATAAAATTAAGAGACAAAGGAATCAAAATAGAGCAAGAGTTGTTATATTATTATGCTCATCAGTTTTACCTAAATATGACATGATTCGAATGAGTATGCAGGCCCAATATATTCCATCTTCAAGATGCCAGTCATAAACCAGCCACTTCCTTATGCTCCATCCAAAGATAAACTATTAACACAAAATAGAAGAAAAATGTGTCGATTTTTTTCACTGCTGAATCTCCAGTAACTAGAGTACTGACTGACTATATGTAGCAGGTGATAGATAATGATCAATTATATTTATGAATGAAAGAATGAACAACATGGTATCAGTTGAAATGACAATTGTGAAGATGTCCCCAGCTGAGCAAAAGTGAAACATCAAAAGATTAAACATGATGGTTAAATACCTTATAAATGTATTTTAATCCTACCCTTTTTTCTCCATCCCCCTTGCTTTAATTAGAGTTTAATTATTTTTCACCAGGGATCTTACAGTGCCTTCATGTACCTTCACAATTTCATCCTCCATATTGCAACTAAAATTATATCTCTTTAACTGTGTATATAGTTCTGCTTTTTTGCCTGCCATGCAATCTCAGTAATAGAAAAGTTGCCATGAAAGTCCTTATCATGGAAGGAATTGCAACGTTGCAGTTGTCTGGCTCCAGCTTAGTTTTCAACTTCATTCTAGCCATAGAGTCATTTCCAAAATACCTAATGCTCTTTCACATTTTTATACTTTTACATGAGCTATTCCCTCCCCTAGAAATTTCTGTGCCCATATGTCAAATGGCTATTATATTTGTCCTTTAAGTTTAGTTCAAATGATCCCTCTTCTGGAAAATAATTTCCGATAACATTTTCTCCTTTCTCTCAAGGAAATTCAACATTTTCCACCCTATGTTTCTAAAGTACTTCATATAAATAGTCAATGTGTTGTTTGTTATATAATCAAGATTTATTATAAATACTTATAAATAAGTTTTTCATATAAATATGAAATACTAAAAGCTTTAAAATGGATCTCATCTGTTTCCAGGAATTTATATTTAGCACCATATAACTTCTCAAAAATATGTATTGGAATAAACACTAAATTTACATGGTCATATAATATTTAAAGTACTTGTATTACACAAAGTGTCCTAAATGCTTCTGATATAAAGAAAATAAAAAGACATAGTCCTTATCCTCAAAGAGTTTAGAATCCAGAAAGATACTCATGCAAATAACCTATCATAGCATCACATTATGGGCTCCCCTGGTAGCTCAATTGCTAAAGAATCTACCTACAATGCAGCAGACCCCAGTTCGATTCCTGGGTTGTAAAGATCTGCTGGAGAAGAGATAGGCTACCCACTCCAGTATTCTTGGGTTTCCCTGGTAGCTCAGCTGGTAAAGAATCTGCCTGCAATATGGGAGACCTGGACTAGATCCCTGGGTTGGGAAGATCCCCTGGAGGAGGGAAATGCTACCCCCTCCAGTACACTGGCCTGGAGAATTCTACGGACTGTATAGTCCATGGGGTCACATAGAGTCTGACACGACTGAGTGACTTTCATTCTCACAATATATTAGAGTTGCAGAAATACAGAAAGGTAGTCAATTCATAGTATGAATAGTATCTTTATCTTGGGGAGAAAGAAAGCTTCACATGAGTGACAACATTAAAATTGAGATTTGAAGATAAAGGAATTTGCCTATTGAGGAAAAAATTCCAAGTAGGTGAATCAAAACCCAAAGAGTTCCACCCAAGGAGGAAAGTGAGCTAGAGAAGCTTCTAATTATTTGATACCATTCTTATTTTAGGTTGAAGAAATAGATGAGATATTTAGGATAGGTGATTTTATAATAGTAACCTTACCCTTCAAATTATTTCAGAATGAGCATAAGTCAGATATCATCATTTAGAAAATAATAAGTTTCAATACTGGTGCCTATGATATGAGTTGGTAAAAGTGAAAGTGAAAGTGTTAGTTGCTCAGTGGAACCTAAAGGTAAAAATATTCAGACACCATCACCAGCCTCTTGAGTTTTTAAGGTTCATTCATTTGTTGTGAAATGATCCATTTCCTTATAGGTACTAATTAGCTTGGTTATAACTTAAAAATTTGACATATATGATTAGAAATGTTAAAACTTAAGTGTATTTATTATCTATCAACAATCATATGTTGTGAACACAAATCAACTAACAAAGTTAGAGTTGATATATTAATTTTCACCTAAAATTGTAAAATGAAAAATTGTCAAATTGCAAAGTAATTTTGATTCATATACTTGATATTTTTGATATTTAAGAAGAATTTGAGTTTATATACTCTTCCTACCTGTTCTCTCAATTTTCTGAAAATAAAAGTGTCCACAAATATATTTTAAAGCAAATAGCTTAAAAAGATTTTGTTTTTGTTTCTGATGACACATTGAAGAATTTTAAATTTGACAAGAGATCAAAATTCTTCATTATTCCCCAAAGTTTATTTACAGTTATACCATCATTTTCATGATATTTTAATAATCTGCATTTTTCCTTGCTAGCTCAAACATTTTGGAATTATTGTTTAATTAAATAAAATTAAAAATCTCTCATTCTGGCTTTTTTTTTCATTTCAAAATTTAGATCTTGCTGAAATAGTCAATTTTCTCTCTGTGAACACTACATGTAAGAGAGTTTCTTGGAATCAAAGGAACAAGAGAATTAGAAGCAATTATCTTGCATATTGATCTGGTGATGCTGAGTCAAGGATTTCTGTAGGGCAGTAACTCTCTTCTCTAAGAACATTTAGCTCTTCTGGAAAAGGAGCACTGCCAAATCGTCATGGAACTTTACAGAAAAAACATAATAACACTAGACAAAAAATTATCTAGATCTCCACATTCTTACTCTGTTAACAAAAAGTTATGAAGCAGTCAGAGGCCAAAATGGAGTAGTGAATTGAGACTCAAATAAAAATAACAGAAGTTTGAGGAAAACTGAGATCATAGAGTTATAGCACTCATGGCGAAAAATGTTTCTTCTAAGTCTCTGTAAAAGAAACAAACAAAAACAGCAAGTAGGATTCAATCAGGAAGAAAAAAAAGAAAAAAAAAAAAGAACTGGACTGGTCATTAGGTATGGTCATTGATAACACTTGTGTTGGGAAGTAAAGGAGAAAGAGAGATTCACTAAGACAAAAGGTATGAATAGGGAACTGAACACGTATGTTTTACTCTTCTTATTAGGGCCCCAAACTATCAAATCTATCATCTGTCTGTCACTGTCTATATATCTATTCATCCTTCTATTACCTATGTATCCATGCATCAATTCGTCCCTCTATCATTATCTATCTAATCTGTCATCCATCTAGAAATAGATAAAATAGAGAAGGGATAACCATCAGAGGAGAAATGAGATGCTAACCTAGTTTGAGATATGGGAAATAGTCAGATAAGCACTAAGTGACATAACAGACAAAGCTGAAAGGATGGCTGGTTAAACAAGCTGTCTGTGATGCAGCAAGAACCTGTGGGAAGATGTCTGATGTGGAGGCACTGTAGGAAGAGTGAAGAGTGGACCTAATGACCAGTTTGCATTAAGGACGAGGTTAAACGTCCAGGTTCACCCTCACGTTATCCCAGAAAGACAGGTGACTATATCTTCAAGACTAAGCAAGAGATGAATGATTTATCTTCTGTAAAAAGTTAGAATAAACCAAGATACAAAAATGCCAAAGATACCTAAGAGGGAGGGTGAAAAACTGTCCTAACACCAAGGAATTAGGTGAGATTCTAACATTTAATCTGTGATTCTGATCCTAGTTGTCTAACCAACTACTATTGTGTGGACACTATAACACCAGGCAAGAGATAGAAAATGTATCACTGAAGAAACTGATGAGCTGAAGGGAAAACAAACAAACAAACCTAGAGACACAGACCTTAGGAAAACCAAGTAATTTTACTTATTTCATAAAATTTCACTGTAGAGTAAAGCTGTCGTTCAACAAGCCCCCGTTATACATAAGGACACACAGAATGTCAATAGGTTGTTCTATTGTGTGTGTGTGTGTGTGTGTGTGTGTGTGTGTGTGTGTGTGTGTGTGTGTTTTCCTTCTGCTCTGTTTTAACTGCTTTGTTGAGATACAATTTACATATCATAAAATTCATCCATTTGCAGTGTAAAATTCAGTGATTTTTAGTGCATTCACAGAGTTGTGAAACCATCAACACAATCAGCTTTTAAAATATTTTCTTTACCCCAAAGGAAACTTTACTATTAGCTTTCACTTCCCATTTTACCCCAATTCCAGCAGCCCTAGGCACTCATTAATCTACTTTGTCTCTCTAGATTTGCCAGTTCTTGACATTTCATATAAATGAAATAATATATTATGTGGACTTATGACTAGCTTCTTTTAGTTTAGTGTTTTCAAGGTTCACAAAAAAGCTTTTTTAAATATATGTGACAGCTTTATTGAGATATGATTCATATATCAAACATTTCACCTGCTTGAAGTGTAAAATTCAGTGTTTTTTAATATATTCACAGTTTTGCATCTATCACCACAATACATTTTAAAACATTCCATTACTCTAAAAAGTGCTTCCCTGGTGGCTCAGAGGTTAAAGTGTCTGCCTGATATGCAAGAGACCTGGATTAGATCCCCGAGGGAGGAAGATCCCCTGAAGAAGGAAATGGCAACCTACTCCAGTATTCTTCCCTGGAGAATCCCATGGAGAGAGGAGCCTGGTATGCTACAGTCCACAGGGTCGCAGAGAGTCAGACATGACTGAGTGACTTCACTTCACTTCACTCTAAAAAGAAGTCCTGTTTACACTAACAGTCACAGACCATTTCTCTTTGACACCTCAAGGTATAGGCAATCACTAACTTAATTCCTGTCTCTATAGATTTTTTTATCCTCAACATTTTATATTAAATCATACAATGTATGGTCTTTGTGACTGGATTCTTTCACTTAGCATAATATCTTCATGATTCATCCACATTGTACCATATATGAGCAGGAGTCTTTTTTTTTTATCATCAATAAGCTTTTTAAGACTTATTCAATTATCATTCAACAGACAAAGGTCAAAAATTAGTTGATGAAATCTTATGATAATGTTGAAGAAATCTTTTAGAAAGGAGTAAATATTACAAAGATAGAAAAGGAAAGAAAGGAGTAGAATATTATATAAAATTTCCAATAAACTACTAACAAAAATGGAAAATTGAACCAACAAAAAATGGAAAGAAATTATCAAATACTTTGTACTCAAAGGAATCAAAGAAAATTTAATTCCATATCAAAAGATCACAATAACTGGCCTACATCACAGTTGGAAAAATGATCTTCCCAGGGGCAATCATCTAATGATTCAGAATATAGAGACACAGAAAAAAATCCTAAGGGATAAAAATAAGCCAGTCATATATAATACAACAAAAAATATCGTCAGCCTGTTCAGTAGTAATACTGAAATCCTGGATACAGTGGTGCAGGCCTTCAGAAGGTTGAGACAAATTGATTTAAAATCCAAAACTTCATACCCAAACAAAAATTAGAGTTTAAGCCATTGTCAAGCTATTTTCAGATATGTAAATATTAAAGAGACATTTCCCTTCCCAGGAATCTATTTTGGGGTGAGCAGTCTCCAAAAGAGAGTGGGCTAAGAGACAGAGGCCTACCCAAGTAACTCAGTGGTAATCAATCCACCTGCCAAAGCAGGAGACATGGGTTTGATCCCTGGGTCAGGAAGATTCCCTGAAAGAGGGCATGACATCCCACTCCAGTATTCTTTCCTGAAGAATCCTATGGACAGAGGAGCCTGGTAGGCTATAATCCATAGGGCCACAGAGAGTCAGACACGACTTAGCACACAGGAAGCAGGAAGATGCCTGGATCCAGGCTGGAGGATTAGACAGGAGAGAGAAATCAAGGACAGAAGATGCACAGTTGAGGAAGGACACCTAGGACAATGACTGTGGCTAGAGAGAGGTCACACAGGACAGAAGCAGCTTGAAGAGAAGTGAATGGAATAAAAATTTCCTTTCCTGATGGCTCAGTTGGTGAAGAGTTCGCCTGAAATGCAGGAGACCCTGGTTAGATTCCTGGGTCAGGAAGATCCGCTGGAGAAGGGAAAGGCCATCCACTCCAGTATTCTTGGGCTTCCCTTGTGGCTCAGTTGGTTAAGAATCTGCCTATAATGCGGGAGACCTGGGTCTGATCCCCAGGTTGGGAAGATCCCCCAGAGAAGGGAAAGGCTACCCACTCCAGTATTCTGGCCTGGAGAATTCCATGGACTGTGTAGTTCATGGGGTCACAAAGAGTTGGGCACGAAAGAGCAACTTTCACTTTGATGTTTTCTACTTCAGGGTGAAGGGTTTCAGAGTTTTTGTTGTTGTTTTTTTGTTTTCATATACTGTTAGGATGAAGAAAAGGGAACCCTGTGGGTGGATAAGGGCTGGGGATTNTGGGCACGAAAGAGCAACTTTCACTTTGATGTTTTCTACTTCAGGGTGAAGGGTTTCAGAGTTTTTGTTGTTGTTTTTTTGTTTTCATATACTGTTAGGATGAAGAAAAGGGAACCCTGTGGGTGGATAAGGGCTGGGGATTGGGGTTAACTTTTACCTTCCATAGTGTAAAATAAACAGGTTATTTACAAAGTTTAAAAAATAAAATTTAAAAGTAGCAGTATTAGAACATCATTTAGCAGTAAAGAAGTAAATGCTGTAATAAATAGATACTTTATGAGAAGTTACCTTTGGGACTCAGAACTCAAAAATGAGGATGAATTGCTTACGGTAATTTTCTTTTCCATTGTCCTCCCTACTTCTCTTCTCCATCCCACTCCCTCCCTTCCTTCCCCTCTTCCATTCTTTCTTCTAACTTCTCCTTCTCCTTCTCCTCTTCCTTTCATATTTGCCATTCATATTTCAATGCTGCTGCTGCTAAGTCTCTTCAGTTGTGTTCAACTCTGTGCTACCCCATAGACGTGAGCCCATGAGGCTCCCTCATCCCTGGGATTCTCCAGGCAAGAACACTGGAGTGGGTTGCCATTTCCTTCTCCAATGCAGGAAAGTGAAAGTGGAGTTGCTCAGTCGTGTCCAACTCTTCAGGACCCCATGGACTGCAGCCTACCAGGCTCCTCCATCCATGGGATTTTCCAGGCAAGAGTACTGGAGTGGGGTGCCATTGCCTTCTCTGCATATTTCAGTGAGTTACTTTAAAAAACCATACCAGAGATAATCCATTAGAAAACCTATCATTCAATAAAAGAGAAAGAACTGTGCGTACATTTTTCAGGTAAAAAAAAAAGAAGTGTTAATTGAAGCAATAAAAACTGTTTTCACACACTTGCTGAAGAGTACTAAAAGTTTCATCTAAATTCAAGTTGAATTAAGAAAATAGACTTCCAGAAATTAGCTTTCCAGCTTTCAACCTAAAATGTTCTGACTACCTAAAATGAATGATTAAGACGCTTTGTATATTTATGTATATTTATAGACATCAGCTATGCAATAAAATATGTAGGGATACACATCAGATTCACCAGTAAGTTTAAAAAAAAAAACCCACAATATTCTTGCTATGTATTAATGCATCTTTGCCTAGTTATAACATAAAAGGCAAAAACACACTATGCCATGTCCCCCACAAAGACAAAACCACATTCGTTGAAGTTGCTCTTGATTGTTGGGTTCTTGATTATTGTGTAGTGTTCTCCACTTCTATAAGCCAGTTATCAATAACTAAAGAAACCCTCAATAGTTAAAGATTAATGTCTCTTTCCTCTGAACTTTAAGTAAAAGAAATTAGGTACTATAGTAAATTATAGTAAATTACATTGTCTTTAGCAGGATAACAATTTGGAAGAGAAAAAAAGAAAAACTAAGTCCAACTGCTGAATAACAGCATAGCTCTGTACCTATGATTGCAACAAGAATAATATATAAGCCTGTGTTTCCACTGTGTCACAGTCAGGTGACTACCTTCCTCAATATTTCTGAAATCATCCATTATTATTCTTTCAATTTCATTATATTTGGTTAACTGCCATTTATTTGTCCTTAATTTCTTTTTAGCTGTCAATATGTCAGTGTCATGAAGAATGAACCTACACACCCACCAGAGAAAAAAAGTGATAAAAAATTACTAAGTCCCTTGATGCCTGAAATGAGCAGCTTCAACTTTAGCTTATTTAGTATGGAGACTGAATTCACCTTCTATTGATGAACTGGGAGCATTTACAAATGCATGGCTAGACACAGGATGCTAAATTAAAATGACTAGACTACAAAAAACAAAGCTGGCAAAGCCAAAGCTATTTTGTTCACTAAATGGATTTTTCTGTAATTAGGAAAAAAAAAAAAAAACTAAATTAGTCACATTAATGTAATTCAATCTTAATTATTGCCTTGAGTGCATTTAAATATTTATGAACAATTCCTTCCAAGTGCTTTGTCAGCTTTATTCCATTAAACAGCATTCTATCGGTTGTACTTTTTGAAAATAACTTTGTTTTCTTCACTACACTGTGACTCCTGATATTCAAAAATTTTGTACCTAAGAGCAAAAGGTGTCTGAAGCTAGGGTCATTTAGAAACTCAGATACTGCTGGTTTCTGAGACCCCAGACAGTGGCTCTTGGGTGGGGGTCAGGCATCACACAAAAACTAGGAATGTATGTATAAACTACTTGGTCCAGCAGTATTTGTACCTGAATATTAAGTGTTGCTCTTCTGCTCAGCTGAAGGTCGCTTACTAAGCCGAGGCCACTTGTCTGTCTCAACACAGAAAGTCAGTAATGTGTGGAGAAGCAAAAATCAACATATCTTCCTGCTTCCTAGGGGAGGGAAGATGAATTAATATACACCTGATGACTATGTCAGATTTAACTTACAAAATGTAACATTATTCCTCTCCCTTCACACTCTTTAAAGAAAATGGGAGGAAATGCTGGCTGTCATATACTTGAGTTTTATCTTATTTATTTATTAGGATCTATTAAACATAATCAGCTATTTTTAACTGCCTGAAATGAATTATATCACGGGTGTTATCAGAGTCTATCAGCCATCATTATCCTAAATGTCATATTGCTTTCTTATTATTTGCACACCAACACTTCTCTGTATGTGCATTATTTTCATTTACTATCTTTTAAAAATTTCATCTCCAAAATAGAGAGAAAAGAGTTCTATTCATTATGCAAAACAGAAAAAAACAGGCTTTGGAAAAGTAACAATTCATTGTATATTTTTTTCATCCAGTACCTTGAATTTACAGAAACAAAAGAAGTAAAGCCTCTATTTTTTTTTTTTTTTAATGTTGGACATACCTACTGGTCATAGGGAAAGTAGGAACAGCTATTTTAAAAGCAAGTGTTATTGTGAGTTATAAACTATCACAATTTCTAATCTTGTTCTATCCAGCATATCTTAGCAAATAAGGAACCAATTTTTATTTAGTCTGAGTAATAACAAATTTCCATCTGAATCTGTTATTTAGTCTGTAAAGCACCAAGATCCAGATAAAAGAATGAAGCTGACTTATGCACTGCTTTTCTCCTACTTTGGTTTATTTTCTTAGAATAAATCCATTTTATTCAACATTGGAATTCTTAAGAAATAGAAGTTCTTTTATGAGGAACTAAGATTTAAAGAATCCTATTCTAAATGAAAGAATCCCACCTTTGCCTCCTGTTTGACTATAGGAAAGCAAAGGTGGAAAATCCATTTGTTCAAGAACATTTAGCTACTTTCATTTCAAGTGAAGAATAAGATCCCTGACAAACCCTCACTAGAGACTCATCCTGACATGACTCTGACACATCCCCACCAGTGATTCAAGCTTGGCTCATGAAAACCGCCATGCACAGATTCATGTCAGCTTGGTCAGACCAAGAGTACAAGAGTTCCAAAAAAGGAACAGTGATTCTTTCCCTCTTCTGTAAAAGCTGACTATTTGGAATGAAGGTAGGAGAAAGGTGTCTTACTTAGTTTTCTCTAAATCTTTAAAAGTTTATCTTGATTGAATAAAAATGATAAATCATCTAGTTATTGCAGTATAATAATAGAGTGTTTGAGCAGACATAAACACAGCAGATGTGAAGTCTCTTTTATTTATCATGTCCACAGAGCATCATTAAGAAACACCCAGATTATAGCTATGCCTGATCTCAGTAAGTTTCATCCAGATAAACTTCTGCAATGAAGGAATCTTAACCTCTCCAGAGAATCAAAACCTTCTTTTCATTGTTAAGTTTGTGTTTTTATGCAAATCTGTATCCACCTTTTCCCCCTCAAATTACTACCTTTACACAAATGTAGTCAAACCCTATTACACCACACACTGGAATGCTGAAAATGTCATGATGACTTCCCATATGTACCTCAGTTGATTTCTCAATGTTTTAAAAGCTCAACTTAATTTCTTATATTTTCAACATTTGGCACCAAAAAGAAATATTCTCTAATCAAAACTAAATTGACTTAGAAAGATTGTCAGCATTTCAAGAAGCAGATTTTAAGTCTGTTTCAAATCTCCTCAGCTAAACTCATTTGTATGATGTATATCTATATCTAGCAATATGTTTTGTCAGTAATTTAAACATTTAAGTGACCTAGAAAACAAAGGACACAAATATATATATAATATATATAATAAATATATAATTAATTAAATCAGTATATAATTAATATAATGAATATATATGTATATAAAGTGAAAGTGTTAGTTGTTCAGTTGTGTCTGCCTTGTTGCGACCCCATGAACTTGTAGCCTGCCAGGGGCCTGTGACTCTGGAATTCTCCAGGCAAGAATACTGGAGTGGGTTGCCATTCCCTTCTCAAGGAGATCTTACCAACCCAGGGACTGAACCCACATCTCCTGCATTGCAAGCAGATTGTTTACTGCCTGAGCCACCAAGGAAGTGTATATATATAAGCCTAGGTTATCTATACTTTCATACGTAGTCAGTTTTCTGCTCACATATGTCATAATATATTTGAAACAGGTATGAAAGTACAATTAAAGAAAAGGCAATATTTTTACTTTACATGGAATTTGAATTTCATATTTCAGGTATTTTAGCAGCCTAGCAAGTTAATTTATGGTTCTCATTGATTATGAACAAATTGAATACCATTTTAANGTCATAATATATTTGAAACAGGTATGAAAGTACAATTAAAGAAAAGGCAATATTTTTACTTTACATGGAATTTGAATTTCATATTTCAGGTATTTTAGCAGCCTAGCAAGTTAATTTATGGTTCTCATTGATTATGAACAAATTGAATACCATTTTAAAAATGGAAATTAGTATTAATTGTAGACTTTCTAGCATATATTATGCCTTTTGAATAGATTGTGAGTGTTGCTTTGGTTATATATTCTAGGGTTTCCTTGTATTATTTCAGTTTACAAGAAAATGTATATTATTAGTTAAAACAACCATTTCACATTAAGTCAGGCATCATTTTTCTTGTTATGCAGATGGGGAGACTGGCTGAAAGGTTGAATCCAAACCAATAGACCCAAAGAAACACACTGCCAAAACTCAGTATCCTACAATAATGGTCATAATTCTTTGTTCTTACTCTTAATTGCACAAAGTGGTAAAAATTTAGATATTAAAAACTATAGAATACATGTTCTGGTAGGAGGTGGAAATATAGCACTGGAGCATAGAGCAGTGCTTAGGAATCATCATATAGATTTTGTACTTTGAACTTTCATGACTCTTAAAAGTCTATCATAGAGATTAAAAATGTGAGCAAATTTGAGTGTATAATACACAGAAATAGTAGGCATTGAGGGTTTGAGTTTAGGGTTTATGATTCAATGCTCAGATTAAAATACTTAGAAGAAAAATTTTAAAGGCAGTAATCATACCCCCTACTCTTTATGCATATGTGAATTAAATTTAAAATGAGCAGAAAGAAGAAAAGAAAGCAGGAAAGCAAGAGAAAGTGAGAAAGCATGTGAACAATACACAGCTTTCTAGTCTCAAGTGATAAGTATGGGTCTTTTAATTTGAACTGATGTGAATTCCAGTCCCAAAGAAAGGCAACATCAAAGATTGTTCAACTACCCCACAATTGCACTCATCTCACTTGCTACCAAAGTAATGCTCATATTCTCCAAGCTAGGTTTCAACAGTACATCAACCACAAATTTTCAGATGTTCAAGCTGGATTTATTTATTTTTGTTTTGTTTTGTTTTGTGTGTGTGTATGTGTGTGTGTGTGTGTGTGTGTGTGTGTGTGTTTTATTTTATTTTACTTTACAATACTCAGGCAGAGGAACCAGAGATCAAATTGCCAACATTCGTTGGATCATAGAAAGAAGCAAGAGAATTCCAGAAACATATCTACATCTGCTTTATTGGCTGTGTCAAAACTTTTGACCATGTGGATCACAACAAACTGTGGAAAATTCTTAAATATATGGGTATACCAGACCACCTTACTTGCCTCCTGAGAAATCTGTATGCAGGTCAGGAAGCAACAGTTAGAACTGGACATGAAAAAATAGACTGGTTCCAAATTGGAAAGGAGTATGTCAAAGCTGTATATTGTCACCCTCCTAATTTAACATATATGCAGAGTACATCATGTGAAGTGCTGGGTTGGATGAAGCACAAACTGGAATTGAGACTGCTGGGAGATATATCAATAACTTCATATATGCAGATGACACCACCCTTATGGTAGAAAGCAAAGAACTAAAGAGTCTCTTGATGAAAGTGAAAGAGGAGAATAAAAAGTTACCATAAAACTCAACATTCAAGAAACTAAGATCATGGCATCTGGTCCCATCACTTCATGGCAAATAGATGGGGAAATAATGAAAACAGTGACAGACTCTATTTTATTCGACTGCAAAATCACTGCAGATGGTGATTGCAGCCATGAAGTTAAAGGAAACTTGCTCCTTGGAAGAAAAGCTATGATCAGCCTAGACAGCATATTAAAAAGTAGAGACATTACTTTGCCAACAAAGGTCTTGTCAACGCTATGGTTTTTCCAGTAGTCATGTATGGAGGTAAGAATTGGACTGTATAGAAAGCTGAGCACTGAAGAATTGATGCATTTAACAGTGGTGTTGGAAAAGACTCTTGAAAGTCCTTTGGACTGCAAGGAGATCCAGCCAGTCCATCCTAAAGGAAATCAGTCCTGGATATTCATTGGAAGGACTGATGCTGAAGCTGAAACTCCAGTACTTTGGCCATTTGATTTGAAGAGCTGACTCATTGGAAAAGACCCTGATGCTGGAAATGATTGAAGGCAGGAGAAGAAGGGGACTACAGAGGATGAAATGGTTTGATGGCATCACTGACACAATGAACATGAGTTTGAGCAAGCTTGGGAGTTGGTGTTGGACACGTAAGCCTGGCATGCTGCAGTCTATAGGGTCGTAGTCAGACACGACTGAGAGGCTGAACTGAACCGATGTGAATTCATAGAATACGAGAAAAATCAAATTTTAATGGTGCTTTCTATTTATTTGATACTATTTTTAGTCTTTAGTGGTATATGAGAATGAAATTTCATTTTTGAATTTTAAAATTTCAGTGTTTTGCTCACATCTTTAACTTTTCGTACAAGTTGTTCCTACTACATCAAGTGAGAACAAGATATTGGTTATCTATATTAGCCAAATAATATATTATAGAAATTTAAAAATTTTCTAATCTGTATTTTTCACTTCACATTTTTTTTCCTTTATGAAAATTAGGACAGGATTTGTCCACTTTGTATGTTTCTATAAATAATCCATTCTAATAATTTACAAAAGATAAAAGAATAGCTCCATAGTGTTGAACTGTTTGCAACTCCATGGACTGTAGCCCTCCAGGCTCCTCTCTCCAAAGGGTTCTCCAGACAAGAATACTGGAATGGGTTGCCATTCAGTTCTCCAGGGCATGTTCCTGACCTAGGGATTGAATCCAGGTCTCATTGTTGCAGGCAGGTTCTTTGTCTTTTGAGCCACCTATTGCATTGTAGTGCAAGGAAAGTCAGAGAGAATTTTATCTCTGCACTCATACTCTCAGATCCACCTAAAACGTTTTTCCCCACAATAAACTAAAGCATATTGTGTTTTAAGGGAACATATTGAGTTTACTTCTGTAGTGTCATTAAGAACATCTACTTTAAGAAAATTGACACGATAAAGTTTTCTCTAGATATAAAGCTTGCCTGTCTTCTGCTTTTTCCAAAAGTCATGGGATCATTTCTTAAAGTGTTTGAAGCTGTGAAATATCTATAAAATCGGTTCAGTAGTGTAACATATTCTTCCCATCCCAACTATCTTGGACATTAATTCTGTTATTGCTGAGACATATTTAATACATCATCTATTTTATAAAGAATTATTTTTAGCTCCATCTTACAAAGAGGTAACTATAAGATGAACAATATAAGACAGAACTACTCAACCAGTCCTGTCTTCACTGTAAAAAAACAGTTTATCTGCCCAAGGGATAGTAGACCATAGCTTAATGTAAGTAGTCTAAACTTATTAAAGAGAAGGAGCTATTCTTATCCTACTTAAGGCTCAGTTTCTCTTAGAAGGAAGCTGCAACGTAAGATTTTAAATCATTGCCTTCACAATTTAAATATTTATAAAATATTATTGAAAACTTCAGTGTCACATACAAAAAACGAACAAACAAACAAACAAAAAGTATACCTCTCATAGCAAAGAGTGGTTTTGACATGTAAATAACAAGTGTGGTAAAGTTAAAAGAGGATTAAAAAAAAAAGGGGGTCACTGATTACTTTCTGCCAATTTTTACTTTACCCAGGGAAAGAAAGCAAAATTTGACATATAAACATTAAATCTTGTTTAATTAATTAAAGAACAACAATCCCTCTCAACAAGCACAATTTGTATCCCCTGGCAGTCACTTAAAGATTTGAATACCTTAGAAAAAAACAATATACAAACTCATAAATCTGTTCTTCTTTTTTTTTTTCCAAGTGTTTACTTAAATTTTATTTTTTTTAAATTTATTTATTTATTTATTTTTAAATTTAACTTTACAATACTCTATTGGGTTTGCCATACATCGACATGAATCCACAAATATTTACAAATCTTTTCCAGGGATGTTTGTAAATTGTTGTATATAAACCAATAGTGCTGGTGTGTAAACATAGATAAAGATTAACTAAATACATTTTTCTATAAAAAATTATTGCACATTGAAAAAATATCTTGTTTGTTAAAAGAAAACTACAGCCTTGAAATTTCTTTAAAAATCTCTTTTTCTTTTTTTCAAACAAAATAAGATTTATGAAAGCAATATGCCCAACTAAAAAATCAAAACAATATCACTGTGCCAGTCTACTGAATTAATTAAATCTGCTTTTCTAAAATGATGGCATTTTATTGGACAAAACACAAAGGTGTATTTTTCACATTTTTCCTAAGTCGTAAAGAAATCAAGATAAATGTAATTTCAGTCAATATTGTCTAGTTTTAGCCTTTTGTGTATTATATTATGTTCAGTTCAGTTGAGTTCAGTTGCTCAGTCGTGTCTGACTCTTTGTGACCCCATGAATTGCAGCACGCCTCCCTATTCATCACCATCTCTCGGAGTTCACTCAGACTCATGTCCATCGAGTCCGTGATGCCATCCAGCCATCTCAACCTCTGTTATCCCCTTCTCCTCCTGCCCCCAATCCCTCCCAGCATCAGAGTCTTTTCCAACAAGTCAACACTTTGCATGAGGTGGCCAAAGTACTGCAGTTTCAGCTTATCATCATTCCTTCCAAAGAAATCCCAGGTTTGATCTCCTTCAGAATGGACTGGTTGGATCTCCTTGCAGTCCAAGGGACTCTCCAGAGTCTTCTCCAACACCACGGTTCAAAAGCATCAGTTCTTCAGTGCTCAGCCTTCTTCACAGTCCAATTCTCACATCCACACATGACCACAGGAAAAACCACACTAGCATTTTATATCCTACTCCAGTATTATCAGAAGTTTGAGAAAAGAATCCACTGACTTCACGTATTCNGTTCTTCAGTGCTCAGCCTTCTTCACAGTCCAATTCTCACATCCACACATGACCACAGGAAAAACCACACTAGCATTTTATATCCTACTCCAGTATTATCAGAAGTTTGAGAAAAGAATCCACTGACTTCACGTATTCTTGAATAGCTGACATCAGGTATAATGTTCTAGATCTAATTCCAGCACTTTCACAGCATCATCTTCCTGGATTTGAAATAGCTCAACTGGAATTCCATCACCTCATAGAAAGCAGGCCCAGTTTCTAAGGCCCACTTGACTTCACATTCCAGGATGCCTGGCTCTAGGTGAATGATAACACCATCATGATTATCTGGGTCATGAAGATCTTTTTTGTACAGTTCTTCTGTGTATTCTTGCCACCTCTTCTTAATATCTTCTGCTTCTATTAGGTCCATATCATTTCTGTCCTTTATCAAGCCCATCTTTGCATGAAGTGTTCCCTTGGTATTTCTAATTTTCTTGAAGAGATCTCTCGTGTTTCCCATTCTGTTGTTTTCCTCTATTTCTTTTCATTGATCTCTGAGGAAGGCTTTCTTATCTCTCCCTGTTACTTTGGAACTGTGCATTCAGATGCTTATATCTTTCCTTTTCTCCTTTGCTTTNGAAAAGACCCTGATGCTGGGAAAGATTGAAGGCAGGAGGAGAAGGGGACGACACAGGATGAAATGGTTGGATGGCATCACCAATTCAATGCACATGAGTCTGAGTAAGCTCCATGAGTTGGTGATGGACAGGGAAGTCTGGAGTGCTGCAGTCCATGGGGTCACAAAGAGTCAGACACGACTGAGTGACTGAACTGAACTGAAAGTGTAGGCTGGAAACTGGCTTCCTGAATGTGAGCCCCGTGGTATTTCTTTATCCTTGACCTCAGTTCAGTTCAGTTCAGTCGCGAATGAGCGACTGAACTGAATTGAGGATTGATTACTCCCTTTTCTGAGCATTCTGTATATCTCTATCTAGGTTTCTCATAGGCGTTTGCATGCTTCTCCTTTCTTGTTCAAGGTCACAGCACGTTTGCGCTCGCCCTCTGTGACTGTGCGTGTCCAGCCGGCTCCTCCCTTCCATCTGGTCCCTTCTTTGTGGTCACAGCTACCGTCTCGATCCCAAATGTTCTCTCTTCTCGGCGAAAGGATGAAAATCGCCAAAGTTTACGGCAATCCCACTCGCTGAAGAGGGATAACTGCGCGAGTGGAGGCAGGCAGGTCAGGGACCTCCTCTCGTCGTTCCTTTTTCTCCTGCATTTTCTCATATGGAATACTTGTAAGAGTAGGGGGCAGGCAGGCAGAGCTTTTGCTGCTAGAGACACAAATATTCGACTCCCGCTGTGCTTCCGGAGACATTCTCTTCGCACCTAGGTGGGGACTAATTTCTGCGTCGGACTGTTCCGTTTTTCCTGTTTTCAGTCCGTCGCTTCCGCCCGGAGTTGCTTTAAGTTCCCGCTGTGAGTAGCTACTTCCGCCAGGAGTCCTTAGCGTCTTGGACTTGGAAAGTGGCCCTGGGCGGCCCTCTCCTTCTCTCAGCCTGGCTACCCGAAGCCAGATCTCAAGGTGGAGGCGGCAGCGGCTGGGCCTGTCGCAGAGCGTTCTTTTTGCCCGAATCCTGGGCCTGAGGTTACTTCGAGGTGCTGGAGAGGCGCCCAGCCTGGCCCAGCCCCGGCCTTCCCCGGGCCAGTGACAGTGGCCTGAGGCCTCGCCGCGCCCACCCCAGCCTGGCGCGGGGCGCGGCCTCCGAGCCCGGGTCCCGCCCCTACTGCCTGCCGGGCGCGGGATCGGTGCCTTCAGCGCAGGAGCCGTGGAACCGTTTTGCACCTCTGGGACTCCGCAGTCCCCTGGCTCCGGCCGCTGGAGAACATGGAATTTGCTGAGCTGATCAAGACCCCTCGGGTGGATAATGTGGTGCTGCACCGACCTTTCTATCCGCCCGTCGAGGGGACCTTGTGTCTGACTGGCCACCACCTGATCCTCTCCTCACGGCAGGACAACACGGAGGAGCTGTGGCTTCTCCATTCAAACATCGACGCCATCGACAAGCGGTGAGTGCTGGTCCGTCCATCCCCTGTTCTGCGCGCAGCTCACAGGCTTGTCTGCGGAAGCCCGTCCTGGCGTTTTCCTTGGGTCCCCTCGCCCAGCCAGTCAGCAGAACGACCCTCGCTCTGGCCTAGACTGAGGGTTTGAGTTTTAGAAAGCTGAAACCATCTAATTGAGATACTGGGTTTCCAGTCTTTCTAATTGGGTTACCGTGTGGCTGTTACCGTGATTATCATTTTTGATACATAACACTATTTGGATGAATTTGCAACGTTTTCATTTTAAATTTCTTTTCCTTCCACCATCATATTCCTTGAATGTTAATTGCCCGTCATAGTTCATGAAGTTGTGAGTGAACGTGATTACAGAGTCTTTACTTGCAACTTTTGAGGAAAACTGAAAGAATTCAGTATATAGTGTCTAAATTCCACAAATCCTTCTCCCCTCCTCTCGGAAATGTTCAGTTTATCATATTTTTCCTTGTTTCTTACCTTCTGGATCATCAATTTAAGACTTCCCATTTTGGAAGATTTAGTCAGTTCAGTTCAGTCGGTCAGTCCTGTCTGACTCTTCGCCGACCCCATGAATCGCAGCACGCCAGGCCTCCCTGTCCATCACCAACTCCTGGAGTTCACTTAGACTCATGGCCATAGCGTCGGTGATGCCATCCAGCCATTTCATCCTCTGTCGTTCCCTTTTCCTCCTGCCCCGAGTCCCTCCCAGCATCAGGGTCTTTTCCAATGAGTCAACTCTTCTCATGAGGTGGCCAAAGTATTGGAGTTTCAGCTTCAGCATCAGTCCTTCCAATGAACACCCAGGACTGATCTCCTTTAGGATAGACTGGTTGGATCTCCTTGCAGTCCAAGGGACTCTCAAGAGTCTTCTCCAACACCACAGTTCAAAAGCATCAGTTCTTCGGCGCTCAGCCTTCTTCACAGTCCAACTCTCACATCCATACATNAGCTTCAGCATCAGTCCTTCCAATGAACACCCAGGACTGATCTCCTTTAGGATAGACTGGTTGAATCTCCTTGCAGTTCAGGGGGCTCTCAAGAGTGTTCTCCAACACCACAGTTCAAATCATCAATTCCTCACTGCTCAGCTTTCCTTACTGTCCAACTCTCACATCCATACATGACCACTGGAAAAACCATAGTCTTGACTAGATGCACCTTTTTTGGCAAAGTAATATCTCTGCTTTTCAATATGCTGTCTAGGTTGGTTATAACTTTTCTTTCAAGGAGCAAGTGTCTTTTAATCTCATGGCAGGTCCATATTGTCAAAGCTATTGTTTTTCCAGTTGTCCAGTAGAACTGGATTAAGAAGGCTGAGCACTGAAGAATTGATGTTTTTGAATTGTCATGCTGAAGAAGACCCTTGAGAGTTTCCTTGGACTGCAAGGAGATCAAACCAGTCAATTCTAAAGGAAATCAATAGTGAGTATTCATTGAAAGGACTGTTGCTGAAGCTGAAGCTCCAATACTTTGGCCACCTTATGCGAAGAGCTGACTCATTAAAAAAGACCCTGATGCTGGGAAAGATTGAAGGCAGGAGGAGAAGGGGATGGCAAAGTATGAGATGGTTGGATGGCATCACCAACTCAATAGACATGAGTTTGAGCAAGCTCCAGGAGATGGTGAAGGATAGGAAAGCCTGGTATGCNAAGAGCTGACTCATTAAAAAAGACCCTGATGCTGGGAAAGATTGAAGGCAGGAGGAGAAGGGGATGGCAAAGTATGAGATGGTTGGATGGCATCACCAACTCAATAGACATGAGTTTGAGCAAGCTCCAGGAGATGGTGAAGGATAGGAAAGCCTGGTATGCTGAAAT
The DNA here is from genome assembly GCA_006410875.1 of Neotragus pygmaeus. Classification (NCBI taxonomy): domain Eukaryota; kingdom Metazoa; phylum Chordata; class Mammalia; order Artiodactyla; family Bovidae; genus Neotragus; species Neotragus pygmaeus. Next base: position 263,754 of record SJYV01044609.1, read on the forward strand.
CCATGGGGTTGCAAAGAGTCAGACATGACTGAGTGACTGAACAACAACAGTAACAACAATTAGTAATGTTGATCCTCTTTTCACGTTTCTTTTGACCATCTGTATTTTCTCCTTAAAGAAGTGTCCATTTAGGGATTATGCCCATTTTTTGTTTGGGTTCTTTGGTTTTTTGTTTTTTTTTTTTTGGATTGAACTGTATGAACTGTTTGTATTTTTTGGAAATTAATCCTTTGTTGGTGATATCATTTTCATTTTTTTTTCCTATTCTGTAGGTTGTCTTTGCATTTTGCTTATGGTTTCTTTTGCCGTGCAATTGTTATAATTTTAATTAGGTCCTATTTGTTTATTTTTGTTTTTATTTTTATTATTCTAGGAGAAATTCAAAAAAAAATTGCTGAGATTTATGCCAAAGAGTGTTCTGCCTATGTTTTCCTATAGGCACTTTATAGTGTTGGCCTTACATTTAGGTCTTTAATCCATTTTGCATTTGTTTTGCTATGCAGTTAGAGAAACTTCTAATTTCATTCTTTTACATGTAACTGTCAAGTTTTCCCAACAGTATTTGTTGAAAAGAATCTGCATTTTATATTCTTTTCTTCTTTGTAGTAGATTAATTGATCATAATAATGTGGATTTATTTCTGCATTTTATGTCCTGTTGTATTGATCTATGTATCTTTTTTTTTTTTTTTTTTACCATTACCATACTCTCTTGTAGCTCAGCTGGTAAAGAGTCTACCGGCAATGCAGGAGACCTGGGTTCGATCCCTGGGTTGGGAAGATCTCCTGAAGAAGGGAAAGGCTACCCATTCCAGTATTCTGGCCTGGAGAATTCCATGGACTGTATGGTCCATGGGATCACAAAGAATTGGATATGACTGAGCAACTTTCATTTTCACCATACTCTCTTCTATACTGTAGCTTTGTTTTGTAGTCTGAACTCATNGGGTTGGGAAGATCTCCTGAAGAAGGGAAAGGCTACCCATTCCAGTATTCTGGCCTGGAGAATTCCATGGACTGTATGGTCCATGGGATCACAAAGAATTGGATATGACTGAGCAACTTTCATTTTCACCATACTCTCTTCTATACTGTAGCTTTGTTTTGTAGTCTGAACTCATGGAGACTGATTTCTCCAGCTCCATTCTTCTTTCTCAAAAATTCTTTGGCTATCTGGGGTCTTTTATGTGTCCACACACATATTTTAAAAATTGTGTCCTAGTTTTATGGAAAATGGCTTGGTAATTTGATAGGGATTGCTTTGAATCTGTAGATTGCCTTGAGTTTTATAGTCATTTTAATGGACCTGATTCTTCCAACTCAAGAATACAGTATATCTTTCTTAGAAAGGTACAATCTCCCAACATTGATCAAGGAAGAAATACAAATATGAGCAGACCAAGTACCAGTACTAAAATTGAATCAATATTTTTAAATTTTTCAACAAGCAGAACCAGTGACTTTAGAGGAGCATTCTACCAAACATTTAGAGAAAAATTAACACTTATCTTTCTTAAACCACACTTAGAAATTGGAGTGGAAAGAACACTTCCAAACTCATTCTATGAGGCCACCATTACCCTGATATTTTACCAAAAACAGACAGATACCACACAAAAAAAGAATTACAGGCCAATGTCACTGATGAACATAGATGCAAAAATTCTCAACACAGTATGAGAATGTATGGAGCAAACCAACTCCAATGATACATTAAAAAGATCATATACTGATACTGTGATCAAGTGGAGTCATCAAAGAGATGCAAAATTTTTCTGTATCTGCAAATTAGTTAGTATGATATGCCACATTATCAAATTGAAGAATAAAAACAATCTGACGACCTCAGTAGATGCAAAAAAAGCTTTTGATAAAAGTTCAGCATCCATTTCTGATAAAAATCTCCAGGAAGTGGGCATAGAAGGAACATACCTCAACAGAATAATGGTATATAACAGATTTACAGTTTATATCCTACTCAGTGGTGAAAAGTTGAAATAACTTCATCAGAGATCAGGTCAAGACAAGGATGTCCACTTTCACCACTTTTTTTCAACTAAGTTTTGGAAATCCTAGCCTTAGCAATCAGGAAAAGAAAAAAAAAATTAAAGGAATTCAAATTGAAAAAGAAGTAACACTGTCATTGTTTTCAGATATCATAGAAAATCCTAAAGACATTACCAGAAAAAATACTAAACCTCATCAGTGAATTATATAAAGTTGCAGGATACAGAATTAACATACAGAAATCTGCTACATTTCTATACACTAATAATGAAATAACCCAAAGAGAAATTAAGGAAACAATCCTATTTACTGTTGCATCAAAAACCAAAAAAAAACTAAAACAAAGGAAACAAACAAAGACACTAAGAATAAACCTATGCTTCCCTGGTGGCTCAGAGGTTAAAGCGTCTGCCTCCAATGCGGGAGACCTGGGTTCGATCCCTGGGTCAGGAAGATACCCTGGAGAAGGAAATGGCAATCCACTCCAGTATTCTTGCCTGGAGAATCCCATGGACTGAGAAGCCTAGTAGGTTACAGTCCACGGGGCTGCAAAGAGTCGAACACGACTGAGCGACTTCACCTCACCTCACCTCAAGGAGACAAAAGACTTGTACTCCAAGAACTACAAGATGCTGGTGAAAGAAACTGAAGATGACACAAACACACAAACAGGTAGAAAGTTGCTACATTTTTCTTTCTGTTTAAAATCTGGTATGGTTATGGAGGATTTAAGTGTATAAATATATATTTATTTTATAATATGCTCTAAAAAGTCATTCTAGCTTCCCCTCCCCACTTGACTCAGTTAATCTTCCTGAATTAATTTGTTTCAAAAGAGCCATGTGTGATTCTGTAATAATGACATCAGAAAACCTGAAGGTTCACCATTAAGATAAATAGTGAAAATTACAAACATCAACAGCAAAGAATACAAAAACTTATATAGTCTTTTTGAGAGAGCCCAAATGTCAGACTTAATAGTCAAAGACTTCAAATGAGCCATTATAAATATTCAATGAATAAATAAAATTATGTTTTGAAAATGTAAAGGAAAGTATAATGATAACCTCTCATCCTGTGGAGAATATCAAGGAAAATATATAAATTATATAAATGAATCAAACTAAAATTCAGTAGTTGAAATTTAAAATAGTTGAAATGGAAAGTAAAAGTCAGTGAATTTGAAGACAGGTCAAAAAAAATTATGTAATCAGGACAAAGTGAAAAAGGAGTGGAGAAAAAAGGAAAAATCCTCAGAGAAATGTGGGCCAACATTACATGTTTCAACATACAAATAATGAGCCTACCAGAAAAGGAGAAAGAGAAACAAATTAAACTGATGTCTGAAAACTTTTCAAATTTGATAAAATCATTAACCTGCACAAGAAGAAGTTCAATAAACTTCAAGTAGGACAGACACAAAGAGATCTATACCTAGACACACTCCAATAAAAGTGCCAGAAGAGAAAGGTAAAGAAAAAGTTTTGAAAGAAGCTAGGGACAAGCAATTCATTTTGTACAAAAGAACTTGATAATATTTTTGACTGACTTCTCATCGGAAACTATGGAGTGCAGAAGTTAAGGGATTATATCTTCAAAATGCTGAATACTTCATATCCAGTAAAGAAATAATAAAATGATATTATTTTGATTTTAAAAATGCTTGTAAGTTTAAAATTCAAGAGCATATCAAAGATTCAAAGAAATATATATTCTATGTTTTTAGCTTCTTTTTAATGAGTATGGAGAAAATACTGCCACCTAAATTATAAAGGCATATGCCTTGAACAATAAAACATCATCTGTGAACACTTTTAATAGGTAATGCCTAGGTCTATGAAGAAATAAAGAGATTTGTAATGAAACAATGTAGTCGTGAGCAAACATCACAGTTTCTTGCACACAAAAACACTAAGATTTAATCATCCAAAGCTGCTTTTGCAGCCGCTGCCAAAGCCTATTAGCTTCACCGTTAGGGAGCTTGATGCTTAGTCAAGACCCCAAGAAAGGCAATGAAACTGTTGCCAACGCACTGTTTGCCGACGGCGGATGATCTTTAGACACCATTTATTTTACTTCCGCACTTGTTTAGTCCCGTGTTATCTATAGAACTTACTGAGCGTTTATATCACTACAAAAGGACTTCTAGTGGGAAAAGATTGCTGTTAAGTTAGGAAAACAGAAAAGCTTATAATTCTTCAGAGTTTAATGAAGCAATTAATCAGAAACTTTCTACTGAGTAAAACACATACTATTTTCATCATAATATCAAAAGTTACTAAGCTTTAGAGGAACATAAGTAAAATATTTTGACTTGAAAATGAGTAGGTGATAATAAGATTTCCATGGTTTATACCTAATCCTATATATTTATATCTAATCCTGTGTATAGTTTCTCAACTTCTAATTCATTAATATTATTGTCATTCAATAATAATTTATTGAATCATTTATCAGATTAATATATCAGTGATTCTGTACTATGATTCTTATTTGTGCTGCAAGTATGGGACAATAGAGGCAAATTTGACAAATGAGGACAAGAGAGATGGATCAATGATTTTGTTCAGGGAAAACACACATAAAGATCAAATAGGTTGTGTGTATTGGTCGCTCAGTCATATCCAACCCTTTATGACCCCATGGGCTGTAGCCTGCCAGGCCCCTCCATCCATGGGATATCCAGGCAAGAATACTGGGATGGGTTGCCATTTCTTCTCCAGGTGTCTTCCCAGGGATCAAACCTGGATTTTGCAGGCAGAATCTTTACCATCTAAGCCACCAGAGGGGTTTATCTTCACCCTAAGTGAAAGTGAGTACTTGATGAGACAGTGGCTTTTAATTTAAATCTTTGCCAGGAGGGAGAAAAAAAAGAATCCATCATATGACTGAGTCTCAGAGACCAGAATGTAAAAGCATTACATTGCTGTCTCTAATTTGTTTTTTTTTTTTAACACCATAAGGAAAATTTCCCCCACCCATTATTTCAGCAGTTTTTAAGTATCTAATCAGTTTGTGGCACCAGTAAGCTGTTAACTTGCAAATCAGTCAATCCTTAGCCTGAAAATAAAATAGTTGCATAAGATATTGACTTATTCATTTTTTAGGTGAAATCATTCAAATACCTATTTTGGAAATGTTTTAGAAATTCCACCATTAAAATTTGCTTGATCTGGGAAAATAACATTTAATTTACTCAATGGTGCTACTAATTTTCATATTTCTCAGTGCTGTAGTCTGGAAAGAATATGGCTTTTCAGTCAGAATTTAGATTTGATTCTAGGCTCCAGCCCTTAGGTGTTCCATGTAGTGCAAACAGGAAAGAATCTGCCTGCAATGCAGGAGACCTGAGTTTCATCCCTGGGTTGAGAGAATCCCCTGGAGAAGGGAATGGAAATCCACTCCAGTATTCTTGCCTGGAGAATCCCATGGACAAAGAAGCCTGGGGGCTACAGTTCGTGGGGTCACAAAGAGTAGGCCACGACAGCAATTAATACCACTGCTACCCCAGCCTTTATATCTTGCACAATTCAGGCTATAACTTTAAACTTCTCCAAGTCTTAGTAACTTCATCTATAAAATATAGAAAGCAGCAGTTCTTGTAAACTTTTGATTAAAGTTGAAATAAAGTATTGCATTTTCAAGGGTTGGGTATAGTATTTGTTTCATATGTATTGAATTTATGCTGCTTTCAATCAACCTCTTCACAGAAATAGATATTTAATGGCATACTATATAAACACAATAATTTGTAAGCACTCACTATCAAGGTTTTTGTGTAAGTACTTTAAATATTATTATGTAACAAAATCAAAGAGGATATATTTCTTCCTTTACATATATTAGATGTTTTGTAATGTGAAGTGCTAAGGGAAATACCACAAATCTTGCTATTATGTTAAATCTTGTTGGAATAATTAAACATACACACACACTCACTGGACCTTACTAATTTATTCAACTAAAGGTATAAAAAATATTAACATAGTGTAGTAGGCAGAATAATGCCTCCCCCCCAATTATCAACATCCTAATTTCATGAGCATATGTTTCCATAGATGGCAAAAGGGACTTACAAAGTCCGGAGGATTTGGTTGTCAATAACCTTCAGATGGAGAGATTATTCTTGGTTATCCATATGAGACCAATCCAATCACATAGGTCATTTTTGAATTGTATTATCACTTGGGACAATAATTTTTATGTCCCATTTAGTACAAATAATATTATTTTATAATTTACAAATTGGATACATATCTGCACTTTTGAGAGCAGTATAATACATTCTTCCCTGATGGCTCAGATGGTTAAGAGTCTGCCTGCAATACAGGAGACTTGGGTTCAATCCCTAGGTTGGCANGAATTGTATTATCACTTGGGACAATAATTTTTATGTCCCATTTAGTACAAATAATATTATTTTATAATTTACAAATTGGATACATATCTGCACTTTTGAGAGCAGTATAATACATTCTTCCCTGATGGCTCAGATGGTTAAGAGTCTGCCTGCAATACAGGAGACTTGGGTTCAATCCCTAGGTTGGCAAGATCCCCTGGAGAAGGAAATGGCAACCCACTCCAGTATTCTTGCCTGGACAATCCCATGGATGGAGGAGCCTGGCGGGCTACCGTCCATGGGGCCGCAAAGAGTCGGACACAACTGAGCGACTAACACATGCATAGTACACTGAATATTTTATTTACTACTTCTCAAGTGTAAAAAAAATGAAAAGAAAACAGCATCCTCTTCATGATGAGTGACAGTCATAGTCCAAACACTTGATCTGCTGATTACACTTTCTATCCTCTCTTCAGAGAATCCTGGGATTCTCCGTGTGTGGACTGGTGCACCATGCTAAGTGCTGACAAGATTGACGTTGGAGAGTTCCGTGTGGTACAGATACATTGTTCAGTGCTTTAAAAAGCTCCTTTTGGTAAAGAAGAAAATGTGTTCATGCAAGGATTCCTTAAAGAAATGCTTCTCCAATGAGGAGAAAAATAGCTAGACCAACAGTGACAAAACTGACAAACAAAAAAGATTAGACCCAGGATTTAGTAAAGCAACATAGTTTATAAGAAGTAAAAAACGTAAAATGTTAAAATGCACATCATTGAATTGTTTATCTTAACCCAGAAATTATATGCACAGGGGTAATCTAGAGAGAGAGTCTTCTAGGAAGAATAGCCTTTCTAAATATGTCTCTCAAGCAGCAGATTCCAGATGGCATTTTAGCACACTTACAAAAAAAAAACACTGGCAGCTCTGTGAGAGCACCTTATTCTAGCAGCCCCTCGTATATGGATTTCCTTCATCTTTTTCATCCACTCAAGGGTCTTTTCATAAGATATTTGCTCTGGGCTTTCAAGGTAGATGGAAGCAAAGTGAGAGACAGTGGTGTCCAAAATAGTAAGAGAAGTGGGAAGCTAAGTTGACTACTCATCTCAAATATAATTATTCATACTTATTATGATGCATGATATTATTCATGTTTTATACTTTACAAATGCAATCTTATCTGTCCTCTGATCTTAAATTGTCAGGAATTTTTTCATGATGAATTGCATAGTATGCATAAGGATAATTTTATTATGTGAACTTAATTACCAGTTTAACGTTCTCTTTTACCACATTTCTTTCATCTTAAATGCTGAAGAAACTGAAACATTTGCAGTTCACTAACAAATATATTACCTGCTCTTACCTCTGTCTATGATGTTCCCCTTCCTTCTTAATCATCTAAAAATCATATAGTACTCGTTTTATGACTGAGGTTTACGACTCCTGTGGGAGGCCTTCTACCCCACACAGATTTGAGCTTCTGTTTCCCTGTACAAATTGTTAGCTGTGTACATACAGCTATCAAACATTTTTTGATATTATATCATGTCATATGCCTATCAGGTTTCTACTGGAAACCACTGTGGGTATAGATAATATGGTTTTTGTAGTACTTTTTAAATATTGCTCAAGGCTGAATAAATACACAGTTGTTGAAGAATGAATAAATTGTTAACTCATATAGGAAAAAGATGGAGGTAAGTTATAGTGAGTCTTAGCCAAACTCTAGGTCCAATCATCATTGATTTTTACTCAGAAACAAATAATAGTAAACTGATTATTCTTAGGACTCTCAGTCTTTGGAGGCAAATGAATCACTATAATAATAATAATGCAAATAACTTGCTCTTTAAAATTTTTATTTTATTTTGAATTATAGCTGATTAATAATGTTGTGATAGTATCATGTGGGCAGCAAAGAGACTCAGCCATATATATACATGTACCTATCTCCCCCCCATTCTCCTCCCATGGAGGCTGCCAAATAACATTGAGCAGAGTTCTCTGTGCTATTCATTTTAAATATTGCAGTATATACATGTCAGTCACAAATTCCCTATTTCTTCCCACATCCTTATCCCTGGCAACCATAAGTTCCTTTTCTACGTTTATGAGTATATTTTGTGTTTTGTAAATAAATTCATTTGTATCATTTCTTTTTAGATGCCACATGTAAGCGGTGTCATGTACTATTTCTCCTTCTTTGCCTGACTTACTTCATTCATTGTGACAATCTCTAGATCCGTCCTTGTTGTTATAAATGACATTATTTCATTCTTTTTAATGGCTGAGTGATATTCCATTGTGTAAAAGTATCACATCATCTTTATCCAGTCCTCTGTTGACATTTAGGCTACTTCCATGTCTATAAATAGCGTGTTCTTATCCCCATGCATCTGGGGAAATTATCCAGCCTGCTCCAGTGTCTGTGCCCAAATATTTCTCACTCATTCCAGGAAATGGCCCAGTAGGGCTCTCCACTTTCTTTACATTTACCTTGACACTTCTATTCTTACCCTTCTCTCCTGTTCCAGCTTCCCTTTGCAGTATCTTCTTCTTATGAATATACTGGAGTGTATTTCACTGCTGCCATTCCTGATGGCATGTACCATGTAAAATTACCATGAATATTAGCTCCCAAGGGTCCCAAAACCATACTCTTTAAACTTCAAAGAAGTGTAGTGATGAGAATGAACTCTTTAAATTTTTACTCCATGCTATCTTTAGAGCACACTGGGCAGCACTATTATTCCTAGTCCTCCACCATAACTCAGGGAGTTCTCCAGGAAACAGTGTTTTCAGTCTCTGGTGTTCTTGACAAGGACTCAAAGTGCAAGAAAAATAAAAGTCTAGAAAAATGAGGAAGTTAACACCCTAGTGGTCTCTTGGCCAGTAAAGACCTTGATTTGCTGTAACAAAGTATCACAGACTGGATAACTTAAAGCATTAATAATGTCTTGTCTCGTAATTTCAGAGTCCAGAGTCCAGCATGAAGGTTACAGAAGGGCCATGCTCCCTCCGAAGCCACTAAGGAAGACTGTTCCAAATCCCACTCCTAACTCCTGAGAACCTCAAATATCCTTTGACATTTACATCCTTCATTTCAATCCTCCTTCTTCACAAGATACTCTTCTAGTATGTCTTCACATTGTCTTTCTTCTATATTTGCACCCAAAGTTCTCCTTTTTATAAGGACACAGGTTATATTGGATTAGGACCAACTCTTGTGAACTCATCTTAGTCTAGTTAACCTTGCAAAGACCCTGTTTCCAAATAAGGTTCCAATCTGAACTACTGAGTGTCAGGTTTGCAACATAGCTTTCATGGGGGACTCAATTCAACTCAAATGCTTCTAGACTTTCTTTCCTTCCCCTACAACCACATAGAATTTCAGTTCAGTTCACTCTCCAGTTGTATCCAACTCTTTGCAACCCCATGGACTGAGGATGCCAGGCATTCCTGTCCATCATCAACTCCTGTAGCTTGTTCAAACTCATGTCCGTTCAGTCAGTGATTATGTCCAACTACCTCATTGTTTGTTATCCCCTTCTGCTCCTGCCTTCAATCTTTCCCAGCATCAGGCCCTTTTCCAGTGAGTTCATTATTTACATCAGGTAGCCAAAGAAGTGGAGCTTCAGCTTCAGCTTCAGCATCAGTCCTTCAAATGAAAACTCAGGACTGATTTTCTTTAGTATTGATTGATTTGATCTCCTTATGGTCCAAGGGACTCTCAAGAGTCTTCTCCAACACCACAGTTCAAAAGCATCAATTCTTCAGTGATCGGCTATCTTTATAGTACAACTCTCACAACTATACATGACTACCAGAAAAACCATAGCTTTGACTAGACAGACCTTTGTCAGCAAAGTTATGTCTCTCTTTTTTATAATTCTATCTATGTTGGTCATAGCTTTTCTTTGTAAGAGTAAGTGTCTTTTAATTTTGTGGCTGCAATCACCATCTGCTGTGATTTTGAGGCCAAAAAAATAAAGTCTCTCAGTGTTTCCATTGTTTCCCCATGTATTAGCCATGAAGTGATGGGACAAGATGCCATGATCTTTGTTTCTGAATGCTGAATTTTAAGCCAGCTTTTTCACTATCCTCTTTCACTTTCATCAAGAGGCTCTTCAGTTCCTCCTCACTTACTGCCATAAGGATTGTGTCATCTGCATATCTGAGATTATTGTTATTTCTTCTGGCAATCCTGATTCCAGCTTGTGCTTCAACCAGCCTAGAATTTTGCAAGATGAATTCTGCATATATGGTACATAGGCACAATGACAATATACATCCTTGACGTACTCCCCTCCCAACTTGGAATCAGTCCGTTTTTCCATGTCTGATTCTAATGGTTGCTTCTTGACCTGCATACAGGTTTCTCAGGAGTCAGGTCAGGTGGTCTGGTATTCCCATCTCTTGAAAAATTTTCCAGCTTGTTGTAATCCACACAGTCAGAGGCTTTGGCATAATCAACAAAGCAAAAGTATATGTTTTTCTGGAACTCTCTTGCTTTTTAAAAGGATTTGGAGTAGTCCAATAAAGCAGAAATGGGTGTTTTTTTTTTTTTTTTCTCTGAAACTCTCTTGCTTTTTCTATGATCCAAGAGATGTTGGCAATTTGACCTCTGCTTCTTCCGCCTTTTATAAAACCAGCTTGAACATCAGGAAATTCACGATTCCCATATTGCTGAAGCCTGGCTTGGAGAATTTTGAGCATTACTTTACTAGCCTGTGAGATGAGTGCAACTGTGTGGTAATTTGAGCATTCTTTGGCATTGCCTTTCTTTGGGATTGGAATGAAAACTGACCTTTTCCAGTCCTGTGGCCACTGCTGAGTTTTCCAAAGTTGCTGGCATATTGAGTGCAGCACTGTCACAGGGTCATCTAACAGGACTTGAAACAGCTCAACTGGAATTCCATCACCTCCACTAGCATTCTTCATAGTGATGCTTCCTGAGGCCCAATTGACTTCACATTCCAGGATGTCTGGCTCGAAGTGAGTGATCACACCATCGTGATTATCTGGGACATGAAGATCTTTTTTGTACAGCTCTTCTGAGTATTCTTGCCAATTCTTCTTAATATCTTCTGCTTCTGTTATGTCCATATCATTTCTCGCATTTATAAAACATATCTTTGCATTAAAATTTCCCTTGGTATCTCTACTCTTCTTGAAGAGATCTCTAGTCTTTCCCATTCTATTGTTTTCCTCTATTTATTTGCATTGATCGGTGAGGAACACTTTCTTATCTCTCCTTGCTATTGTTTGGAACTCTGTATTCACATACTTATATCTTTCCTTTTCTCCTTTGCTTTTCAATTCTCCTCTTTTCACACGTATTTGTAAGGCCTCCCCAGACAGCCATTTTGCTTTTTTGCATTTCTTTTCCATGTGGATTGTCTTAATCCCTGTCTCCTGTACAATGTCAGGAAACTCCTTAGTTCATCAAGCATTCTATCAGATTTAGTCCCTTAAATCTATTTCTCACTTCCACTGTATAATCATAAGGGACTTGATTTAGGTCATACCTGAATGGTCTGGTGGTTTTCCCTATTTTCTTCAATTTAACTATGAATTTAGCAATAAGGAGTTCATGATCTGAGCCACAGTCAGCTCCCGGTCTTGTTTTTGCTGACTGTATAGAGCTTCTCCATCTTTGGCTGCAAAGAATATAATCAATCTGATTTTGGGTGTTGACCATCTGGTGATGTCCATGTGTAGATTCTTCTCTTGTGTTGTTGGAAGAGGTTGTTTGCTACGACCAGTGCCTTCTCTTGGCAAAATTCTTGGGTGGCCCCACAGGGCATGGCTTAGTTTCTTTGAGTTAGACAAGGCTGTGGTCCATGTGTTAAACTGACTGTAGTTTTCTGTGATTATTGTTTCAGTGTATCTGCCCTCTGAGGCCCTCTTGCAACACCTACCATGGAGGTGACAGAATTCCAGTTGAGCTCTTTCAAAGCCTGAAAGATAATGCTGTGAAAGTGCTGCACTCAATATGCCAGCAAATGTCGAAAACTCAGCAGTGGCCATAGGACTGGAAAAGGTCAGTTTTCATTCCAATCCCAAAGAAAGGCAATGCCAAAGAATGCTCAAACTACTGCACAGTTGCACTCATTTCACATGCTAGCAAAGTAATGCTCAAAATTCTCCAAGCCAGGCTTTAGCAATATGTGAACTGTAAACTTCCAGACATTCAAGATGGTTTTAGAAAAGGCAGAGGAACCAAAGATCCAATTGCAAACATCCACTGGACCATCGAAAAACCAAGAGAGTTCCAGAAAAACATCTATTTCTGCTTTATTTACTATACCAAAGCCTTTGACAGTGTAGATCACAATAAACTGTGGAAAATTCTAAAAGGGATGGGAATACCAGACCACCTGACCTGCCTCTTGAGAAACCTGTATGCAGGTCAGGAAGCAACAGTTAGAACTGGACATGGAACAACAGACTTTTTACAAATAGGAACAAGAGTACGTCAAGGCTGTATATTGTCACCCTGCTTGTTTAACTTATATGCAGAGTACATCACGAGAAATGCTGGGCTGGAAGAAGCACAAGCTGTAATCAAGACTGCTGGGAGAAATATCAATAACCTCAGATATGCAGATGACACCACCCTTATGGCAAAAAGTGAAGAGGAACTAAAAAGTCTTGATGAAAGTGAAAGAGGAGAGTGAAAAAGTTGGCTTAAAGCTCAACATTCAGAAAACGAAGATCATGGCATCCGGTCCCATCACTTCATGTCAAATAGATGGGGAAACAGGGGAAACAGTGGCTGACTTTATTTTTCTGGGCTCCAAAATCACTCCAGATGGTGATTGTCACCATGAAATTCAAAGACGCTTACTCCTTGGTAGGAAAGTTATGACCAATCTAGACAGCATATTAAAAAGCAGAGACATTACTTTGCCGACCAAGGTCCGTCTGGTCAAGGCTATGATTTTTCCAGTGGACATGTATGGATATGAGATTTGGACTGTAAAGAAAGCTGAACACCAAAGAATTGATGCTTTTGAACTGTGATGTTGGAGAAGACTCTTGAGAGTCACTTGGACTGCAGGGAGATCCAACCAGTCCATCCTAAATGAGATCAGTCCTGGGTGTTCATTAGAAGGACTGATGTTGAAGCTGAAACTCCAATACTTTGGTCACCTGATGTGAAGAGCTGACTCATTTGAAAAGATCCTGATGCTGGGAATGATTGGGGCCAGGAGGAGAAGGGGACGATAGAGGATAAGATGGTTGGATNGAAGCTGAAACTCCAATACTTTGGTCACCTGATGTGAAGAGCTGACTCATTTGAAAAGATCCTGATGCTGGGAATGATTGGGGCCAGGAGGAGAAGGGGACGATAGAGGATAAGATGGTTGGATGGCATCACCACCTCGATGGACATGGGTTTGGGTGCACTCTGGGAGTTGGTGATGGACAAGGAAGTGTGGTGTGCTGCATTTCATGGGGTCGCAAAGAGTCAGATACAACTGAGCAAGTGAACTGAACTGAACTAAACTGAATATAGATTATGGGCTTCACAGGTGGGGCTAGTGGTAAAGAAACTGATTGCCAGTATAGGAGACATCAGAGACAGATTCTATCCTTGGATCAGGAAGATGCCCTGGAGGAGGGCATGGCCACCCACTCCAGTATGCTTGCCTGGAGAACCTCATGAACTGATGAGCCTGTCCACAGGTCACACAGAATCAGCGACAACTGAAGTGACTTAGCATGCACACATGCAATACAGCTTATGTAAGACCAAAATCCCCCTGCACTCAAGGCAATGTTGTCATTACTGAGTAGCATTTACTGAAAATCACCAATGCAAAGTCATGCAGTATTTTTTTCTGCCACATTGCAGCACTACAAACCACACTTTCTTTGTATCTTGCACTCTCCAGGTCTTGCCATGTAACCATAGCCACTGTTCACCAAATGTTTACAGATTAGATCAAAATTTTGCTAACATTACCCACCAGACGTATTTATTACAGTTGAAAGGCCAGTCATAGAAAGGGGAAGTTCTCAGAGCATTGTCAGCAAAGCATTTTTGGCTCAACAAATGGCTTTGGGTATCCTTAAGAAAACATATGAAATTTGACTAACAAGGTGGGTGGTTGTATGGAAATGAGAACCTCTATATCAGTCATCTAACCATTGTTGTTAAAGCAAAATGAAACACTTGGCTTTTTTTTTTTTACTTTATTTTACTTTACAATACTGTATTGATTTTGCCATACATCGACGTGAATCCACCACAGGTGTATACGAGCTCCCAATCCTGAATCGCCCTCCTACCTCCCACCCCATTGTCTCTCTGGATCATCCCCGTGCACCAGCCCCAAGCATCCTGCATCCTGCATCGAACATAGACCGGCGCCTCGTTTCTTACATGATAGTATACATGCTTCAATGCCATTCTCCCAAATCATCCCACCCTCTCCCTCTCCCTCAGAGTCCAAAAGTCCATTCTATACATCTGTGTCTCTTTTGTTATCTCACATACAGGGTCATCATTACTATCTATCTAAATTCCATATATATGTGTCAGTATACTATATTGGTGTTTTTCTTTCTGGCTTACTTCACTCTGTATAATAGGCTCCAGTTTCATCCATCTCATTAGAACTGATTCAAATGTATTCTTTTTATATTTTATTGGTTATTTATGTTTCCTCTGTTGTGAAGCATCTGTTTAAGGGTTTTTTTTGCCCTCTTTTCCACTGTGTTTTTGCCTTTCTCTTATTGATTACATTTGGATACTAACTCTGTGTTAATTATTTCTGACAATTTCCTTTTTCCAACTTGCAGTTGGTTTAAAAATGTACGTTTATATTCTTTTTAAAGTTAAGTTCCTTGAACTTATTTACAAAACAAAAATAGAGTCATAGATATAAAAACAAATAGTTACCAGAGGAAAAGGAAGGGTAAGGATAATTTGGGAGACTGGGATCGACATATACACACAACTATATATAAAATAGATAACTAACAAGGACCTACTGTAAAGCACAGGGAGCTCTTCTCAATACCTTGTAATGGCCTGTGTGGGAAAGGAATCTAAAAAAGTGGGTATGTGTATGTGTAACTGATTCACTTTGCTGTACATCTGAGACTAACACAACATTGTGAATCAACTATGCTCCAATAACACTTAAAAAAAATAAATGTCTTAATTTTTAGTGTAGTTAATATTATCAAGTTTCTTTTTATACCTTATGCTTTTTAAAAAGAAATTGTGCTAAAATGAATAAAATTTACCATTTAAAAGTGTACAACTCAGTGGCATTAAGTTTTTTCACCTTTTTGTGTAACCGTCACCACCATCCATCCCCCTGTTTGTGCTTTTCCTTAATGACTTGTTTAAGAAATTCTTTGCTACATCAGAAACATCTATATATTTGTTCTGAACTCTTATTTTTGCAGCTCACAGTTGTCATTAAATTATCTAGAATTGATTTTTGTGGACAGGAGGAGGTAGGAAGCAGAATTTCTCCCATAACCAAGTGTTCCAGCACCATTTAGTACCACCCATCTTTTCTTCACTGAGTTGTACAGTGGACCTGTCAGATACCAGGCTTCTTTATAACTATGAGCCCATTTCTGGGTTCTCTGTTCTGTTTGAGTGGCTGAATTGTCTATTTCTGTACCAATATCACATTGTCTTAAATACTAATTCTTCTGTCTGCCTAAACTGTTATTCTCCTAAAGATACACACGATTAAATCTCTATTTTCCTTCTAGTTTCTCCTTTGTGATCATATTCTAAGCTAACCTTTCCTGGCTACCCTTTCTAAAATTTCAATGCCTCCTCCAAAAAGTTA
Organism: Neotragus pygmaeus; assembly: GCA_006410875.1. Classification (NCBI taxonomy): domain Eukaryota; kingdom Metazoa; phylum Chordata; class Mammalia; order Artiodactyla; family Bovidae; genus Neotragus; species Neotragus pygmaeus. The sequence continues at coordinate 279,926 of SJYV01044609.1, forward strand.
ATGTCCTCTTCCTCTGCTCTATTTCCAGCTCAGCAGTTCTTATTTAACACAGTCATGTGTACAGTTTTCTTGTTTATTGTCTCTGTTTCCCATAGACTATAACATTTATGAGGGCAAGAGTTTAGGTGGTTTCATCACTCTTGTATCCCCAGCAGAGAAAACACTGCCTGGTACTTAGCAGAGGCTCTGTTAGTATTTCTCAAACAAATCACATAACGTTGATATGTGGAAGGTGATCCACCCTCTCTGTACTTTCTTTCTACTTTTTA
>SJYV01044609.1:287359-315581 GCA_006410875.1 Neotragus pygmaeus
CCACCCCTCCCCAACTCCGCCCCAGATTGCAGATGAAGAAACCGAGACTCTGCATGTTAAAGAATGTGCTCCCGAAAGATGCCAAGATTCTCACCCTGGTCTGACTACCTCATTAAGCTAGAGCTCTTTATCTTTAAACCGCACTGCTCTTCTTTCATGAACAGAGGCCCTGGGTTCCATAGAAAGTCGACTTTCAAATGCGTAAATAACATAAATTGCCAAGACTTTAAATGGTTGTCATTGCCTGCTTATTAGAAAGGAACATAAATGCTGCTTCAGAAACAGTTTTTGGCTATCAGTGCTGGGAAAAATATTTTGTGTTTAAAATTTTAGTTTTTTTTTTTTTTTAAGTCTTATTTATTTTTGGCTGTGCTGGGTCTTCATTGCTGTGGGGGCTTTTCTCTAGTTGCACTGAGCAAAGGCTACTTTCTAGCTGTGGTGTGTGGGCATCTCATTGCAGTGGCTTCTCTTGTGCAGCATGGGCTTTGCTGCTGCTGCTGCTGCTAAGTCGCTTCAGTCGTGTCTGACTCTATGCGACCCCATAGATGGCAGCCCGTCAGGCTCCCCTGTCCCTGGGATTCTCCAGGCAAGAACACTGGAGTGGGTTGCCATTTCCTTCTCCAATGCATGAAAGTGAAAAGTGAAAGTGAAGTCGCTCAGTCGTGTCCGACTCTTAGCGACCTCATGGACTGCAGCCTACCAGGCTCCTCCATCCATGGGATTTTCCAGGCAAGAGTACTGGAGTGGGGTGCCATCGCCTTCTCTGGCATGGGCTCTAGGGCATGAAAATTTCACTAGCTGTGGTTCTCAGGCTCTAGAGCACAGGCTCAGTAGCTGTAGTGTACAGGAGTAGTAGCTCCTCAGCATGTGGGATCCTCCTGGATCAGGGATTGAACCTGTGTCTCCTGCNATGGGCTCTAGGGCATGAAAATTTCACTAGCTGTGGTTCTCAGGCTCTAGAGCACAGGCTCAGTAGCTGTAGTGTACAGGAGTAGTAGCTCCTCAGCATGTGGGATCCTCCTGGATCAGGGATTGAACCTGTGTCTCCTGCATCGGCAGGTGGATTCTTTACCTCTGAGCCACCTGGAAATATATATATAAGTAACACTGTATATAATTAATATATGACTAATAAAACTAAAATTTTAGGCCTTCCTGATGACTCAATGGAAAAGAATCTGACTGCCAGTGCAGGAGACTCAGGAAATGTGGGTTTGATCCCTGGGTTGGGAAGATCCCCTGGAGAAGGAAATGGAAACCCACTCCAGCATTCTTGCCTGGAGAATCCCATGGACAGAGGAGCCTGGCAGGCTATAGCCCATGGGGTCACAAAGAGTTGGATATGACTGAGCAACTGAGCACGCATGCACAAATTACATGNGATTTCCATATTGACCACCTGTTTGTATCCATGTGTAGAGTCTTCCTTTGTGTTGTTGGAAGAGTGTGTTTGCTATGAACAGGGTGTTCTCTTAGCAAAACTCTATTAGCCTTTGCCCTGATTCATTTTGTAGCTAACGCCAAATGTGCCTGTTACTCCAGGTATCTCTTTTTGTTTTTTTTTCCAGGTATCTCTTTACTTCCTATTTTTGCATTCCAGTACCCTATAATGAAAAGGACATATTTTGGGGGTGTTAGTTCTATAAGGTCTTGTAGGTTTTCATAGAACCGTTCAACTTCAGCTTCTTCATTGTTACTGGTTGGGGAATAGACTTGGATTACTGTGATATTGAATGGTTTTCCTTGGAAATGAATAGAGATTATTCTGTCATTTTTGAGAATACCCTCAAGTACTGCATTTCACTCCTTTGTTGACTATGTGGGCTATTCCATTTCTTCTAAGGAATTATTGCCTATAATAATAGATATGTATGAAGGTATATATCATTTGAAAATCAGTCGTTTTAATNCGATTCGTTTCTTACATGATAGTATACATGTTTCAGTGCCATTCTCCCAAATCTTCCCACCCTCTCCCTATTTTGTGCTTTGATTTTTTATCCTGCAAACTTGTAAAAATCACTTGTTAGTTTAGGTAGCTTTGATGTATTTTCCATCAATTTTTCTACATAAAAAATCATATTGTCAACAAATAAAACATATACTTCTTTTTTTTTCCAATTTGGATGACTTTTTAACAGTTTTTTAAAAAGGAACTCTTGTATACTGTTCGTGGGAATGTAAATTGGTGCAGCCACTATGAAAAACAGAATGGGGTTCCCAAAAAGCTAAAAGTAGGACAATCATATGATCTAGTAATTCAACTGCTAGATATATACATGAATAAAATGAAAACATTAATTCAAAAAGATAAATATACCCAAATATTAGCAGCAATTTTTTATAATGGCCAAGATATAGAAGCAAAATTCATGCGTCCTGTTGACACATGAATGGATAAGGAGGCTATGGTATATATATATATATATATACATATATATACACAATGTAATATTATTCAACCATAAAAAATAATGAAATATTTCCATTTGCAGTTAACTTGGACAAAGTAGAGAATACTAGATTTAGTGAAATAAGTCAGAGAAAGACAAATGCTAAATATGTATCACTTATATGCAGAATCTAAACTATAAAAAAATGAATGTATATAATAAAACAGAAACAGACTCACGGATATAGAAAACAAACTGCTAAGTCACTGCAGTCTTGTCCAACTCTGCGTGACCCCATAGACGGCAGCCCACCAGGCTCCCCTGTCTCTGGGATTCTCCAGGCAAGAACACTGGAGTGGGTTACCATTTCCTTCTCCAATGCATGAAAGTGACAGTGAAGTCGCTCAGTCATGTCCAACCCTCAGTGACCTCATGGACTGCAGCCTTCCAGGCTCCTCCATCCATGGGGTTTTCCAGGCAAGAGTAATGGAGTGGGGTGTCATTGCCTTCTCCAGTGCATGAAAGTGAAAAGTGAACGTGNCAGTGAAGTCGCTCAGTCATGTCCAACCCTCAGTGACCTCATGGACTGCAGCCTTCCAGGCTCCTCCATCCATGGGGTTTTCCAGGCAAGAGTAATGGAGTGGGGTGTCATTGCCTTCTCCAGTGCATGAAAGTGAAAAGTGAACGTGAGGTCGCTAAGCCGTGTCCGACCCTCAGTGACCTCATGGACTGCAGCCTTCCAGGCTCCTCCATCCATGGGATTTTCAAGGCAAAAGTACTGGAGTGGGGTGCCACTGCCTTCTCCAGAACAAACTAGTGGTTGCCAATAGAGAGAGGGAAAGGGAAAGGGGTGAGATATGGGTATGGGATTAAGATATACAAACTTGCTTGTATAATATATATATATGTATATGTGTATACATATATATATATATATATATATATATATATATATATATATGATACAGCACAGGGGAAAATAGCTATTATTTTGTACTAACTGTAAATGTGTTTCCCTGATGATTTTTGACATTGACATATATGTNTGCAGCCATGAAATTAAAAGACGCTTACTCCTTGGAAGAAAAGTTATGACCAACCTAGATAGTATATTCAAAAGCAGAGACATTACTTTGCCAGCTAAGATCCATCTAGTCAAGGCTATGGTTTTTCCTGTGGCTATGTATGGATGTGACAGTTGGATTGTGAAGAAAGCTGAGCACCAAAGAATTTATGCTTTTGAACTGTGGTGTTGGAGAAGACTCTTGAGAGTCCTTTGGACTGCAAGGAAATCCAACCAGTCCATTCTGAAGGAGATCAACCCTGGGTGTTCTTTGGAAGGAATGATGCTGAAGCTGAAACTCCAGTACTTTGGCCACCTCATGCGAAGAGTTGACTCACTGGAAAAGACTCTGATGCTGAGAGGGATTGGGGACAGGAGGAGAAGGGGACGACTGAGGATGAGATGGCTGGATGGCATCAGGGATTCTATGGACGAGAGTCTGATTGAACTCTGAGAGATGGTGATGGACAGGGAGGTCTGGTGTGCTGCGATTCATGGGGTCGCAGAGTCAGACACGACTGAGCAACTGAACTGAACTGATACTTATCCTTAAATTCATCATTACTGATAGTAAGAGAACCATCAGTTCAGTTCAGTTCAGTCTCTCAGTCATGTCCGACTCCTTGCGACCCCATGAATCACAGTATGCCAGGCCAGAGACCCATACTTGGCTGATCCTACTTCCTTGAAGAACATTTTTCAGAACACAGATATGTCTTATTCGTGAGCAATAAAATCAGTATATCAATTTTCTATACCACTTAAAAGTAATATTCTATAATAGAATAAATAGGATGTTATGACACTGAATGAGTGAAAGTAACTATTACTACTACTACTAAATTGCTTCAATCGTGTCTGACTCTGTGTGATCCCATAGATGGCAGCCCACCAGGCTCCGCATCCTTGGGATTCTCCAGGCAAGAATACTGGAGTGGGTTGCCATTTCCTTCTCCAATGCATGAAAGTGAAAAGTCAAAGTGAAGTCGCTCAGTCACTCAAATCTTAGCAACCCCATGGATTATAGCCCACCAGGGTCCTCTGTCCATGGGATTTTCCAGGCAAGAGTACTCATGTGGGGTGCCATTGCCTTCTCCAGAAAGTCGCTCAGTCGTGTTCAATTCTTTGCAACCCCATGGACAGTATAGTCCATGGAATTCTCCAGGCTGGAAGAGTGGAGTGGGTAGCCTTTCCCTTTTCCAGGAGGTCTCTACCTAGGCATCAAAACCAGGTCTCCCTCATTTCAGGTAGATTCTTTAACAGCTGAGCCATAAGGGAAGCCCAAGAATACTGGAGTGGGTAGCCTATCTCTTCTCCAGAGGATCTTGAATCACACTTAATGGCAGTACCTGTATTTGTCTATTATTTTATGAATAGTAAATATTTTCTGAAATACTTTTGTTTTGTGTATGTGTGTGCTCTGTGTGTGTGTGTGTGTGTTTGTGTGTGTATGAACTTCAGTTCAGTTCAGTCACTCAGTCATGTCTGACTGTGACTCCTTGGATTGGAGCATGCCAGGCTTCCCTGTCCATCACCAACTCCTGCAGTTTGCGAAAACTCATGTCCATCAAGTCAGTGATGCTATCCAATCATCTCATCCAATGTCATCCCTTTCTCCTCCTGCCTTCAGTCTTTCCCAGAATCAGTGTCTTTTCCAATGAACCCATTCTTTGCATCAGGTGGCCGAAATATTGGAGTTTCATATCAGCATCAGTTCTTCCAGTGAATATTCATGACTGATTTTCTATAGGATTGACTGATTTTGTATAGGATCCCCTGGTGGCTCAGACAGTAAAGCGTCTGCCTGCAGTGCAAGTGACCTGGGTTCGATCCCTGGGTCAGGAAGATCCCCTGAAGAAGGAAATGGCAACTCAATCCAGTACTCTTGCCTGGAAAATCTCATGGATGGAGGAGCCTGGTAGGCTACTGTCCATGGGATCACAAAGAGTCGGACACAACTGAGTGACTACTCTCTCTGTTGACTGGTTTGATCTCTTTGCAGTCCAATGGACTTTCAAGAGTTCTCTTCAACACACAATTTAAAAGCATCAATTCTTTGTTGCTCAGCTTTCTTTATAGTCCAACTCTCACATCCATACATGACTGCTGGAAAAACCACAGCTATGACTAGATGAACCTTTGTTGACAAATTAATGTCTCTGCTTTTTAATATGTTGTTTAGGTTGGTAATAGCTTTTCTTCCAAGGAGCAAGTATCTTTTAATTTTGTGGCTGCAGTCACCATCTGCAGTGATTTTGGAGCCTAGAAAAATAAAGTCTCTCTCTGTTTCCATTGTTTCCCCAACTATTTGCCATGAAGTAATGGGACTAGATGCCATGATCTTAGTTTTCTGAATGTTGAGTTTTAACCCAACTTTTTCACTCTCCTCTTTCACTTTCATCAAGAGGGGCTTTAGTTCTTCTTCACTTTCTGCCATAAGGGTGGTGTCATCTTCACATCTGAGGTTATTGATTTTTCTCTCAGCAGTCTTGATTTCAGCTTTTGCTTCATCCAGCCCAGCGTTCCTCATGATGTACTCTGCATAGAAGTTAAATAAACAGGGTGACAATATACAGCCATGACATACCCCTTTCCCGATATGTGTGTAACTTACTGTTTTTCTATAGGATATTGTGCAGAAGCTTAACATATTTGGCCTGTGAATATATAAGATCAGTGTGCTGTTTAAAAAGTAGGATGGGTATTGTTCAAAACAATCTGAAAGCCACAATATGATATTTATTTATCACCTATTATATTTATATGGAGAAGGAAATGGCAACCCACTCCAGTATTCTTGCCTAGAGAATCCTGTGGACAGAGGCACCTGGGGGTCTGCTGTCCATAGGGTCTCATAGAGTTGGACACAACTGAAGCAGCTTTGCATGCATGCATGCATTGGAGAAGGAAATGGCAACCCACTGCAATATCCTTGCCTGGAGAATCCCAGGGATGGAGGAGCCTGATGGGCTGCCATCTATGGGTTCTCACACTGTCGGACACAACTGAAGCAACTTAGCAGCAGCAGCAGCAGCAGCTTTTATAACATATGCTAAAGAAAAAGCTGTGACAATTCTAAAAATGTTTACTCTTTTGAAACATGTAATTTTACTGTTATATTTAAATAATCTACTCTGAAACCATTCCATGCCCTCCCCTGTTTTAAGTGAAATACTATGTGTGAAACATCCAGCATATTTTTTGGATAGCATAAAGACTAAAGGACCAGGCAGAAACGACCAGTGTCCTCAAGGGAATGATTGTTGTTAGGAGCTAGATAAAAATCTAATTACCTGCCTTGGGCTGGAGCCAGCCTGCTGTAAGGAGGTCTGCATCCTGAACTAAGGGCATGATTTATCTCAGAACCTCAGGCACTGCTCAACCTGGACACGGAGATTTAAAGTTTCCAGCTGTATAGATTGGGCATCCAGGAGCCGGGATTAAGGAAGATTGCTATATCAGAGAAATCAATATAGCATGCTGATCTTGACTTGTATTTGCAATGTATAAGTGATATAGAATTTTGCATTTTAAAAATTACTGTAAAGTTTAATGGGACTTAATATTTTCTTTTTTGAAGTTTTTTTCAATTCTAATGTGATCTAAAATGTGTTTAACCAAGGAAACTTAACCAGGAAGGTAGAGCATTTCCATAAGAATATCAGCTGACTGCCAGAGCATTTATTTCCTTTTCAGGTTGTAGGTTATGTATTTCATACTTATTCTGAACTTGCCTCATATATATATATTTTTTAAAAAGCTCAATTTCAAAGGTAAAAAACAATTACTAATGTTAGTAAGCAAACCTGTTCAGGAAGCAATCCTGGTGCAATGAAAGTGATAAGAGATGTAGGAAACTTGTAACGGGTTGGTTGAAATCATGAACACTATTTGCAGGCTCACCATTCTCTTATAAATAATTATTTAAAAATATTTTTAAATATCAAAAAGTGAGGAGAACTATAACCACCAAATGAAATTGATATACAGAAAAAGGAATGAATTAAGCCTAGTTATTTAAGAAAACTCTTAGAGTAAAGGCATATTTTAAAGTCAGTCTTGAAGGATAGATGGTATCGGTGAAGGTGGATGCAATATGTTATTCTCCATTTTTGGATGTGCAAAAATGCAAAGGTATTGTATTCAGATTAAATGTGGTTCAAGACTAAAGTCACTCGAATGCTGCTATTCTATGCCAAGTTGGACTGGAGACTGGCTGTGCTGGAAACAGGACACTCAAAGTCTTTCCTTGCCAGATGTCCTACAAATCAAGCCATTGTTTTTTGAGATCTTTATCCCTGTCTTGACAGTATTTCTGGTAATGGGCCACCAGCCCATCTCTTTCTTCTCCCACTCGTGGGCTACCCCTGTCGTTTTCACTCTTTCTCTTCCATCAGGATAGTGCTCTCCTTGGTCTCCCCTCAGCCACATAATTAATCCCACCAGTATTTTGGCCTTCTGGGGAAAAAAAAAAAAGCCAGGAAAATAGGAACCCTATGCACAACTTTTCTGTGGAAAATAAATTCCCTCCTGCCAAGAAAAACAGATCTGTTGCTTAGAAAAATGAGGGGGGGATACCCATGTATATTTAAAAAGAAAAATTAAACTTTCCAGATATAATCTTTCTATATTTGAAAAAGGATTTGCTTGGAAGTCAAAAAAGGGAAATAAATGCCCAAAAGACTGACTGGTTAAAGCATAATTGATAAATAAACTTTCCACAATTCCAATAGAGAAAATAGAAATGTCCTGAACTTAATTGAGAAATGTCCTAAACAAAGTTTAGAATATTTGAAGAAAATTTATATATAAAATTCCAGGTAATAAGTTGCATCTTAAATTCTGAGCAGAGAAAATGACCTAATTAAAGTGATGCTTTGGAAAGAATCATTCCAGGCTAGAATGTGGAATTGATTGAAAAAGGGAAATGCAAAAGGAAGGCAAACTCAGTTGACAGACAAGAGGAGTCACCAAGCTGTTTATTTCTGAGTCTTCCTTTTTACAATAATTGTTTGGCACATGTGGCAATTTATTGTAAATGATTATGTCATTGAGTTAACTGGCATGCCTATAAGTGATCAGATAGCAAAGTAAAGGTGGTGATGAAAAGAATGACAACTTTGAGAAAGCATTCAGAATGCAATAAAGACTTAAGAGTTAGGTTGGAGAAGATGATCAATTATATATAAGGAATTTTAAAGTATGAATGATAACTGCGAGAAAACACAGAGGTCAACATTCTGAAATCCTACTGCTGAGAATAGACATTTGGTAAATAAATAAAGCAACCCAAAGTTTCCATGTGAATAATTGTTTTCAAAGACTAACGCCATTTGGGATGTAAAAGGTAGCTAAATTTCCACTTTTTGTGTGTGTTTGATTTCTGCTTTTAGAGGATGAATTTTTGTAGTACTAGTGAAATTCTCCACATTTAGAATTATTTTATCCTTATTAGGAATGCAAAGATTTAGGAGATTCCATTTAAGAGAAACTTTAGGATTTTCAGATATTCAAGAATTGTTAAATATTCACCTGTGGTGGATTCATGTCGATGTATGGCAAAGCCAATAGAGTATTATAANCTGTTGCTTAGAAAAATGAGGGGGGGATACCCATGTATATTTAAAAAGAAAAATTAAACTTTCCAGATATAATCTTTCTATATTTGAAAAAGGATTTGCTTGGAAGTCAAAAAAGGGAAATAAATGCCCAAAAGACTGACTGGTTAAAGCATAATTGATAAATAAACTTTCCACAATTCCAATAGAGAAAATAGAAATGTCCTGAACTTAATTGAGAAATGTCCTAAACAAAGTTTAGAATATTTGAAGAAAATTTATATATAAAATTCCAGGTAATAAGTTGCATCTTAAATTCTGAGCAGAGAAAATGACCTAATTAAAGTGATGCTTTGGAAAGAATCATTCCAGGCTAGAATGTGGAATTGATTGAAAAAGGGAAATGCAAAAGGAAGGCAAACTCAGTTGACAGACAAGAGGAGTCACCAAGCTGTTTATTTCTGAGTCTTCCTTTTTACAATAATTGTTTGGCACATGTGGCAATTTATTGTAAATGATTATGTCATTGAGTTAACTGGCATGCCTATAAGTGATCAGATAGCAAAGTAAAGGTGGTGATGAAAAGAATGACAACTTTGAGAAAGCATTCAGAATGCAATAAAGACTTAAGAGTTAGGTTGGAGAAGATGATCAATTATATATAAGGAATTTTAAAGTATGAATGATAACTGCGAGAAAACACAGAGGTCAACATTCTGAAATCCTACTGCTGAGAATAGACATTTGGTAAATAAATAAAGCAACCCAAAGTTTCCATGTGAATAATTGTTTTCAAAGACTAACGCCATTTGGGATGTAAAAGGTAGCTAAATTTCCACTTTTTGTGTGTGTTTGATTTCTGCTTTTAGAGGATGAATTTTTGTAGTACTAGTGAAATCCTCCACATTTAGAATTATTTTATCCTTATTAGGAATGCAAAGATTTAGGAGATTCCATTTAAGAGAAACTTTAGGATTTTCAGATATTCAAGAATTGTTAAATATTCACCTGTGGTGGATTCATGTCGATGTATGGCAAAGCCAATAGAGTATTATAAAGTAAAATTTAAAAAATAAATAAATTAATTAAAAAAATAAAAACATTATTTTAATTTTCAAAATAAATAAATAAATAAATAAAATAATAAAAACAAACAAACAAAAAAAATAAAAGCATATACCACTGGTTATCAAGCTTGGCTTCTAATTGGAATCTCCAACAGAGTTAAAAAAAAAAATACTGATGTCTGAATTTCACCAGAGATTCTGATTAACTTGGTATAGACTGTGGCCTTTACAGCAGGTTGTTTAAAATCTCCTTAGGTGACTCTAATGTGGTGCAAAGTTTGAGAATGGTTTAGACAGAATATGCTATGACTAGAGAGAGAAGAATGGGGATCACAGAGGTCTGTTTTAAACCAGGGGACAGTCCCTGCAGGAGCTGAGGGGTCAATGAACTTGTGTAGAAAGGGTAGCATTTAGATTTTCTATGAATTTTAATAAGATACCTCTTACAGTATAATTTAACAAATTTCAACCTTTAAATAGACTAAGCTAAGATAGTAGAAATTTGTGTTGCCATAATTTTTATCAGCCTCTTAAAATATTAATGAAAAGCATAGATTTTATGCAAAAAATAAGACTTAATGACTGAGTTTCACATGAGGAAAAAAGACCTGAATAATTTTTGTTCTTCAGAATAAACTTTGACATTAATACCCACAGCCTGGGGCTTATGTAACTCCTGGCATCTTTTCTCACCATGGATAGCTCTAATTTCACAAGATTCTCCCTGATTAAACAGCAAGCCTGCTTGCACCACAGCCCAGACCTACTTCAGACTGTTTTCTTGCTCTTTTCTCCACACAGCTAGTGGCCTTTAATGTTAACTGCCATATGGGTTAAAGTAGTATTCCCAAGCATGGAAAATGTTGCTTTAAGAATTCAGAAAAGCATAAAAGGCATACCATAACTTCCATATTAGCTCTGGTGGGGGGTGGGGAGATGGATTGCTTCATCTTTTGCTTTGGAAGGGCTATCTTAGCATGTCCCTGATCTTAGGGCCACTGAAAGTTATATATCTAACTTTATACCCTTTTCAGAGTCCGTTTGTTTTATCAAGGCCTCCAAGACACTAGTCACTTCTTGCAGACCCAATCTGGTTATTATATGGAACACTATGCCATTCTGCAGGATGTCCTGTTGCTTTGGACTTTTTCAGATTCTACTATAACATGTGACAAGATAGTTTTTAAAAGATGAGAGAGTTAACATCAGTGTAGAGTGTGAATTAAAACTCCTGTCCGTTCCACATGAATGTAATCTGTTAATAAGCATGGCTACCTGTCTGCCTCTAGAGGATTTGACTTATGCCACAACCCTATCTTTGAGACAATACCTATCATTAGGTGGCTATGACATCGGTGACAAGTCTACTGCCATGTCCCTGCTTTCAAGGCAGGCACTTTGGATCCTCTGTAGTGAAGGAGGGAAGGATGATCAGCCCTTCTGTGTTTTCTGCTGTTAGATCCAAAATGAGGTGAGGGATGAAGGGATGGCTAAGCCCCTTAATCAGACACTGATGTTGGAGAGTAAAACAACAAAAATATTATTGCAGTTTCTGGTGTGCCCTTGCTTGCTAGAGCCTGGGAGAAATGGTCATTTAGAAAGTTGTCTAATAGAGGAAAACATTCAGCTTTCCTCCTTGTATCAGTTCCTTCTGCTCATCCAAGCCTCTCTCCCGCTGTGTACCTTCTATGCTCAGGCACATTGCTGGGTTCTGAGAACATTGAAGCAACAACTCAGCCTCTTCTTTAGGGAGCTGTCAGTCGGTCTGTGGCTTAGAGAGTCAGGAACTTGTGACCCTGAGGACTCATGATGAGAAACCACCAAAAGTCAAGGAGAAAGGCGATCTGTCCTAATTCACTGTCAGGTCAAGTGGCAGTCATCTTAAGTTTACATAGTGAGTAATGTGTCTCTTCCCACTTACCGTAAAATCCTGCGTTTGCACCCTAACTTTGGGGCACTTCGAACTGCTGCCCTCTTGACACTGCTTCACGGACTCTCAGCAGATGGAGGCGCCCCTAGCCCCCTGGCTCCTGCCTTCTCCCCTTCCCAGGGCGGACTCCAGAGGTGGAACACATGATAAGGACTAGTCAACTACTTGTAAAAGAATGAAACTAGATCACTTTCTAACACCACACACAAAAATAAACTCAAAATGGATTAAAGATCTAAACATAAGACCAGAAACTATAAAACTCCTAGAGGAGAACATAGGCAAAACACTCTCTGACATAAATCGCAGGAGGATCCTCTATGAGTCACCTCCCAGAATACTGGAAATAAAAGCAAAAATAAACAAATGGGATCTAATTAAAATTAAAAGCTTCTGCACAACAAAGGAAACTATAAGCAAGGTGAAAAGACAGCCTTCTGAATGGGAGAAAACAATAGCAAATGAANAGGGGGGTTCAGGACTGGGAGCTCGTATACACCCATGGAGGATTCATGTCAATGTATGGCAAAACCAATACAGTATTGTAAAGTAAAAATAAAATTAAAAAAAATTATAAACAGAAAAAAAAAAAAAGAAAAGAAAATAGTTCTGAAATGTACTCATTTTATTTAACCAGCTTTTCGTCTCCGGTTTTAAATACATTGACTTAAGCAACAAAACAAGTTTTTGGTGACTATAGAGTTTTAAATATTATCCGGAAAGTTTTGGTTCCTGCGGTTATTTACATGTACCTGTTTATTAACCTGTTGATATTTTACTAGTCAGATGGTTGATATAAGAAAAGTTTTTTGTTTTTTGTTTTTTCCTCAAAGGCACATCACAACTTAGCTACTGTTTTGGGAAGTGCTATTGTTTTCCACTTCTGTCTTTCTATAGTTGTACCCAGTGGATCCTCTGGATATGTGACACTTTCCGGAACTTTAGCAGGTTGACAGCCTTTTGATGGCTAATATAATGAGGTTTCAAATAACAGGAATGTGCCTGTCAGGGCTGGTGTAGGTTACCACAGTGAAGCCTTTATCCTAAGCTGATGGGAGTGGATACTGCAATGCATATCCTGTTTCTTAAAGCTTTATTCAAGCTCTTTCATTTTTATTCCAATTAAGTGTAATTGTTTATATATGTCATACACTAATAATGCTGCTGCTGCAGCTGCTAAGTCACGTCAGTAGTGTCTGACTCTATGGGACCCCATAGATTGCAGCCCACCAGGCTCCTCCGTCCCTGGGATTCTCCAGACAAGAACACTGAAGTGGGTTGCCATTTCCTTCTCCAATTCATGAAAGTGAAAAGTGAAAGTGAAGTCATATCCGACTAAGTGATCCCGACTGCAGCCTACCAGGCTCCTCCGTACATGGGAGTTTCCAGGCAAGAGTACTGGAGTGGGTCACCAGTGTCTTCTCCGACACTAATAATGACTTAATCTTAAATGCAGGAACTTTTAAAGAGAAAAAAAAAATCAACTCTATTTTCTCTTAAACTTAGTCAAAATCATTCAGGATTGAGATGGCATCTAATTTTTTTTTCTATTAGATGCAATAAAAACTTTTAAGTAGGTTTTTTTGGGAAAAAAAATTGCTTATTTGATTTTTTAAAGCCTGTTCTTTTATAAGAGGATCTTTTACTTAAAACTGTGTAAGATTGCAATCAATTGGTAATTAATTTTTCCTTGAGTGGTTGAGTAGACAATATGAAAAGTTTTCATTTCTTCCTAGTATTTGAGAATTTATGACTGCACTAAGTCTTTTTGCTGCAGTGGACTTTCTCTTGTTGCCATGAATAGGCTGTGGCACAGGGGCTTAGTTGCTCTGCTGCATGTGGAATCTTCTGGACATGGATTGAACCCATGTGCCCTGCACTGGCAGGTGGATTCTTAACCACTGGACCACAAGGGAAGTCCTCATTTCTTCCTAGTTTCTAAATACAAATCAATACAAAATAAATACATATAAATATAAATATAAACATGCTGCTGCTGCTGTTGCTAAGTTGCTTCAGTTGTGTCCAATTCTGTGTGACCCCATAGATAGCAGCCCACCAGGTTCTCCTGTCCCTGGGATTCTCAAAGCAAGAACACTGGAGTGGGTTGCCATTTCATTCTCCAATGCATGAAAGTAAAAAGTGAAGGTGAAGTTGATCAGTCGTGTCTGACTCTTAGTGACCCCATGGACTGCAGCCTACCAGGCTCCTCCATCCATGGGATTTTCCAGGCAAGAGTACTGGAATGGGGTGCCATTGCCTTCTCTAAAATAAGAACATAAATGCTAATAAATACAAAGTAGGTTGCACTGGGGGCTTCCCGGGTGGTGCAGTGCTAAGGAATCCACCTGCCAATGCAGGAAATGTGGGTTTGCTCCCTGGGTCCAGACGATCCCCTGGAGAAGGAAATGGCAACCCACTCCAGTATTCTTTGCCAGGAGAATCCCATGGACAGAGGAGCCTGGCGGGCTACAGTAAATACGGTCACTAACAGTCTGAGAAACTAGACTGAGCAACTGAGCATGCATGCAGGGTTTATTGATATCGGAAACCATATTCTGTTTAATGTATCTAGCCTAGACAATGTCTCAGAGTGCATTTTTCCTACCCTCTGTCTTAAAAAGTTCTAGAAGTGGGAGTTTTCTTTGTTGTACTGCAGATAAACTTGCTTTTTACTTGCCTACCATAGCAGAGTTAATTAACTTGATGCAATTTCACACATTTCACATATTTTTTTTTTCTCCAAGAAAACCATATTCTCTATTGCATTCTAATATTAATTATTTTCAGCAATTTTATGTAAAAATAAACATATTTTATTTATAGTTAATTTTGTGAAAGATGGATATTTGTCAACTAATTAATATATTTTAATTATTGGAAAGCACCTGATGTTCTTTAGTTCCTAGTAAACATATTCCAGATGGTATTGTTTTTTTTTGCTTTCACATTGTTTATTCAATCAACTTAAGGATGATTTTGTTTTACTTGTGATTTTTTTTTTTTTTCCAGCAAGGTATAATTTCAGGCATCGGAGGAACCAAAATAGATTACACTGAGAAATATGTGCATCCCCTTGCTGATTTTACAAAGCTAGCAATCAATACTTAGCAAAACTTTGCAGAATATACTTTGTGGTATATGAATTGGGTTTTATTTCTGTGTATGTGATTTGGCTTGTGCTTCCAGAAAGTAATTAATAACTAGGTTTTTTAAACAGCTTTAAAAAAAAAAGCTAAATTTTCTTGTTCAAGTCTTGAGGATGGAGAAGAAAAAGTATATGCATTATATAATAAATAATATATATTCCTAGAAACTGCAGAATGGGAAATTTATATACTCAAGTGAGAATGCATGAAGGGTACATTATACATCTGAATAAGCCTGATATATGGTGGTTCTGGTAGTCAGTACTATTCACAGTGTTGATATTACCACTGAAGTTTTAAATGAATGTGATTGATGGAAAAGTATCCATTCATTGAAAGCAGTTTGACTTAAAAAATACCCTAGTGGCTGAACTCTTATTTGTGGATTTTAGTGATGACTCTGTTCACTTACATATCGGAAGTTCACTGGCTGCTGTCATACAAAACTCAGTTATGTCATGCCCTGGCGTATTGTTTATGTCATTTATTATTTAAGAGCCTAGAGAGGTGGATGTGACTTCTTACAAAAGCTTTCCACAGTACACAGATAATCACACAAGTAATTAACTATGGCTGAAATACATGCTACAGAGGAAAAGTAACGCTTGATTGGAGGGTACGTACAGTAGCAGGGAAAACTGATGGATCTGGGTAATCAGGGAAGATTTTCTGAGACACAAACATTTTAAACTTAAAGTCAAAGGATTGAGAAGATAAAGCCAAAAAAAGTGGTGTAGAACATGTCTAGACAAAGGAGCTGGCTGTGATAACATCCTGAGGCAGAAGAGATGGACTCACTAGAAGAACTGAAAAAGGACCTCCTTGCCAGGAACTTACAGAGGGTACATCACATAATGATTATGAGATATGAGTTAAGGGCAGAGCAAAATGCCCTAAAAGACAGGGTAAGGAATTCAAGTAAGCAAGTACAATATGATAATTGTGGGGAAAATACAAATGAAATATGAAAGGACTGTGAGTTACTGGGTCTTATGAGTTCTGAAGGTCAGAGGTTTCACAGGAGAATTGCGTGGAGGAGTGCAGTTTTTCACACATACCTGCTCTCCTGATGAAGTTGCATCAGTGAAAGACTCATGGTTGGCCAAGACCTACCTCCTATAATGCCATCGTCTTTGAAAGAAGTGACAGCAACTGATAGATCTACAGAGAGGTTTTCAGAGCTAAAGAGACAGAGCAGAAATGAGAAGTAGCTATTGCAGGACCAGGTCTCAATAGGCAGACAATTTTCAGACAGTCTACATCAAAGACTAAATTGGGCCACAGCAGGGTGCAGTTGAATAAAGTAATTGTATAAAGTCTGATTTTAGGTGAATCTTTAATGTGTTTATTTAAATTCATTGCACCAAACCTTCCTTTCAGTTTTACTAGTGTTTAACTACCTACTATTAAGAAAACAAACAAGTAAATAAGCAAACAAAAAAACAAAAATAAAAACTCAGTTTGAAACATTCACCAATCTCTATAGTGTAAATATTCCCACCTTGGTATTCCAGTCTACCAATCTGTAGTCACTGAATGTGAATTTTGGAAGTGCTGGGAATTATTTCTATCAACATTATATTGATAATCATTTTTCTTGACCTTCAGTTTACCATTGTGTTATCTTTGCTGACAGAAGTAGATGTGGAATGCTAACTAAAAAGCATATCCATGATTCAGTGTCTTTGCATCTTCTAAAAGGAAAAATGCCCTCAGTGGTTTCCTAGTATCATTCACATATGTTGAGAGAAAATGCATTTCTTCATAATCACAGATAATCTACCAGTGACTTGCCTTTCACCTCTGACATTAAGATGTGAACTGAAATGATGGTATCTAAAATGTGAAGTGTTGCAATACATTTTATATTCAGTGAAAAGACACTTCACATAGACATTAAAAAAGCTACAGTGGTAATATAGGCATAGACAGATGTGTGATATACCCTGCAATTATAACCTATGATTTTACTGTAACAAGTTATATAATATTAAATGTGCAATACTGTTTAGTATTACTCATATGAAGAACTTCAGTTTCAATTAGATCTTCACTTACCTCAGGCTATTTATATTTGCTTAAATTACACATAGTCATGTATATATAGAACTGTGACATAGCAGTGTCCCTCACATACGTTCTATCCATTCCCCACATTTTCTGTTTCATTATCTAAATTCTATCCTCCTTCCAGATTCCCTCTAAGTCTTCTCTCTTTCTGGAACATAAACTATTTGTATACCCTGGTTATAGTGATCTCTTTCTTCTCTTACCCCATGACAGTTGTTTTTCTCTTCCATCGTTGCCTTTGCTTTGTAACTGAAATGCTTTATAGAATTAAATGGCTGCATGCACACATACATGCACACACACACATACATATATACATATTCATAGAAAAATCATTGTATATACATTATGTACATATGCATACACACATGTATTATGTGTCTATATCCATGTAAACATGTGTTAAGTGCATTAAATATATACATTAAGTATTCAGTAAGTCAACTGAAATATATCATTTAAAAGTAAATAACATAATTATGTTCATTGAGATATTGAGACATTTTATTTGTTTCAGTTATCTATTGTTCTTATAACAATTCAAAACCTTAGTGACTTAGGCAAGACCATTTCAATATCTCTTATGGTTTCTGTTGATTAACTGAGGTCCACTGAGTACTTCTCTTCCTGGTCTCACTGGGTCTCATGTAGCTGCAGTCAGATGGGCCTGTGACTGGGTCAAAGGGTCTGCTGAGCTGCTCCTTCTCTCTGTCATCTTCAGAGTGTCTTCCCCCCACAGGAGGTCTCTGAGTGTTTTCTCCAGTAGGACAGCTAAATGCTTACATGCAACATGGCAGCTGCCCACCCTTCTTAAGGTTTAGCCAGAACATGCAGTGTCACTTCCTCCACCTCCTATGGTTTAAGCAGATATCAGGCCAGCTTTAATTACATTACTCCTTGACTAGGGAAATAGCAAAGAAATGTGTGCGCATCTTTAATTTACCACAGTAATTTTCACTGACAATTCTATAGGTGAAATTCAGCAGAGTTTTTGGGGGCCAAAGGTTTCCTGGAAATGATTTCATCACATCCCATTCATTTACAAATGAAGGTACTGAATAAAGGCATGAGGAGGCAGAGATGGGTTGATGATCCTGATTTAAAATCGTTATACTTTACAACGCACTTCAGAAAGTGCCTAGCAAATAGTAAGTATGTCCATTTGGGTCCTTAGATAAGCAGAAATCAAAATGGGATTAAATTGTTTAGGAAATAGGGGAAAAACCAGTAAGTGAAAATTGGCAAGAGAGATGAGAAGAATGAAGAGACCCATCCAACCACTATGCAGGTCTGACCCAGGGTAAAGGAGAGAGGGAAAAAAGAGACCGTTTGTTGGAAGAAGCTTTGGTGCCATACTAAGAAAAGGTCAACAAAGCTATGAGGAATCCTCAGTTGCCCTTAAACCAAAATCATCATCAGAAGGCCCATGAGTCTCCCAAGAATGACCCACCTTAGTGTCTCTGCCTTGTGTAGTCACTGGCTGGGGGCAGCCTGTGGGGAGTATGGCCCCCAAGCAAACAAGGTGGTACCTCGCAGGGCTTAGCCGCTGGTACTGTCAGGTCATTTTGCTTCATGTAATTGAAGATCTACTTCCATGGCTAACACAGTAGATGGTCTATAAACACTTGATGACATAGAGATTCACTATGAAATATATGCAAGATTCTAATGTCTTTTCCTTTAATAAAATTACTCACTTGTTATAAACTTCCCTTAGTTTTTAAAAGTCACTAAAACTTGAAAGGGATTTCAGAGAATATTATAGAAAATGATTCTACCAATATATACTTAATTAATGATACATACCAACCTTGAGTTCTGTATCCAGAGTTTATTTTGTCCCAGGAAATGTTTAATTTCTCACAGTCACAAAGAATATCTTCATGCAAAAGAACATAAAGGTATGTATTCACATTTCTAAAACAATAAATTAGATTCTAGAACACTATTTGTGAGCTGACCACAAGTTTATTGCTCTAATGAATTCAAAATGTAAATGTACTGAATGAAAGAAGATATTGTGCATTCACTTTTTTTGGAAAAAAAAAGATTATTGTTTTAAGTGGGGGCACTTAATGAAATATTTCTAAACTTTCTGGACTGTTCTGGTGTACATAATCAGGTATAAATAGCTTAGCTAAGCATTACATGATGCCTACCTACCTATATAATAAAATGATGATATATTGTACAGATGCATCTCTGTATTAGTGACAGTATTTGGCACTCTGCTTGTTGAGATGAAGGAAACTCCTTGTAGGTAAATTCTAAGTCTTCTAAGTAGTGGAGATTGAGACACTCAGCAAGGGGCAGGTGTCCACTCTGTTCAGTGTTTCGACAATCTTCCCATCATAAACATGTTCTCCTTCTACCTCCTTCAATGTCTATGTCCAGATGAAGAAGGAAAGCATCCTACTCACCAAAATCATTATACCATTCTGATAGTCTGCCACTTCTGAAGGTTAAGGACTAAGTATTAAAGATTGAATCATTATAAGCACATTCTACTGTTAGAATAACTTCCCTGGTGGCTCAGTGGTAAAGAACTTGCCTGCCATGCAGGAGATGTGCATTTGATGCCTCAGTCAGGAAGATCCCCTGGAGAAGAAAATGACAACCCACTCCAATGCTCTGGCCTGGGAAATCCCATGGACAGGAGCCTAGAGGTCTACAATCCATGGGGTTGGAAAGAGTCCAACATGACTCACTGACTAAACAGCAACTGTTGCTAATACAATTTACCTGAGTCCTGGCCACTCTTGGAATGGTAATAATCAGTCAGTTCAGTTAAGACACTAACTTGGGTCAGACTCTTTGCAGCCCCATGATACACAGCATGGAAGGCCTCCCTGTCCATTACCAACTCCTGGAGTCCACCCAAACCCATGTCCATTGAGTTGGTGACATCATCCAACTATCTCATTCTCTGTCGTCCCCTTTTCTTCCTGCCTTCAGTCTTTCCCAGCATACAGGTCTTTTCAAATGAGTCTGCTCTTTGCATCAAGTGGCCAAAGTAATGGAGTTTCAGCTTCACCATCAGTCCTTCCAATGAATATTTAGGACTTATTTCCTTTAGGATGCACCGGTTGGATCTCCTTGCAGTCCAAGGGACTCTCAAGAGTCTTCTCCAACACCACAGTTCAAAAGCATCAATTCTTCAGTGCTCAGCTTTCTTTATAGTACATTTCTCACATCCATACACAACTACTGGAAAAAACATAGCCTTGACTAGATGGATCTTTGTTGGCAAAGTAACATCTCTACTTATTAATATGCTCTCTAGGTTAGTCATAACTTTTCTTCCAAGAAATAAGTGTCTATTACTTTCATGTCTGCAGTCACAATCTGCAGCGATTTTGGAGCCCCCCAAAATAATATCTGCCACTGTTTCCACTGTTTCCCCACCTGTTTGTCATGAAGCATTGGGACTGGATGCCATGATCTTCGTTTTCTGAATGTTGAGCTTTAAGCCAATTTCTTCACTCTCCTCTTTCACTTTCATCAAGAGGCTTTTTAGTTCTTCTTCACTTTCTGCCGTAAGGGTGGGGTTATCCACATATCTGAGGTTATTGATATTTCCCCTGGCAATCTTGATTCCCGCTTGTACTTCTTCCAGCCTAGCATTTCTCATGATGTACCCTGCATAAAAGTTAAGTAAGCAGGGTGACTATATACAGCCTTGACATACTCCTTTCCCTATTTGGATCCAGTCTGTTGTTCTGTGTACATTTATAACTATTGCTTCCTGACCTGCATACAGATTTCTCAAGAGGCAGGTCAGGTGGTCTGGTATTCCCATCTCTTTCAGAATTTTCCACAGTTTCTTGTGATCCACACAGTCAAAGGCTTTGGCATAGTCAATAAAGCAGAAATAGATGTCTTTCTGGAACTCTCTTGCTTTTTCAATGATCCAGCAGATGTTGGCAATTTGGTCTCTGGTTCCTCTGCCTTTTTTAAAACCAGCTTGAACATCTGGAAGTTCATGGTTCACATACTGCTGAAGCCTGGCTGGGAGAATTTTGATCATTACTTTACTAGCATGTACTGCTGCTAAGTCGCTTCAGTCATGTCTGACTCTGTGGGATCCCATATACGGCAGCCCACCAGGCTCCCCTGCCCCTGGAATTCTCCAGGCAAGAACACTGGAGTGGGCTGCCATTTCCTTCTCCAATGCATGAAAGTGAAGAGTGAAAGTGAAGGTTGCTGAGCCATGTCCGACTCTTAGCGACCTCCTAGACTGCAGCCTATCAGGCTCCTCCGTCCATGGGATTTTCCAGGCAAGAGTACTGGAGTCGGGTACTAGCATGTGAGATGAGTGCAATTGTGAGGTAGTTTGAGCATTATTTGCCATTGCCTTTCCTTGAGATTGGAATGAAAACTGACCTTTTCCAGTCCTGTGGCCATTGCTGAGTTTTCCAAATTTGCTGGCATGTTGAGTGGGACCAAACTATGGTGGAGGTAATGAAGATAATGGTGACCTCCTTCAATACACCTCATACATGTACTGCTACATTCAGTGCCCCCAACCCTGCCTAATAATGGTAACATTTTTATATGATTTATCAGTTTAAATTTATACACCTTGGTAACTCACACATGAAATTCTCTGAGACAGCTTTACATGTGGGCTGTGGTGATTTTTGTCCCGTTATAGAGACTATTGTTTCCTTAATGAGAGACCTCAGTTTCTGAGTATTTGTGGACAGCTGTGATTCATCTTTTTTTCAAATCAAGATTTTTTCAAATCTTTGGTTTTGAAATCAATTAGATTTCATTATCAATTAAAATGGCTCTGGAAAAGGGGGAGCTTCCAATAATGAAAAATTAACTACATAAATATGTATTTCACTGTTTATGGCATCATCTCAATACATGTAAATTTGAATCCTTGGGACCAGGATATCTTAAATAACCATTATTGGAGTCCACAAAGCGAATGACAAAGACTTACCAGAGCTTACTGTTGAAAGGTTTCCCTTTTTCCACTTACAGACATCTTGCTGTAGCAGATGTTATTCTCTTTCTCTGCTGCTCATTGTGACCAAATCTTCTATGTGTGGTGATACTATACTTAAATTGAGTGGAAAAAGCTTTTCTTAGATGAATCATTATCCAATCATGAAGTAATGAATAAATAGTATTTCCCCAAAACACAGAAAGTCCTTCTCGCCCATCTCAAGAAGTATCTTGTTTGCTATTATCTCACACTTTGGGCTTTAAAATTCAGTGAGGTTTTTTTGTGTGGGTGTGGTTTTTTTTGGCCAGCAATTTGATTTTTGGTTGGAAAAGAACATTTTCATAGATGTTATTTCCTCCCTTTCAAAGAAGTACCTGACAATTTTTGGATAGGTTCATTGTCAATATTGATGATCTTTGAAGGAACAGAGGAAACAACTTTGATCATCAATCATGTTAAGGTAGGTGTTTGTTACCTCAATAGTTCAAATGCGACTTAATTTCTCTACCTCAGCTCAATCTAAGATCATATATCTCTCCCTGAATTGTGAAAAATAAAGGCAATATCAAAGCATACAGTGTGCCCTGATCTTAAAACCATTTTCTATATGGATCCACAATTACAAAATGGACATCATTTTTTTTTCTTTTTTTTTTANGCCTTTGAAGAAACTACTATTAATCATGTTACTGGTCTAATCAACTTAATTATGAAATCAAGATCGGTATATCTAGATAATAATTATGTACATAGTTTTTACAAATTAAAATTTGTGCATATGGCAAATTTAGAATTTTGGGTAAGTCAATTATAATGTTTATTTCTGTTTTGTTTTTTTTCTTTTTGAACTCTGAAAATTACCTTAGGTAGGCAGAGATATGCACACAAAGCACCTTTCTACACATGTAAGCCTCAAGATTTAAATTTAGTTTCCACATTTATGAAGCATTTATGAAGGTACACATTTATGAAGGTACACATATGAGGACCATTGTGCTGTGTTTAAATTACATTTTATCTCTCATCAGGTAAAACTGCATGCAAACAAATAATTTTAAAAGATGTTTAGTATTTTAATGTATTTTGTTGCATAATGATTTGTAGTTTATTATTGATAACAAATTATTGATAATAATATTAAACATATAACAGCTACAGTTATTTATTCAAATCACTGAGCCATCTTACCTGTTTTATTCTATACACTGATTACTCACAAATGCAGGCAGAGATATTTGAGTCCTAATCTTTATTCTGTATAGCTTTGTCAATTTTGGAGAATATCAAGGATCAAATTGACTCAATGGACATAAGTTTGACCAAACTTCGGAAGCTGGTGATGGACAGCGCAGCCTGGCATGCTGCAGTCCATGGGGTTGCAAAGAGTCGGACATGACTGAGTGACTGAGCTTAACCGAAGCATCAAATTGGGGAGCAAAATTAAATCTTGCTAAAGATGCATTTTTTTTTGTCTAGGTATGAAATATCTCCCAAATATCCGTGATGTGAATTCTTTTGTTAAATATATTGAGAATATGCTAAAAATGTTACCACCCAAGTGTGCAAAGACTGAAAACAAAAAATTCCAAATACTCTGTAATATTTCAGTCTCTCCCCTTTAACATAACAGATAATAATAATGAACTTATATTCAAGATTTTTTTTTGGTTATTTTTAAAAATCCAGTACTGTATATGCAACTGAAGAAAAGATTCAAATGCATTATGTGCTGGAAAAAAAGAATATATAGTTTCCCCTGCCCCAAATTGTCATTTCATACTATTGTGTTGAAAAGTTAAAATTTTTCATTCATATGCTTTATTTGCTGAAATTTTTAGAATACAGTATCTTGGCCATTAATGAATTTCTATGCAAATGCAATTTTATAAAATGGGCTTTTTTGCTCTTGAAATTCTTTCCTAAGAGTGTGCAGTGCTAAAAGGCTACCAGACACACTCTGGAGGAATTNCATATGCTTTATTTGCTGAAATTTTTAGAATACAGTATCTTGGCCATTAATGAATTTCTATGCAAATGCAATTTTATAAAATGGGCTTTTTTGCTCTTGAAATTCTTTCCTAAGAGTGTGCAGTGCTAAAAGGCTACCAGACACACTCTGGAGGAATTGAGCTGGTGTAACTCACTTTATCACCTGCTTATCAATATGTAGAGAGGTATGCTTAAAATTACATAAAGACTACAAAACATATGTTTTGAAACACTTGAGACTTCATCCAATTTTTAACTAATTTTATTAGTTGAATGAAATCTGAGTATTTGATCTAATTCTAAATCACGTATTAGGTTGTAACTCAGAAAACTAATTCTGTGGATAGGGAGCTTCCAGTGATGGTTGGGATCTTCACAATCTTGGACCCAAAAGTGGAAGTTTTCAGCAGCTGTCATTGCCATGCCATGTGCCAGACACAGGTGATTAACATGATACAATAATTAGTAGACATGACTCCAATTTAAAGGGCTTATTGAAAGAGATGGATTGATGGTTAGATACAAAATAAACAGATCAGTATATTGCATGTATCATAGTAAAACTGTACTTTAGTATTATTGAAGCAGCGGAGAATGCTTTGGAAACGTAAGTGTCATTTTTGCTGTGTTCTAGAAATCATACGTATGAAGGACAGAATTTGAACACAAGATTATAGTAATATGATAAGTCAACATCCTATCAGCGAGGTTCAGGAAAAGATGTAACATCTTAAACATAAAAGAGGGGTAGCAGGAGTGGAAAATGAAGAAAAGCAGAAAAATCTGGGGGGTCACATTGGAAGATCATGTTGATGATTGTATGAATGATATTTGTAATACTTTGATGTTTGACTCTGTTGCTGAAACACGGCCNTCTAGTCAAGGCTATGGTTTTTCCTGTGGTCATGTATGGATGTGAGAGTTGGACTGTGAAGAAGGCTGAGCACCAAAGAATTGATGCTTTTGAACTGTGGTGTTGGAGAAGACTCTTGAGAGTCCCTTGGACTGCAAGGAGATCCAACCAGTCCATTCTGAAGGAGATCAGCTCTGGCATTTCTTAGGAAGGAATGATGCTAAAGCTGAAAGTCCAGTACTTTGGCCACCTCATGAGAAGAGTTGACTATTGGAAAAGACTCTGATGCTGGGAAGGATTGGGGGCAGGAGGAGAAGGGGATGACCGAGGATGAGATGTCTGGATGGCATCACGGACTCGATGGACGTGAGTCTGAATAAACTCCAGGAGATGGTGATGAACAGGGAGTCTTGGTGTGCTGCGATTCATGGGGTTGCAAAGAGTCAGACATGACTGAGCGACTGAACTGAACTGACTGATGGCAAAACCAATACAGTATTGTAAAGTAAAATAAAGTTAAAAAAAAATCTGCCTGTAATGCAGGAGAACCTGGTTCAATTCCTGGGTTGGGAAGATCCCCTGGAGAAGGGATAGTCTACCCACTGCAGTATTCTGGCCTGGAGAATTCCATGGACTGTAAGTCCATGGGGTCACAAAGAGTTGGACACTACTGAGTGACTTTCACTTTTTCACACTTAAAGAATATTCTGGAGACACCTGATAGTAAAAAGATCCTTGTAGATACTTTAAGCAGAAGGGATACTGCAGAAACAATTGTAGTGTACTAGCTAAGAAAACTGAAGGAATTAAAATTGATGTTCAAAGACAATTCTTTAAGGAATAAATACCAAATTTCTCAGTTGATAGTCACAAGGACTTTTAACAAGTCGAATTAATAGTTTTCAAAAATGTTTTTAAAATATACCTGTAAGTCTGTTCCTTATCCTACAATCTTTTACTTTCATTTATATGCTGTATCCACTAATTGTCAAATGTTCCTCTAAGATAATAAGCATTATTCTAGCATCCAAATGTAAAAAATGCTCTTCTTTTTGTTGTGACTCAGCTCTCACTAAATAGGGAAGAATCTACTGTCTTTATTGGCTGAAATCCTAGTAGAGAAAGAAGCCATCGTAACGGTTCTTATAATTTTTCTATGTTGTTGTTTTCAGTAGCTAAATCCTGTCTGACTCTTTGTGACCATATGGACTGTAGCACACCAGGCTTTCCCATCCTTCATTATCTCCCAAAGTTTGCTAACACTTCTGTCCACTGAGTTAGTGATGCCATCCAACCATATCATCCTTTGTTCTCCTCTCCTCCTGCCTTCAGTCTTTCCCAGCATCAGTTTCTTTTCCAATAAGTCACCTCTTAACATTAGGTGGTCAAAGTATTGGAGCTTTGGCATCAGTCCTTCCAATGAACATTCAGGGTTTATTTCCCTGCTCCCTACCAACTCTTAAGAGTCTTCTCTAGCACCACAGTTCTCCTATGCTTTTATTCCAAAGAGAGAGTATAGAGACATATAGAGAGTATGAAGACAATAGAGAATATGGAGACATATGCAGGACCTCAGGGTCATAATGTGAATTTTTGGAGACTGCTGTTATTGTCAGAAATCTGCCATAGCCCACTCCTACCAATGAAGAGTTCAAACAAAACATCTCAATTAAGCCATAACTCTAAAATATACTTTATTTCAAAGTCATTTTTTCACTGATAATTTTTATATCAATATAAAGAAGCTATTAGGATCTTTCAACACAGAACTAGTAAAAGAAAAAAAATAATATGTGCCTATGTAACAATAGATGTTTTTCTGATTTTATGTTTATTGAAATTAACTGATTTATGATGTGTTAATGTCTGCTGTACAGCAAAGTAATTGTTATACATATGTATACATTCTTATTTTATGTTCTTTTCCATTATAGTTTATCCCAGGATATTGAATATAGCTTCATGTGTTATAGAATAGGACCTTGTTGTTTATCCACTTTGTGTATAATACTTTGAATCTGCTAATCCCAAACTCCTAATCCATTACTCCCCCAGCACATCTCTACCTTGGCAACCACACGTCTGTTTTCTACGTGTGTGAGTCTATCTCTGCCTCGTATATAAGTTCTTTTGTGTCCTACTTTAGATTTTACATATAAGTGATAATATATTGTATTTATATTTCTGACTTAATACACTTAGTATGATAATTTGTAGGTCCATTTATATTACTGCAAATGGCACTATATCATTCATTTTTATGGCCTAGTATTATCTTATTGTGAGCTTCCCAGTTGGCACTAGTGCTAAACAAATTGCCTGCCAGTGCAGGAGGCATTTGAGATACAGGGTTCAATTCCTGGGTCAGGAAGATCCCCTAAAGGAGGGCACAGTAACCCACTCCAGTATTCTTGCATGGAAAATCCCATGGACAGTGGAGCTTGGTGGGCTACAGTCCATAGGACTGCAAAGAGTTGTACACGATTGAAGTGACTTAGGACACACAGTATTCCATTGTGTGTATGTGCCACGTCTTCTTTATCCATTCATCTGTCAGTGAACATTTAGGTTGTTTCCATGTATTGGCTATTGTGAGTAGTGCAGCTATGAACTTCTTGTTTGGATGAGTTCTTCCTAAACTTCTTTAAGAGTATGCATCTAAAAAATAGTTAACTATGATTCAATATCACAGTTATCCAAGTCTATGCCCCAACTAGTAAGGCTGAAGAAGCTGAAGTTCAAAGGTTTTATGAAGACCTACAAGACCTTTTAGAACTAACACCCCAAAAAGATGTCCTTTTCATTATAGGGACTGGAATGCTAAAGTAGGAAGTCAAGAAACACTTGGAGTAACAGGCAAATTTGGCCTTGGAATGTGGAATGAAGCAGGGCAAAGACTAATAGAGTTTTGCCAAGAAAATGCACTGGTCAAAGAAAACATCTTCTTCCAACAACACAAGAGAAGACTCTACACATGGACATCACCAGATGGTCAACACCGAAATTAGATTGACTATATTCTTTGCAGCCAAAGATAGAGAAGCTCTATACAGTCAATGAAAACAAGACCAGGAGCCGACTGTGGCTCAGATCATGAACTTCTTATTACCAAATTCAGACTCAAATTGAAGAAAGTAGGGAAAACCACTAGACCATTCAGGTATGACCTAAATCAAATCCCTTATGATTATAC
>SJYV01044609.1:318779-348632 GCA_006410875.1 Neotragus pygmaeus
AACTCCGGGAGATGGTGATGGACAGGGAGGCCTGGTGTGCTGCAATTCATGGGATTGCAAAGTGTCCAGACATGACTGAGCAACTGAACTGAACTGAACTGAACTGAATGATTGAATTGATATATCATTTACAGTATTTTTACAGCTTAATTTCGCAATTTTTGTGTAGCTTAATGGACTCTGAGTAGTCACCACACAATATGGGACAGAAAGTACTTGGAATTCTCACAGATACAATATTGTCATAAATATTTTTGAGAGTCTAAATTTATATACAAGTTATAATCACATAAGCAATGAAGGAATAAAAAGTGTTGAGTTAGCTTGTGTATTTGCCAATAAGAAAGTGCCATTGCTCAAACTTGGGCCATAGTTGACGTCACTAATAGGAAACACAAATAAAGTACCTAATATTCTGTTCCCAGAGAAATACCTGCTACTGCATTGCAAAATTGATGTCTCTAAGAACAGTGCAGACTGCCAAGTATAAATACATTTTTTAATCCTTAATGCATAGCCAGTCTCAGAAGATAAGAGAAATGGTGAGAGAATGATAGCTTTGATTTGTTAAATCCATTTCATTACTAGTATCATCAGGTTTGACACATGGTTCTTACTGGTGGATGTTTATGTAACCTTGGGGTAAGGTACAAACTTTACTGTGTGTCAAGTTTTATGCCCACTCTACATATGTCATCTCAGTTACTCAGTTCACAACTGCTACTTTACAGGCAGGAAGTGTATATTTATATAATGAAATATATATATAATAAATATATATGTTTAAGTAAGTCTTAAATCTAAAAAGGAAATTGAGGGTATTATGTGTACTTAGATATATGTCAACTTTTTAAATCATATGCACTGAAAATGATACTAAATTGCTATACATTCCTTAGAAATTTTCAGTAACGAAAATGAATTAGTAAACAACCACAGAGACCGGAAGGTACAGTTTAAGTACAATGATGTAAGAATATAGTTTGGACAGTTAATAATTTTTATAACTGGCACTTTTTGATGATGTACCATATTGACTTCTGCTAGCAGTTTGTGTGTTTAAGAGTGGAAGAAAGGAGAGAGATAAAGAAAAAGGAAAGCATATTGCTTTAAACCAAGGAAAACCAATAAATATACACAACTGTAAATAGCATTCAGAAGACAGGAACACATACTGAACATGATTTAGATATTTGGCTCCTGGCTGGAAAATAAGCCTTAGCACTGAATTCACAGACTCTCTTAAATTCTTCTGGGGTTTAGTATTGCAGGAAGCTGTTTCATCATTTGCTTGTATGCCCAGGAAGCCAACTGGCTGGTTTGCAAATTTATGCAACTTTAATACCTGGTAAATTGGGTGAGTACAGGTATGATGGAGAGGAAAGAAGATTTAATTTACTCAGAAGTATAATTCATGCTTAATAAAATGCAACAAGCATCAGTAACTAGAGGCTAAATAAAGCCAGAGGCAAAGTAGAATTATGTTTTTCCATTTTAAATGTGCTTAATTAGCACAGTCCCTCCTCTTAGGGATGGAAAACCTTGAGTCCATTAAAACCATTGCCTCTAAATGAGAATAGAGCAGCAAATTGATACAAGTGGAAGACACCCCTCCTTCATATGTTAAGAATTTGGTGGTCAGTTGTTTATGTTCAACTAGAGAAGATAAAGAAAATAAAAGGTGTATTTCTCTAATTCAGTGTGTTTTCCTAAGAATTTATTTTATTTTTAATTTATTTTTTAATTGAAGGATAATTGCTTTACAGAGTTTTGTTGCTTTCTGTCAAACCTCAACATGAAGCAGCCATAGGTATATATATTTCCCTCCCTTTTGAAACTCCCTCCCATGTCCCTCCCCATTCCACCCCTCTAGGTTGATACAGAGCCTGTGTCTGAGTTTCCTGAGCCATACAGCAAATTCCCATTGTCTATCTATTTTACATATGGTAATGTAAGTTTCCATGTTACTCTTTTCATATATCTCACCCTCTCCCCATGTCTATAAGTCTATTCTCTATGTTTCATTATCCATTGCTGCCCTGCAAATAAATTCTTCAGTACCATTTTTCTAGATTCCATATATATGTGTTAGAATACAATATTTATCTTTCTCTTTCTGACTTACATCATTCTGTATAATAGGTTCTATGTTCATCCACCTCATTAGAACTGACTCAAATGTGTTCCTTTTTGTGGTTGAGTAATATTACATTGTGTAAATGGACCACAGTTTCTTTATCCATTCATCTGTCAATGGACATCAAGGTTGCTTCCATGTTCTAGCAATTGTAAAAAGTGCTGGAATGAACAATGGGATACGTGTGTCTTTTTCAATTTTGGTTTCCTCAGGGTATAAGCTTAGAAGTGGGATTTCCGGGTCATATGGTGGTTTTATTCCTAATTTTTTTTAAGGAATCTCCATACCGTCTTCCACAGTGGATGTATCAATTTAAATTCCCACCAACAGTGCCAAAGCATGCCCTTTTCTCCACACCCTCTCCAGCATTTACTGTTTGTAGACTTTTTGATGATGGCTATTCTGATGGGTGTGAGGTGATATCTCATTGTAGTTTTGATTTGAGCTTCTGCTTTGAGCGATGTTGAGCATCTTTTCATGTGTTTGTTAGCCATCTGTATCTCTTCTTTGGAGAAATATCTGTTTTTGTCTTTTTGTCACTTTTTGATTGGGTTGTTTGTTTTTCTGGTATTGAGTTTTATGAGCTGTTTGTATATCTTAGACATTAATCCTTTGTCAGTTGTTTCATTTGCTATTATTTTCTCCCATTCTGAGGATTGTCTTTTCACCTTGCTTATAGTTACCTTTGCTTTGCAAAAGATTTTATGTTTAATCAGGTCCCATTTGCTTACTTTTGATTTATTTCCATTACCCTGGGAGGTGGGTCATAGAGGATCTTGCTTTGATTTATGTCATTGAGTGTTCTGCCTGTTTTCCTCTAAGAGTTTGATTGTTGTGAAGAGTTGATTCATTGGAAAAGACTCTGATGCTGGGAAGGATTGGGGGCAGGAGGAGAAGGGAACGACCGAGGATGAGATGGCTGGATGGCATCACTGATTTGATGGACATGAATCTGAGTGAACTCTGGGAGTTGGTGATGGACAGGGAGGCCTGGCGTGGTGCAATTCATGGGATTGCAAAGAATCGGACACAACTGAGAGACTGAACTGAACTGACTCAGGCTTACACACTTAGGTCTTTAATCCATTTTGAGTTTATCTTTATGTATGGTGTTAGGAAGTGTTCTAATTTCATTCTTTTACATGTAACTGACCAGCACCATTTGTTGAAGAGTCTCTCTTTGCCAACTGTATATTCGTACCTCCTTTGTGAAAAACAAGGTACCCATAGGTGCATGAGTTTATTTATGGGCTTTCTATCTTGTTCCATTGGTCTACACTTCTGTTTTTGTGCCAGTATCATACTGTGTTAATGACTGTAACTTTGTAGTATAATCTGAAGTTAGGAAGGTTGATTCCTGCAGCTCTATTCTTCTTTCTAAAGACTGCTTTGTCTATTAGAGGTCTTTTCTGTTTCCATATGAATAGTGAATTTTTTGTTCTAATTCTGTGAAAAATGCCATTGGTAATTTGATAGGGATTGCATTGAATCTGTAGATTGCATTTGATAGTACAGTCATTTTCACAATATTGATTCTTCCTACCAAGAAACGTGGAATATCTCTCCATCTGTTTATGTCATGTTTGATTTCTTTCATTTTCTGTGTATAGTTCTTTTGTCTCCTTAGGTAAGTTTTTTCCTATATATTTTTTTTAATTTTCATTGCAATGGTGAATAGGATTGATTCCTTAATTTCTCTTTCTGATTTTTCATTATTGGTAAATAGAAATGCAAGTGATTTCTGTGCATTGATTTTGTATCCTGTGGCTTTGCTAAATTCACTGATTAGCTCTGATGGTATCTTTAGGGTTTTCTATATACAGTATCACACCATCTGCAAACAGTGAGAGTTTTACTTCTTCTTTTCTGGTCTGGATTCCTTTTATTTCATTTTCTTTCTGATTGCTGTGGCTAGGACTTCCAGAAATATGTTGAATAATAGTGGTGAAAGTGGACACCCTTGTCTTGTTCCTGATCTTAGGGGGAATGCTTTCAGTTTTTCACCATTAAGAAAAATGTTTTCTATAGGCTTATTATATATGGCCTTTACTGTGTTGAGGTAGGTTCCTTCTATGCCCAATTTTTGAAGAGTTTTAATCATAAATGTATTCTGAATTTTGTCAAAGGCTTTTTCTGCATCTATTGATAGGATCATATGGTTTTTATCTTTTAACTTGTTAATATGGTGTATCACCCTGGTTGATTTATGAATATTGAAAAATCCTTGCATCCCTGAAATAAACCCAACTTGATCATGGTGTATGAGCTTTTTGATGTATTGCTGAATTCTGTTTGCTAAATTTTGTTGAGGTTTTGTGCATCTATGTACATCAGTGATAGGCCTACAGTTTCTTTGTGTGTGTGTTGTCTTTGTCTGGTTTCAGTATCAGTGTGATGGGGGCCTCTTAGAATTAGTTTGGAAGTGTTCCTTCCTCTGAAATTTTTTGAAAGAGTATTAGAAGGATTGGCATTTGCTCTTCTCTAAATATTTGATAGAATTCTTTGTGAAGCCACCTAGTCCTGGGCTTTTGTTTTTGGGAAGATTTTTTATCACAGCTTCAATTTCAGTGCTTGTATTTGGGTTGTTAATAATTTCTGTTTCTTCCTGGTTCAGTCTTGGAAAATTGAAGTTTTCTAAGAATCTGTCCATTTCTTCTAGGTTATCCATTTTATTGACATATAGTTGTTCATTCAGTTCAGTTGTTCAGTCGTGTCTGACTCTTTGCAACCCCATGAATTGCAGCACGCTAGGCCTCCCTGTCCATCACCATCTCCCAGAGTTCACTCAAACTCACAACCATTGGGTCGGTGATGCCATCCAGCCATCTCATCCTCTGCCATCCCCTTCTCCTCCTTCCCCCAATCCGTCCCAGCATCAGAAACTTTTCCAATTAGTCAACAATTTGTATGAGGTGGCCAAAGCACTGGAGCTTCAGCTTCAGCATCATTCCTTCCAAAGAACACACAGGACTGATCGCCTTTAGAATGAACTGGTTGGATCTCCTTGCAGTCCAAGGGACTCTCAAGAGTCTTCTCCAATACCACAGTTCAAAAGTATCAGTTCTTCGGGGCTCAGCTTTCTTTATAGTCCAACTCTCACATCCATACATGACTACTGGAAAAACCATAGCTTTGACTAGATGGACCTTTGTTGGCAAAGTAATGTCTCTGCTTTTTATTTAATGTGGTGGCTAGGTTGATCATAGCTTTTCTTCCAAGGAGCAAGTGTCTTTTAATTTCATGGCTGCACTCACCATCTGCAGTGGTTTTGGAGTCCAAAAAAATAAAGTCTGTCACTGTTTCCCCATCTACTCACCACAAAGTGATGGGACCAGATGCCATGATCTTAGTTTTCTGAATGTTGAGTTTTAAGCTAACTTTTTCACTCTCCTCTTTCACTTTCATCAAGAGGCTCTTTAGTTCTTCTTCGTTTGCTGCCATCTGCATATCTGAGGTTATTGATGTATCTCCCAGCAATCTTGATTCAAGCTTGTGCTTCATCCAGCATGACATTTCGCATGATATCCTCTGCATATAAGTTAAATAAACAGGGTTACAATATACAGCCTTGACATACTCCTTTTCTGATTTGGAACCAGTCCGTTTGTTGTTCCATGTCCAGTTCTAACTGTTGCTTCTTGACCTGCATACAGATTTCTCATGGTGGCCTGGTATTCCCACCTCTTGAAGAATTTTCCACAGTTTGTTGTGATCCACACAGTCAAAGACTTTGGCATAGTCAATAAAGCAGATGTTTTTCTGGAACTCTCTTGGTTTTTTTATGATCCAGTGTATGTTGGCAATTTGATCTCTGGTTCCTCTGCCTTTTCTAAATCCAGCTTGAAAGTCTAGAAACTCATGGTTCACATACTGTTGAAGCCTGGCTTGGAGAATTTTGAGCATTACTTTACTAGCGTGTGAGATGAGTGCAATTGTGCGGTAGTTTGAGCATTCTTTGGCATTGCCTTTCTTTGGGATTGGAATGAAAACTGACCTTTTCCAGTCCTGTGGCCACTGCTGAGTTTTCCAAATTTGCTGGCATATTGAGTGCAGCACTTTCATAGCATCATCTTTCAGGATTTGAAAGAGCTCAACTGGAATTCCATCACNAGAAGGCTGAGTGCCGAAGAATTGATGCTTTTGAACTGTGATGTGGGAGAAGACTCTTGAGAGTCCTTTGGACTGCAAGGAGATCCAACCAGTCCATTCTGAAGGAGATCAGTCCTGGGATTTCCTTGGAAGGAATGATGCTGAAGCTGAAACTCCAGTACTTTGGCTATCTCATGCGAAGAGTTGATTCATTGGAAAAGACTGTGATATTGGGAGGGATTTGGGGCAGGAGAAGAAGGAGACGACAGAGGATGAGATGTCTGGATGGCATCACTGACTCGATGGACACGAGTCTGAGTGAAGTGCGGGAGTTGGTGATGGACAGGCAGGCCTGATGTGCTGCGATTCGTGGGGTCACAAAGAGTCGGACACGACTGAGCAACTGAAATGAACTGAATTTTTTGAAGGGAGTAAGGTCAGTGTCTACCTTCATTTTTTGATATTTGTATGTTGTTTGTTTTTTCCAGCAACATTTATTGGAAGACTCTCTTGCTCCATTGTCTTGCCTTTGATTGTTCATCAAAGTTCAATTGACTAAATTCATGGGAGTCTATTTCTGAGGTTTCTATTCTGTCCATTGTTCTTTATTTTTATCTTTTTATTTTTTTAA
Organism: Neotragus pygmaeus; assembly: GCA_006410875.1. NCBI lineage: Eukaryota > Metazoa > Chordata > Mammalia > Artiodactyla > Bovidae > Neotragus > Neotragus pygmaeus. The sequence goes on from SJYV01044609.1 coordinate 325,637, forward strand.
TTATGAAATATAACACAGTTACAGGAGACTTGGGAAATACAGAGCAAATTACATATAGTTCCACTGTATATTACAGTTGTTTCTTTTAAGCAGGTTAATTAATATTTTTCCCAAAGGATCCTCCTGCTGATGCAAGAGACCCAGGTTCGATCTCTGCATTGGAAAGAATCCCCAGAAAAGGAAATGGTAACCCACTGCAGTGTTCTTGCCTGAGAAATCCTATGGACAGAGGAAACTGGCAGGCTACAGTCCATGGGATGGCCAAGAGTTAGATATGACTGAGGGACTAAACAATAAACATATTTTGTTTTAGGTAGATAAATTTACATTTTTAGTTGGAGTTTCAATACCAAACTCTCAGATATTAATTGAATGAATGTACAGAGAAGTAGAAGAATATAATAGGCCTGAGAAGCATTATGAAACTATTTGACATTATTGATTTATACAATTTTCACACAGCAGTAGATTTCAAATTCTATTCAAGTTCCCATAGACTATAAACTAGGAGACACTGAAACGTATCCAGACACATAAGACCAAGTGCAGAAATTTCATGATATACAGGTATTGAAATCTTAATTCCTGTGGAATTAGTTCCACTATTCTATTTAGTCTGTACTTCGACCGATACCACACTGTCTTGATTACTGTATGTTTGTAATTTTCAAGCCAGACAGTGCTACCTCCAACCATCTTCCTTCACTTATTTATTGTGATGGTTATTGCGTGTCTTTTTCCTTTCTCATACAGTTTAAAGTCAGTTTGTCAGTATCCAGAAAATAACTTTCTGGGGTTTCAAATGGGACTGAAATGCATTGAATCTACAGGTCAATTTGGGAAGACCCGACATCTCGACACTATTCAGGCTTTCTATCCACAAATATAGAATATCTTGTTTATAATTACTTCTTTGATTTTATTCATCAGAGTAATTTTCCTCATGTTGATTTTGTATATATATAGTTATATTTACACTCAAGTATTTCAATTTGGGAGGTGGTAGTATAAATAATACTGTGTTTTTAATTCCAAATTCCACTTGCTCATTGCTAGCATATAGGAATGCAGCTGACTTTGATCTAATAACCTTTGTATTTTGCAATCTTCCTATAATCATTGATTAGTTCAAGGAGTTTGACTTATGAAGATTTTCTACATAGATAATCAAATCCGCTGTCAACAAGTAAGTTTTATGTCTTTCTTCCCAGTCTATATACTTTTTATTTTATCCCATTTATTTGCTCTACTAATACTTCCACTAAGATACTGGAAAAAGTGTATTGAGAAAGGACATCCTTATCTTGTCTCGAGTTTACTGAGAAAACCTCAGATTTCCCAACATTAACTAAAATGTTAGGTGTGTATTTTTTTAAGTAGATATTCTTCATCAAGTTGAGGGTGTTCTTGTCTATTCCTAGTTTATTGAGTTTTTATCATGCATGAATGCTGAATTTTTGTAATGCTTTTTTCTACATCTGATAATCTAATCATGTGACTTTTCTTATTTTGGCCTGGTTATAAGATGGATTACAATAATTTTCAAATTCTGAACCTACTTTGCATACCTGGGATAAATCTCATGTCATAGTTTATACTTATTTTGTGCTTTTTTGGCTTCAACTTGATAATATTTTGTTGAGGATTTTTGTGTCCATGTTCATGAAATATATTGTTTTGTAGTTTTACTTTATTGACATCTTTTTGTACTTTTGGCATTAGAGTAATGCTGGCCTCACAGAATGAGTTAGGAAGTAATTGCTTTGCTTCTATATCTGAAAGAGATTGCAGAGAATTAATAAAATTACTTGTCAAATGTTTGGTAGAATTTATTGGTGGATTCAACTGCATCAGGTGTTTTATGTTTTAAAGGGTCATTAATTATTGATTCAATTTTGTTGGTACGTATAGGCCTATTAAGATTACCTATTATTTTCCTCTGAATTCTGGAAGCATATGTCTTTAAAGAAATGGACCATTTTATCTAGGTTATCCCGTTTGTAGGCATAAGGTTGTTTATAGCATCCCTTTATTAGCCTTTAAATTTCCACAGGATCATAATAATGTTCTGTTTTATTTATGATATTAGTAAGTTTTTTTCCTAGTAGTGAGCTTGACTGAGGTTTATTGATTTCTATTGATCTTTTCAAAGAGCAGGTGCTTGATTTCAGTGATTTTGTTGTTGTTGTTCTCTATATTGTTTCCAATTTCATTGATTTCTTCTCTAATTCTTCTTTCCTTCTACTTATATTGCATATAACTTGCTCTGTTTCTAGCTTTTTGGATGAAAGCTTAGGTTATTTTAGATCTTTTCTAGCATATGCATTCAGTGCGATAAATGGCTCTAAGCACTGCCTTTATTTACTGAATCCCACAAATTTTGATGGGCCACATTTTCATTTTCAATTACTTCAAAATATTTCCTTTCCTTTGACATTCCTCCTTTGGCTTGTGTGTTAATTAGAATTCTATTGCTTAATTTTCATGTATTTNATGGCTCTAAGCACTGCCTTTATTTACTGAATCCCACAAATTTTGATGGGCCACATTTTCATTTTCAATTACTTCAAAATATTTCCTTTCCTTTGACATTCCTCCTTTGGCTTGTGTGTTAATTAGAATTCTATTGCTTAATTTTCATGTATTTTGGGATTCCAGTTTTCTTTGTTATTGATTTTTGGTTTAGTTCCATGTTGGTCTGAAAGGACGTATTGTGTGATTTCTTTGTTCGGTGGCCTGAATGTGATCTATTTGGTGAATAATTGTATGTGAGCTTGAAAAGAATGTGTATTCTTCTGTTGGATGAAGTAGCTTATAGATAATAATTATATGCTGTTGATTAATGGTATTGTTGAGTTCAGTATGTATTGATTTTCTGCCTGCTGAAAAAATCTATTTTGGGGAGAGAGATGTTGAAGTATATAACTAATAGTAGACTCACCTATTTGTCCATGCAGTTCTCTCAGTTTTTGCCTCATGTTGTTAAATGGTCTTTTAGATGTGTGCTCATTAAGGATCGTTATGTCTTGTGGAAGAAATGTCACCCTTTTCATTTTGTGACATCTTTCATTATTCCTGATTAATTTTCCTTGCTTTGAAGTCTACTTTCTGAAATTAGTACAGCTAGTCCTACTTTCATTTAGGTTAATTTGGTATATTTTTCTCTCTTTGCTTATTCTTAATCCACATGTATTTTACATTTAAAGTAGGTTTCTTGTAGTTCACTCACATTTTTTGATCCACTCTGATAGTCTTTGTCTATTAGTTGGCATATTCAGATCATTGATACTCAAGGGGATTATTGATAGAGATGGATTAATATCTACCAAGTTCATCACCATATTCTTCTTGTTGCCATTGTTCTTTGTTCCTATTTTTGTCTTCAACTTTTTTCTCCTTTCGTGGTTTTAATTGAGAATTTTGTAACTCCATTTTATCTTTTTCTTAGCATATCGGTTATGCTTTTATAAAAAATTTAGTGGTTGCCCTCAAATTTGAAGAATATATTAACAACAAAGCCAAGTTCACTTTCAAATTACAGTTTACTACTTGAAGGGTATTTTGAGTACCTTATACCTACCAAATAAGTCTCATTCCTCTCTCTCATCCCTTTGCTTACTGCTGTCATTCTTTCACCTTTATAAACATACATAAGCATGTAAATTATATATATATAAATATACATAATAAAGTACATGTTGCTATTATTTTGAGCAAGCTGATATTAGATCAACTAAGAATAATAAATTTATTACTTTCACTTCATCTTCAGTGTTCTTCACTTCTTTATATAGATCCAAGTTTCTGAGATATATTTTTTTAACATGTTTTATAGGTATACTTCATGCGAAGAGTTGACTCATTGGAAAAGACTCTGATGCTGGGAGGGATTGGAGGCAGGAGGAGAAGGGGACGACGGAGGATGAGATGGCTGGATGGCATCACTGACTCGATGGACGCGAGTCTGAGTGAACTCCGGGAGTTGGTGATGGACAGGGGACCTGGCGTGCTGGCATTCATGGGGTCGCAAAGAGTCGGACATGACTGATCGACCGAATTGAACTGAACTGATAGGTGTGCAAGATAGTGATTCCCAATTTTAAAGGTCATACTACACTCATAGTTATTACAAATTATTGGCTATATTCCCTGTGCTGTATAATGTATCCTAGTAGCTTATTTTATACCTAACAGTGCAGTCCATGGGGTCGCACAGAGTCAGACACGACTGAACGACTTCACTTTCACTTTTCCTTTCATGCATTGGAGAAGGAAATGGCAACCCACTCCGGTGGTCTTGCCTGGAGAATCCCAGGGACGGGGGAGCCTGGTGGGCTGCCGTCTATGGGGTCGTACAGAGCTGGACACGACTGAAGCGACTTAGTAGGAGCAGCAGCAGCAGCAATGCATTCTCTTTAAAGAGCTGCTTTTCACATTTCTTGCATGGCAGGTCTACTGGCAACAAATTGAATTTGTTTTGGAAAAGTCTTTTTCTCCCTTCACATTTGAAGGATAAATTCATAGGGTACAGCATTTAAGGTTAGTGGTCTTTTTCTGACCATTTAAAGTGGTTCACTTTATTATTTCTTGCATGGTTTCTAAAGAGTTGGATGCAGTTCTCATCTTCATTCCTCTATATGGTTATAGAGTATAGAGGAGCTTTTTTATCCTCTGGCTGTTTTCCAGATTTTTTTAATTTATCTTTGATTGTCTATATTTAGAAAATGATATGCTGCTGCTGCTAAGTCATGTCAGTCATGTCTGACTCTGTGCGACAGCAGCCCTCCAGGCTCTTCTGTTCCTGGGATTCTCCAGGCAAGAACACTAGAGTGGGTTGCCATTTTCTTCTTCAATGCATGCATGCCTGCTGAGTTGCTTCAGTAGTGTTTGACTCTGTGCAACCCCATGGACAGCAGCCCACCAGGGTCCTCTGTCCACAGGATTCTCCAGACAAGAATACTGTAGTGGGTTGCCATTTCCTTCTCCAGAAAATGATATGTTGAGGTATAATTTCTTGGGCATTTATGTTGTTTGGTTTTCTGTAACCCTCCTTCACCTGTCATTATGTGTCTGACGTTAAATTGGGGAAATTCTCAATCATTATTGTTTCAAATATTTATTTTGTTATTTTCTTTTTCTACTCCTTCTGATATTCCCATTATACATATGCTGTAACTTTTAACTCCAGGAGATAATGAAGGACAGGGAAGCCTGGCATGCTGTAGTCCATGGGGTCACAAAGAGTTGGACATTACCTGGAGACTGAACAGCAACAACAATAACTTTTATAGTTGTTTGCTTTATCTCTTAGTCATTAGAAATTCTGTTCTGGTTTTGTTTTTGTTTTGTTTTTTCCCCATTCACTGTTCTCTTCACTTCTCATTATTGGTGGTTTCTACTGATGTATCTTCAAACTCAGAGATTCTCTCCACAACTGTATCCAAAGTGTACTCTTAAACCCATAAAAGTCATTCTTCATTAAGAAAGTGCTTTTTATTTATAGCGTTTCTTTTTGCTTCTTTATTAGTATTTTCATTATTTACTTGTATTGCCCTTGTGTTCTTGCATACTGATGAGCATGTTAGAGTATATTAATCATACTTGTTTTAAATTTGTTGTTGTATTGTTGTATAGTCACCAAGTCATGTCTGACTCTTTTTGTGACCCCATAGACTGTAACCTATCAGGTTCCTCTGTCCATGGGATTTCCCAGGCAAGATACTGGAGTGGGTTGTCATTTTATCCTCCTCATCTTCACGACCTAGGAACTGAACTTACGTCTCCTGCGTTGACAGGTGTATTCTTTACTACTAAACCTGTAGGGAAGCCCTTGTTTTAAATTCCTGGTATGATAATCCCAACTTTCCTGCCATGTCTGGTTCTGATGCTTGCTCTGTCTCTTCAAATTTTGTTTATTATATTTTGAAATACTCTGCAGTGTATTCTTGATAGCTGGCCTTTTACTGGCATGACCAAGTAAAAGGGACAGCGGCAAATAGGTCTTTTTTACTGAGGTAGTGAGGTGTAGGGGGAAGGTAATCCTCTATAGTCCTTTGTGACTAGGTTTCAGTTTTTGTTGAGTCTGATCTGTGGTCTGTAAGAAACACTTGTGAAGTTCAGTTTTTTCCACCCTCCTTAATAAGTGGGATGGAAAAAGTGGAATGGCTAGAGTGGGCTGAAGTTGAAATTTACCCTTCCCGAGGTCAGTTAGACTGTGATTTCCCAGCACATTGGACTGCAGCTTGTTTATCCCGAGGGCAGACTTTGTTAAGGAGAACACTGTGCTCTTGTGTATTTCAAAGTGATTCCATTTACCCTTCCTCTACCACAAGTCAGGGGGGATTTTTTTCTGTGATATTTGCGTGGGAATCTGGTTGAGTTCCTGGAAATAAATCGTGTAATACAGCAGGGATTTCCCTATGACTGGATCCCCCTGGATTTTAATTTTTTTATATATTTTCAATTTTATTTAAACGTTTATTTTTGACTGTGCGGAGTCTTCATTGTTGTATGGGCTTTCTCTGTGTGGGCAAATGGGGGCTAGTCTGTAGTTGTGGTGTGTGGACTTCTCATTGCAGTGGTTCCTCTTGTAGAACACAGGCTCTAGGACCATGTGCTTCAGCAGTTGTGGCTCCCAGGCTCTAGAGCACAGGCTCAGGGGCTGTGGTGCACTCTTAGCTGTCCTGTGGCATGTGGGATTTTCCCAATCAGAGGTTGAACCCATGTTTCCTGCATTGGCAGGCAAATTCTCTACCACCAAGCTGCCAAGGAAGTACTCCCACCCAGACTTTTAGATTTCAGAGTTGCTGCACTGAGCTCCTGGTAATCCGTCAATCACAGTTTGGGTTTCCTACCCTGGCTCTGGTTCCAGAGGCCACTTCCTCCCCTACATGTCTTCTCTGATGAGTTTTTATTCCCTATAGTTGTTTGTCATGAGGGCAGTGGTTTGCCCGTCTTCTTCCCTGTCTTATGGGTTCTTTCAGTTCAGTCACTCAATCGTGTCCGACTCTTTGAGACCCCATGAACTGCAGCACACCAGACCTCCCTGTCCATCACCAACTCCTGGAGCTGACCCAAATTCATGTCCATTGAGTCAATGATGCCATCCAACCATCTCAACTTCTGTCATTCCCTTCTCCTCCCGCCCTCAATCTTTCCCAGCATCAGGGTCTTTTTAAATGAGTCAGGTCTTCGCATCAGGTGGCCAAAGTATTGGAGTTTCAGCTTCAGCATCAGTCCTTCCAATAAACACTCAGGACTGATCTCCTATAAGAGTTTATTATTTTCTTTTTTTGACTTTGTTCATATTTTCATTTGTTAGGATGGAGTAGCAACATCCAAGCTTTTACATGCAAAACTAGGAAAATCCTGACATATGCTTTCATATTCAGAAAACAGTGAGGTGATGTGGAGGCCTCATGCAGCTTCACTAGCTCTTGTCTCAGTTTGCAGGGTCCCATGGTACAGTCATAATTTGACAAAAGCTTCATATTTCTCTTATATGCTGCATGTTTTTTTTTTCTTAGCTAATACATATAAGGTAAAAAACTAAAAATATAACCTACTTTTTCTTGATATTGCTGTTCAGTCCCTAAGTCATGTCTGACTCTTTGTGACCCCACGGGCTGGAGTACGCCAGGCTTCCTTGTCCTTTACCATCTCCTGGAGTTTGCTCAAATTCATGCCCATTGAGTAGGTGATCCTATCCAACCATCTAACCCCCTTTACCCACTTCTCCTCCTGTTCTCAATCTTTCTCATCATCAGAGTCTTTTCCAATGAGTTGGTTCTTTGCATTGTGTGGCCAACGTACAGGAACTTAAGCTTTAGAATCCATCCTTCTGATGAATATTCAAGGTTGACTTCCTTTAGGATTGACTGGTCTGATCTTCTTGTAGTCCAAGGTACTCTCAAGAGTCTTCTACAACACCACAGTTCAAAAGCATCAGTTCTTTGGTGCTCAGCCTTCTTTATAGTCCATCTCTCACATCCATACATGACTACTGGAAAAACTATGGCTTTGGCTATGTGGATCTTTGTTGGTACAGTGATGTCTTTACTTTTTAACACAATGTCTAGGTTTGTCATAGTTTTCCTTCCAAGGAACAGGCATTTTTTAATTTCATGACTGTAGTCACCATCCTTAGTACTTTTACATGACACTTAAATATCAAATATTTAAGTAAAAGATCCTTTGTAGGTAAGGCTCTTATAAAGCCTTTTAAGGGCTCAAACCACAGCAACAAAGAAATGACAAATTAATAAATAAAGTATTTTGTCATTTTTAAAATACTATGGATAAGATTTGACCACTATGAAATCTATGACCACTATGAAATCTATCAAGACTTCCTCTTGATAACTGAAGTCATGGTGTTTTGTTGTTCACACTGTCAAAACATACAGTGATTTCTCTTTTGTGTTCTTCTCATCTCTTAATATATGGCAGATGTAACATATCTGTGCCTATGGTCTTATTAGAAGAATGGCAAAAAAAGGGTCTTATATGCATAATATTTATATGCACTTAAAAACAAGTACCATGAGCTTTTTGTTTCACTTTCATGTCTTGAGTATTATTGATCTAAATATCAAAAAGATTCAGTTGTAAGTTTTAATTAATTTTGGGAAAAAACACTTTTTATTTATACAATTATTACTCTGGTTTAGCTTTTAAATTGGAAGATGTAAGACACATTTGATCAAATTTATGACAGTTTATTTAGTATAATATGCTAGCCTCTATTAAAGTAATTTGAATAATTTATTTTAAGCAATGCCATTGTACTATGCAAATGAACTTTCAAAGTTCATGGAAAAAGCGTGAGATAAGTTGAAAAGGGAGAACTATGCCAGATGNAAATTTATGACAGTTTATTTAGTATAATATGCTAGCCTCTATTAAAGTAATTTGAATAATTTATTTTAAGCAATGCCATTGTACTATGCAAATGAACTTTCAAAGTTCATGGAAAAAGCGTGAGATAAGTTGAAAAGGGAGAACTATGCCAGATGTTCTGTTGCCTGTATTGCCAGGATCTCAGGACTTGATAATGAGAATATAAAGTCATAGAGGATTGTAAAGGATTAGGAAATATCATTAAAAGTTATGATGTTAAGAAGAGAACAAAAGTAATACTCATGCCAACATTATCATTGTTTTATTTAATTTTTAAGGATTCTTATTTTTAGAGCAGTTTTAGGTTCACAGCAAATTGTGAAGGTATAGAGATGTTCTATATTCTTGTCTTCCACACATATATTAGTCCCTTGTGTATGTGCGTGCTAAATCACTTCAGTTGCGTCTGGGTCTTTGTGATCTATGGACTGTAACCTGCCAGGCTCCGCTGCCCATGGGATTTGACAGGCAAGAATACTGGAGTGTGTTGCCATTTCCTCCCCAGGGCATCTTCCCAACCCAGGGATCAAACCTGTGTTAGTCCCTTACATCCCTTTTATCAGCATCACTCGCCAAATGGTATGTTTTTTGTTTGTTTGTTTGTTTTTGTTTTTTTGCCAAGGAAAGATGTTCATTGTCACAATCACCCAGTCAATGGTTTACATTATGTTTCACTCCTGGTTGTGGACATTCTCTGTGTAAGATACAATTCATTACAGTTTCTTACAGAATGTTTTCACTGCCCCCCAAACTTTTGTGCTCTCCTACCCTGCTACTGACAACCACCAGTCTTTTTATTGTCTGCATAGTTTTGCCTTTTCCAGAATGTCATATAGTTTTTATCATACATTAAGTAACATTTCCAGATTGCCTGATTTCACTTAGTTATATACATTTAAGTTTACCCTATGTCTTTTCATGGCCTGATAGCTCATCACTTCTTATCCCTAAAATAATACTCAATTGTCTGGATATACCACAGTTTTTGTTCATTTACCAACTGAGGGGACATCTTGTTTCTAAATGTTTTTAATTAGGAATAGAGCTTCTATAAATATTCATGTATAGACTATTACACAGATATATGTTTCAACTCCTCTGGGTAAATACCAAAGAGCTTGGTTGCTAAATAATATGATAAGCATGTATTTGTGGTGGTTAGACCACTAGGTCATGTCTCCCTGTGACCCCATGAACCATAGGCTGCCAGTCTCCTCTGTCCATGGGATTTTCCAGGCAAGGATACTGGAGTAGTTTAACAATTTTTTAAAAAATAAATTGTTGTCTGATATTTACTCCCCAGTTAAATTCAAATACTTTAAATCAAGACAGGTTATCAGAGGAGTGGTGATTAATTCATATAATCAAGGACATAGACTCTTACCTTTGTATGTTTGACCTCTATGAGCTATTAATGACCATCATCTGTAAGAAATTCTCTAGTAGTTTCTAGGTTGTTTGCAGTCCCAAAGTGATCCCCCTCCCAGCCAAATTAAACTGTCATCTCGATTTTGTCATGTCCTTGTGTAACGTGTGTGCATGTAAATTTTGAGAAGTCTCATCCAACTGTAGGTTGGACGCACGAGCAGTGGCAGTGCAGAAGGAGAAGAGCTTCTTTCTGGTTGGACGTGAGCCTCGCTGCCGTGATGCGGGAGGGGGAGGACTGCCCAACGGGGCTGGTGCGGAGGAGCCTGAGGGGCCCCATCAGCTTTCCCACAGCCTCACCTGTCCAGGGAAAGCACCTGGTTTTCCTGTACCTGAGAGTCAGATCTGTATATCAACTCGATAAAGCCAATGCATCTTGACTGAAAGCAGTCTTTTAATTTTGAGAGAAGGGCACCTGTGTTACACTTAGCTTCAATTGTATGGGCTCTCTCAGTTAGGACAGTGGACACTTTCAGCAGATGGTGGTGTGACCAGAAACCCTCCAAGAAAAAATCACTGACTCCCCCAGTCAAATGCCAAGACACTATAAGCCAACCCACAGAGCTCAAAACCCCCTGAGGGGAAAGAAATAGCAACCACAAATGTGGAGGGGGAAGACACTGATATGACTAAATTTTCACCCAAGAGAGAAGTTAAACTGAACTTTATGTATAGTCATATTTCATGTAAAACTGATTCTTGTGCACTGGAAAATTGTGTGCACAATGTATAGCAAACATGGAAATTGAGACTATGACATGCTTTTGTCAAATAGTTAAGCAATTGTTTATCTAATTTCTGTCATGCTGATAAACAGTGTCCTGATTCTTAGTGTTTCCAATTTTCCACTTGATAATATACTCACCTTGTAATTTGGGAAGTGCATTGACTTATTCTCCTCAGCTACTACAACAAATTACCATACACGGGTGGTATTAACAACAGAAACTTGTTTTCTCACAACTCCAGAAGCTAGAAGCCTAAAATCAAGGTGCCCTCGGTGTTTGGTGAGACCCTTTTTCCTGGCTTGCAAACATCAGCCTTCTTTCTCTGTGTCCTTATGTCACCTTTCCTCTGTGAACACACACACAGTGCCATTGTATCATGAATCAGTAATATCATTATGACCTCATTTAACCTTAATTACCTCCTTAAAGTCCTGTCTCCAAATATAAACACCTTGAGGGGTTAGACTTCAACATATGAATGTTGAGAGCATACAACTCAATCTCTAGCAAACATTTTAGGACAGACTGTTACATGCTCACCTGTAAGCCTCTAGGCCAGAATGTAAGGTAAATCTTCTCCTTTGTACACACATCAAGGTCCTCAGTCACATTGTCCTGAGAGACACTTATAATTCCGACTCCAGATCAACTGCCAACATGCAGCACTTCATAGAGAATGTTGTGGCTATCATTTCTGCAGTGTCTGGTGTCATGGAGGAAATTTGAAATTGCTGCTGCTGCTGCTAAGTCACGTTAGTTGTGTCCAATTCTGTGTGACCCCATAGACAGCAGCCCACCAGGCTCCCAGGTTATCAGAGGAGTGGTGATTAATTCATCCCTGGGATTCTCCATGCAAGAATACTGGAGTGGTTTGCCATTTCCTTCTCCAAAATTTGAGATTAAGGTCTTAAAAAATAATATTTTTATTCATTTGTAGCTTTTCTTGTGAGGTGAGGTTTATTCCCTCTAAGCCTATGTGAACTATCAGGAAGCCTGGCAGATATTCCACTCTGCTAATGGAAGTATCCATCATGACTCTTATTTTTTCTATATTACAAGTTCCTTTTATGTATGTTTTAATAAGTGACATTCTCTGAAGATGAATTTGGGAATAGACCAAAGATATTTTTCCTGTAACTTATCTCCGATCTCCCCCAAATTGGATTGAATTATATAAAATAAAATTTTGTAGGCTAAATCTTTATGATTATTTTCCAGTTGCCTCAAATTGTAGGGATTCTGTTCATTTCAATAAATATGTATGAATATATATACCAGCTCTTTTATTATACTTTTCATTTTGCTTTTATTTAGGCTTCTTTTATTATGGATGGAAGGGAAAACCACTGTAACTAGCATTGAGATACAGAAATTATTGAGTAATAAAATATGACCCAACTCTGGGTGTATAACTGAACAGAAACCACAAAATCTTATCTCATTTCAGCTCTTATTTGCTTTCCTGCTTCATGCTGTGATAGCCCCACTAGAGACACTTGTCCTCAGGAGTACGAGGATACTTAGCTGAGGGAGTAATGACACCTGATACAATAGAGATCAAATGAGGAGACAGGTCTTAGAAAAGGGTGACCAAGTTTGTTTAGGCATCATGTTCTTCAAGCACAACCCTGCCCTTGTAAACACAAGCTGCTCATGTATTCTGAGCTCTCTGTGGATAGTCTGTATCACTGGATCTATTATTGGTCACTTCCAGTATTCATTTCCAGGATCCTGAGATCAACCAAGCCTAAGATTAAATATATTATTGAAAACTGTTATCTCCCACCCTAAGTTCTATCTTGTCCTGCCATTGACTAGGCTTTGTCGTCATTGAAACTAACAACAGTAAGAACTTTATCATTCTCTTGGATGTCTTAACAAAGCACTTAAGAGATATTTTATTTTTAACATTCAGTTCAGTTTAGTCACTCAGTCATGTCTGACTCTTTGCAACTTCATGAATTGCAGCACGCCAGGCCTCCCTGCCCATCACCAACTCCCAGAGTTCATTCAAACTCATGTCTATCGAGTCAGTGATGCCATCCAACCATCTCATNATTTGCTGGCATATTGAGTGTAGCACTTTCACAGCATCATCTTTCAGGGTTTGAAATAGCTCAACTGGAATTCCATCACCTCCACTAGCTTTGTTCGTAGTGATGCTTTCTAAGGTCCACTTGACTTCACATTCCAGGATGTTTGGCTCTAGGTGAGTGATCACACCACTGTGATTATCTGGATTGTGAAGATCTTTTTGTACAGTTCTTTTGTATATTCCATAAAGAAGTCATTTTCCTGGGAAAACAAGCCACCTAGACCATTTCTCAGCTTCATCGTCAAAGTAACACATGCACTAAACTCCAGAAACTATCATGAGTTCTAAGAAAAAATATTGCCATTAAAAAGCTCCAGAACTGTCACACCAGATTTATAGATTAAGAACCATAAAAGTCTAACATTGTACTCAAGCTCCTTGAGAGTAATGTCTTATGTTGCAATTTGTATCTCCCAATCCTGGCTGTTGCCTGATATGTATATAAGCTCGATAACTGAAGGTCTATGCTATATTTCTAAACAAACTCTGTGAAAATATTGCTTCAGAATTAGTCGGAATGATTGGCAATAATTTAAAAAGTCAAGAAAACGAGTTAAATTTATCAGCTGTACTACTGTGTATCACTGTCAGTTTTTAATGTTTATTAATTTTTGAATCATATGCAAAATTTTAAGTCTGGTATTTTAAATAAAATACCTGCTTAGCATTTTAAAGGTGAAATTGACAAAATAATATAAAGAAAAACATATCTTTCTTCTGAATTTTCCAATTCAATGCTCCTCGTTTGTTCAGATATATTCAATTGTTCTATCTAAAACTAAATGTTATTTCTAAGTGGAATTTCCTAGTCTTGTATCAAAATAAGAAGTTTGTATAGTAGACTACATCTTTAAAAATTTAATAAACTTTAAGTACATCAGAGAAGATATTAACAGAGCATACTATGTGTTTTTTGCTAAACTTTTTAATTCTTTCTAGTAACAGTTAAACTTCTTCATTAATTATTTACTGCTTTATCAGTTATAGCTTGAAAAAAAAAAGTAGTCTTGAAGAGTCACTGAGCCTATTATACAGAGTGAAGTAAATCAGAATGAAAAACACCAATACAATATATTAAAACATATATATGGATTTTAGAAAGTTGGTAACGATGACCCTATTGCGAGACAGCAAAAGAGACACAAATATTAAGAACAGACTTTTGGACTCTGTGGGAGAAGATGAGGGTGGGATGATTTGAGAGAATAGTATTGAAACATGTATATTACCATGTGTGAAATAGATCACCAGTTCAAGTTCGATGAATACAACAGGGCACTCAAAGCCATTGCACTGGGCCAACTCAGAGAGATGAGATGGGGAGGGGTGTGGGAGGGGGTTTCAGGATGGAGGACACAGGCACACCCATGTCTGATATCAATGTATGCCAAAAACAACCACACTATTGCAAAGTAATTAGCCCACACCTAAATTAAATAAATTAAATGAAAAAAAAAAGATTTAGTAGGCATGTGTGAGGAGCATCAACCATAAAGTTTCACATCTGAGTCATCAAGTGTTGGTTACAATGTAGACCATATGCCAATAGACTAGGAAGATAAAACCTTTAAGATTAATTGTGTGTCAAGAGAACACCTGCCCACATGATGTAACAAAAGTTAATTATTCATCAACAGTTCAGACATTTTTCTGCTTTAAGTTTTACAAATTCAGATTTGACATTTAGATAGGAAATAAACTTAGCAATATTGTGAAACTGAGAAATTCTCACACACTAACAAATCATCTATGCTTTGAATCAGTTCCATTTTTCAACAACAGAATTATCCCAAACTCATGTCAACTAAAACATATCTACATTGGAAGAAACGATGATGAACCAAAGGGATCATTCAAAAAATAATTTGGGAATTAACACGGAAGTTGGCTATTATAAACTGTTTACTCTTGTTCTGTTACCTTTAATTATGCATTTAGTTGAAAAAACCACAATCTGTGGGGACGTTTGGTAATGTAAATCCAAATTAAGTATCAGAAATAAGCAAACAAAAAAGCACTCAGCCCAAACTCTGAACTCTCAGTTCCTGACTTTAATTTCTCCAGGGATGTTTTCCTCTAACACACCCCATCTGTGACTACTATAATGATGCCCAAGATGTTATCAGTAGGAATAACCACATCATTTTGTGGTATTTATATCAGGCTTCATTTCTGTTAATATCAGTTTCTATCTTTCCAATTACTTACTTTAGCAATTTTAATTCCAAAATCTACAAAGCCATAAGATTTTCAATACAATTTTCACTCTGCTCTGTAGCTCTCTTTCTCATTTAACCTAATTTAGATTCTGCAGTTACTATAATCAACCTTCTTGCCACTCTATTGCCATTTTACTTTACTGGAAAGAAAAAAAGCAAAGCAACCAATTCTCACTGTCTACCATTTTTTTTTTGTTTCTACCACAAAGTGAAGGTGGCTGGAGAAAAGTATAGAAAGAAGCTCAGTATGTTGCCGAGTAAAACTCTGTTCTGATCACCATACCATAGGCCAGTGAGTCAGGAGACAAGTTGTTGAGACAAGGAATAATCATTTCATTCAGAAAGCTAGGTGACTGGCAGGATGGCACTAATGTTCTAGAGAAACAACCTTACTCCAGTGAAGTTTTCTTTTATATTGAGAGGGGAGTGGGAGTGGATAGTTGGTGCACACTTTTTCCTGTAGGAATACTTTGTTCTTGCAGCTGTCACAATGTGCCTATAAACCTCCAAGACAAATGTTATTCTCTGTTCTAGAATTTATCATCTCTACACTAATGTAGAAGCCCTTATACCCTTAAAGGTCAGAGCCTAAGAATAGGCTACCCTGTATATTTTAGGCTATAGGCAACATTCTTTACCAAAAGAAAAGTAAAAGAAACAGACATATTGTAGAGTCAGATTTGCTCTTCCCTTTTACAAAACCGTTGCTTTCTGTTGAGAAAGTTGCATCTCACATTGGCCTTCAGCTTGCCTGGAGACTTTCTGTAATAGACTCATTTTCCTACTACCATAGAGCTCTAGCACATTTTTACCACTCTTTCCACAACTCCAAAACTCTCTTTGCACTTCTCATTCTAAATAGATGTCATTGTTTCTTATTTCATAAGAAAAAAATAATATTCAGGAGAAATCTATCTAATTGCATTGTTATAAAGCCTGTGTGTGTGTGTGTGTGTGTGTGTGTAAAATTCTGAAAGAGATAGGAATACCAGACCACCTGACCTGCCTCTTGAGAAACCTATATGCAGGTCAGGAAGCAACAGTTAGAATTGGACATGGAACAACAGAATGGTTCCAAATAGGAAAAGGAGTACGTCAAGGCTGTATATTGTCACCCTGCTTATGTGACTTCTCTGCAGAGTACATCATGAGAAATGCTGGGCCTGTTAACCTCTATCTAAACACTTATCATTTCCCTTGTCTTCTGCTATACTGGATTAAATGCCTCTGTTCTATACAATGAACACTTCACTAGCACTTCAGATTCCAATTTCCAAAGTCCTTAATGATCTCCACATCAAATAAACATCTGAATTAACACCCCAGCAACATAAACACAGTAGATCACCTCTTCCTTCTTGAAATATTTTCTTCTGTGAAAGGATGCCATGCTCTTCTTCTTTTACTAATATTGTTGATTCCCTTTGTATCTCCTTTTCCAAACAGCTTTTTTACTTTCTAGAATGATCAGGACTCAGCCCTTCATTTTGATCTGTTGTCTATCTAAATTTAATCTGAAATTTTACTCAACCAGTCCCTTGGCTTTCAATAGCGTCAGTAATTTTAATGACATAAATTTACATTTTATACCTATATACCAGATTCATATCCAATTGATGAGGTTATATTTATCTTAGATATATAATTATTTAAAACTCATGAAAGAAGAACATTTTGCTTCACTTAAATCTGAAAAGTAAAAATGTAAATTGACTCAAGTTCTTGCTCCTGCAAATGAAACATGGAAATATAGTCTCTTGATTTGGGGGAAAGAAATAGTTATCTTGGATTTGGGGCTGGTAGGAAAGGTGAATTTGCATTAGCTTCCCTTTACAATAGTCCAGAAAAATCTCAATTTTGTTTTAATCTAATTACAGGTTGGTTGTATTTCCTAAAAGGGTCTGTTGGTAAGAACTTGCTGCTGAGGCATCAAGAAGCTTGTACCTCAGGAAGAACATGATCCTTTTGGAGAGAATGGAATGTTTAGCATCCTATATCTTGTGACCATGACTTTTAAGGGAGTTCAGTTCAGTCTTTCAGTGGTGTCTGACCACTAAGACTCTCTGTAAACACATGGACTGCAGCACACCAGGCTTCCCTTTGAGGAAGAGCAGAATTTTATTCTCCTATTTTTTGCGTTCTAAGTACAAATATTCATTTTATATGTTACAGTTGATTCTCTTTATTCTCAGTAGTTAGGTTTTACAAAGTCACCAGAAACAGAACACTGAATTAGTGACTGCTAAATCATTAATCTCAGAGGAATTAAGGATTATATAATCAGAGTCTCACAGGGTTAGGTCCCTGTGAAACTCTGGTTATAACATAGTCATCAACCAGTCAATACATAACATTGTTTTGTGTGCTTCTTATTTACTTAACATATATGTAGATTACTTACTGAACTCATGGCCAATGACACTTAAGTCATGCCTAAAAGAAACTTACATAACACACACGTTTCCTCCATAACACCTGTCTGGCTTGCTGTGCTTAGATAGCAGTTCAGCACCAATAAATAACAAAAAATGCGAA
This sequence comes from Neotragus pygmaeus, assembly GCA_006410875.1. NCBI lineage: Eukaryota > Metazoa > Chordata > Mammalia > Artiodactyla > Bovidae > Neotragus > Neotragus pygmaeus. The sequence goes on from SJYV01044609.1 coordinate 343,537, forward strand.
CACATCACACTAGACTACAGAAGGATTCCTGTTTACAATGTGAGGGCTGAAACAAGAAGGTGGAGCACCAGCTTGTGCTTGGGAACTTGTGGGAAATTGTGAACAAAAAAGCAATACATTTTTGTCACTCTATTCATGAGTATGTCTGCAAATACCATGCTTACAGAATATTGACTTTCATGTTACAAATATTCTTGACTAGAAAAATGCACAAATATAGAATATGTGAATAATGAGTGTCAATTGAATATATGAATTTATGTAGAAAGATACATGTTTTGTTTTGTTTTGTTTTCATGGTTGACTAGCAATTTAATTTTGGGTCATTTCTTCTTCTTCTTTTTTTTTTTTTTTTACTTTACAATACTGTATTGGTTTTGCCATACATTGACATGAATCCGCCACAGGTGTGTATGGGTCATTCCTATTACGAGTTGAATTTCTCCAAAATTTGTGTTGAAATCCTGACTTCAAGTATCTAAGCATGTGATCTTATTTGAAAATAGGGTCATACAGATATAGTTAAGCTAAGGTCATAATGGAGTAGGGTCATTCCTAATCCAATATTACTGGTGCCCTGATAAAAAGAAAATTTGGACACAGACACACACACACACATGGAATGCCTTGTGAGGATGAGGCAGAAACTGAACCAATGTAGCAAAAGCTAAGAAACACCAGAGACTGCTAGCAAACTCTTGGAAGCTAGGAGAGAGGCAAGGGACACATTCTCCCTCAGAGCCTCAAGATGAAGGCTTATTTCAGTTCTGGTCTTAAAGACAGTGCTTCTAAGAGTTGCAATTGCAAATTACTTTTGATTTAACATTAATATTCATCAAAGGGCTTCGTGGTGGCTAACATGGTAAAGAATCTGCCCACAATATGTGAGACCTGGGTTGGAGACCTGGGTTTGATCCCTGTGTTGGGAAGATCCCCTGGAGAAGGGAAAAGCAACCTACTTCAATATTCTTGCCTGTTCAGAGGAGCCTGGTGGGCTACAGTCCATGGATTGCAAAGAGTTGGGCATGACTTCAGCTCAGTCGCTCAGTCGTGTCTGACTCTTTGTGACCCCATGGACTGCATCGGGGTCACGCTAGGCCTCCCTGTCCATCAACAACTCCTAGATTATTGATTGTAGACTTTTTTGATGATGGCCATTTTGACTTGTGTGAAGTGATACCTCACTGTAGTTTTGATTTGCATTTTTATAATGCAACACCAGGCCTCCCTGTCCATCACCAACACCAAACTCATTTCCATTGTGTTAGTGATGCCATCCAACCATCTCATCCTCTGTCACCTTCTTCTCCTCCTGCCCTCAATCTTTCCTAGCATCAAGATCTTTTCAAATGAGTCAGCTCTTCGCATGTGGTCAAAGTATATTGGAGTTTCAGCTTCAACATCAGTCCTTCCAATGATCACTCAGGACTGATCTCCTTTAGGATGGACTGGCTGGATCTCCTTACAGTCCAAAGGCTTCTCAAGAGCCTCCTCTTGAGACATGACTTAATGACTAAATAACATGACTTAGTTACTAACAACAGCAGTGTGTTTATGTGAATCTCAGTCTCTCAATTTATCCCTTTGCCTCTTCCCTCTAACCATAAATTTTCTACATCTGTGAGTCTGTATTTGTAAATAAGTTTTCATTTGTATCACTTTTTTAAGATTCCACATGTAATTTCATATTGTATGATATTTGTCTTTCTCTACCTTATTTCACTTAAAATGATAATCTCTATGTCTACCCACTCACTGCAAATGATATTAATTCATGCTTTCTTATGACCACATATCATTCCATTGTATATATATGGCACATCTTTCTTATCTAATTCTGTGTCAGTGGGCATTTAGGTTGATTTTCTGTCTTGCCTGTTGTAAATAGTGCTGCAGTGAACATTGGGATACATGTATCATTTTGTATTATGGTTTTCTTGGAGAGATGCCCAGGAATGGGGTTGGTGGATCATAAGTATAACTCCACTTTTAGTTTTTTATGAAACCTCTACACTGTTCTCCATAGTGACTATCCCAATTTAAATTCCTAGCAATAGTGCTGGAGGGCTCCCTCTTCTCCACACCCTTTCCAACAATTAGTGTTTGTAGATTTTTTTGATAATGGCCATTCTGACTGGTGTGAAGTGATACCTCATTGTATTTTTGATTTCCATTTTTATAATAATTAGTGATGTTGAGCATCTTTTCATGTACCTTTGGCCATCTATATGTCTTCTTTTGAGAAATGTCTATTTAGATCTTCTGCTCATTTTTTGATTGGGTTGTTTTATTTGACCTAAAGGTGCATGAGCTGTTTGTATATTTTAATCCCTTGTCAGTTGCTGGGTTTGAAAATATTTGCTTCCATTCTGTGGGCTGTCATTTTGTTTTATGGGTTCCTTTGCTTTGCAGAAGCTTTTAATTTTAATTGGGTCCTATTTGTTTATATTTTGTTTTTATTTTAATTATTCTAGGAGGTGGATCAAAAAAGATATTGCTGTGATTAGTGTCAGAGTGTTCTACCTATGATTTCCTCTAAGAGCTTGATAGTGTTTGGCCTTATATTTAGGTCTTTAATCCACTTTGAATTTATTTTTCTGTATGGTGTTAGGGAGTAGTCTAATTTCATTTCTATACATGTAGTGGTACAGTTTTCCCAGCAACATTTACTGAAGAGCTGCATTAGAACATGGATTGAATCATTTCCCCTTTCTTATTCAAGAGCAAGCTTATTCTAATTAAAACCATAGGTATTAGCATACTGTATCAGTGTTTTTCTTTCTGGCTTACTTCACTCTCTATAATAGGCTCCAGGTCCATCCACCTCATTAGAACTGATTAAGATGTATTTTTTTAATGGCTGAGTAATACTCCATTGTGTATATGTACCACAGCTTTCTTATCCATTCATCTGCTGATGGATATCTAGGTTGCTTCCATGTCCTGGTTATTATAAACAGTGCTGCGATGAACACTGGGGTAGGGGAAGGAGGTGAGAGGGGGTTCCAGGATGGGGAACATGTGTACATCTGTGGTGGATTCATATTGATTATGGCAAAACCAATACAATATTGTAATAATAATAATAACCATAGGNATTATAAACAGTGCTGCGATGAACACTGGGGTAGGGGAAGGAGGTGAGAGGGGGTTCCAGGATGGGGAACATGTGTACATCTGTGGTGGATTCATATTGATTATGGCAAAACCAATACAATATTGTAATAATAATAATAACCATAGGTATTATCTCATTTAAATCACCATATAAAAAATCTAAAACTTGTCAATATATTGTGATAGGTGATCTTTGTTTTCACTATGTACTGTTTTACAACATCATTCCATTGTTTTCTTCAAGTATTTGTTGTTCTTCAGTCCCTATCGTATCCAACTCTTTGTGACCTCATGGACTGGAGCATGCCAGGTTCCCCTTTCTATCCTCCACTGTCTCCCAGAGTTTGCTCATGTTGGTATCCACTGAGTTGGTGATGGTATCTAACCATCTCATCCTTTACTGTCCTCTTCTCCTTTTGCCACCCATCTTCCCCAGCATCAGGGTTTTTCCATTGAGTCAGCTCTTCACATCAGGTGGTCAAAGTATTGGAGCTTCAATATCAGCATCTTCTTTAAGTATGATTTAATGTTTTATCATTTGACATTCCACTACTGCTTGAGAAAATTACTGATACCTGAGAAACAGATCAGTATCATTTACTTTTTTGATTTTTTGATAGACTTCTTTTTAGAACAGTTTTGAATTTAAATGTTAAAATTCACATATATCCCATGCTGTTTCCCCTATAAACATCTGTTATTAATGATACATTTTTTATAATTAATGACTCAGTATTGATCATTATTTCCAGCTAAAGTCCATACTGCATTCAAATTTCTGGATACCCCCTGTCATTTACATCTTGTGTCTCTAGTGGTTTCTTACTGTGTGTTAAGGTTTCTCAGTTTTTCCTTATTTTTCAAGACCTTGAGCACTTGTAAAAGTACTAGTTAGATACATTGTAGGCTTTCCTTCTATTAGAATAAGGATAACGTTTTTCTCATGATTAGATGTTATAAACTTTGGGAGGGAAGTTCGGTTCAGTCCCTCAGCCATGTCAGACTCTTTGCAACCCCATGGACTGCAGCATGCCAGGCTACCCTGTCCATCACCAACTCCTGGAGTATACTCAAACTCATGTTGATTGAGTCGGTGATGCCATCCAACCATCTCATCCTCTGTCATCCCCTTCTCCTCCTGCCTTCAATCTTTTTTAGAATCAGGGACTTTTCAAATGAGTCAGCTCTTCTCCTCAGGTGGTCAGACTATTGGAGTTTCAGCTTTAACATCAGTCTTTCCAATGAATATTCAGGACTGATTTTCTTTGGATGGACTGGTTGGATCTCCTTGCAGTCCAAGGGACTCTCAAGAATCTTCTCCAATACCACAGTTCAAAAGCATCAATTCTTTGGCACTCAGTTTTCTTTGTAGTCCAACTCTGACATTCACACATGACTACTAGAAAAACCATAGCCTTGACTAGATGGACTTTTGTTGGCAAAGTAATGTCTCTGCTTTTTAATACACTGTCTAGGTTAGTCATGACTTTTCTTCCAAGGAGTAAGCGTCGTTTTATTTCATGGCTGCAGTCACCATCTGCAATGATTTTGGAGCCCCAAAAAATAAAGTGTGCCACTGTTTCCCCATCTATTTGCCATGAAGTGATAGGACCAGATACCATGATCTTAGTTTTCTTAATATCGAGCTTTAAGCTAACTTGTTCACTCTCCTCTTTCAGTTTCATCAAGAGGCTCTTTAGTTCTGTTTCACTTTCTGCCATAAGGGTGGTGTTATCTGTATATCTGACGTTATTGATATTTCTCCTGGCAATCTTGATTCCAGCTTGTGCTTCATCCAGTCCAGCATTTTTCATGATGTACTCTGCATGTGAGTTAAATAAGCATGGTGACAATATACAGCCTTGATGTACTTCTTTTCCTATATGGAACCAGTCTGTTGTTCCATGTCCGGTTCTAACTGTTGCTTCCTGACCAGCATACAGAGGCCGGTCAGGTGGTCTGGTATGCCCATCTCTTTC
>SJYV01044609.1:349470-371503 GCA_006410875.1 Neotragus pygmaeus
TCTAGGTTAGTCATGACTTTTCTTCCAAGGAGTAAGCGTCGTTTTATTTCATGGCTGCAGTCACCATCTGCAATGATTTTGGAGCCCCAAAAAATAAAGTGTGCCACTGTTTCCCCATCTATTTGCCATGAAGTGATAGGACCAGATACCATGATCTTAGTTTTCTTAATATCGAGCTTTAAGCTAACTTGTTCACTCTCCTCTTTCAGTTTCATCAAGAGGCTCTTTAGTTCTGTTTCACTTTCTGCCATAAGGGTGGTGTTATCTGTATATCTGACGTTATTGATATTTCTCCTGGCAATCTTGATTCCAGCTTGTGCTTCATCCAGTCCAGCATTTTTCATGATGTACTCTGCATGTGAGTTAAATAAGCATGGTGACAATATACAGCCTTGATGTACTTCTTTTCCTATGTGGAACCAGTCTGTTGTTCCATGTCCGGTTCTAACTGTTGCTTCCTGACCAGCATACAGAGGCCGGTCAGGTGGTCTGGTATGCCCATCTCTTTCAGAATTTTCCACAGTTTATTGTGATCTACACAGAATAAACTGGGAGGCAAGATCATGGGGTAAAATACCATTTAATCTTACATCAAGGATAATCCTATCAACATGATTTACTGATGTTAATGTTGACCTTTATTATCTGGCTAGAGTGTGTTTCCCAGGCTCCCTACTATAGAGTTACTTTTTCTATGCCATTTCCATAGTGCAATCTTTGGAAGAAAGTCAATATGCACAGCCAGATCTTAAGGAGTGGGTATAATTCTACTTGTTGGAGTGGAATATTTGCACACATTATTTGGAATTCTTCCCCATGAGAGACTGAGCTTTTCTCTATTTATATGAATAAATCACATAGTAATATAAGTTCTTCTGGGAAGGTTAAAACATCATTTCTGTTAAAATGAAAGGCTTTTACAGTTTCTCCAGATAGAAGATCATGGATCTAGTCTTTTCACAGGAAAAGATAGAAATAAAAATGCTTAATTAAAGAAAAGAGTTTAAGCAATATATTCCAAACACACTATGGGTTAAACCTCAAGTTTAATCATGCTTTCAACATGTCACACACTTCAAGTTATTTGAAATATCCAAGCAATTTTAGTATGTGCATATCAGAAATTCTTTCTCAATATATTGATATCTAAAAAATTAAACATCACAATGAAGTTCTTATACCTTATTGCTTTTCTTCAAGCCATTATCTTTTGCACTTTAACCTTTCAATGTACAGATATTGCTTGCCTTATATAAACCAAAACAAACATTAAAATGTAAAACTAGTGGACAGATAACACATCATTTTAATGAAAAAATAATGTCTTTGGTTTCTTTTAGAAAATATAACTATGTGAATAATATGATCATATTTTGCTGAAAGTTGTGACTGGTGAGGGCTTTAAATACATTACTAATAAAGAATTCCATAAGCCATATGGTAAACATGTCTTCAATGAACATCTGCTGAAAACTTAGGATTGAGCAGATTTAAGGGAAGAAATGAAGGGGAAGAGTCTAGAAGAGTGAAAGACTGAAGTGAGAAAGAAAATCACTCTACACAGATATCCATCTTTCTTTTCGTGGTAGTACTTATGGCTCAAACCATGTATCACAACACACTCTACATATCCTTATTTTTTTTTCAGGCATTTTCAATTGAGGAAGAATAATTAATAAAAGAGTAAAATGAAAATAAAACCAAAAAATATATAAAATCAATAATACTCAACCTGGAGGTACGCAGTGTTATATAATAAGATTCTCAAAATTTTAGATAAAGACATTTAAATTACTAAATGTGAAATATGTATAAACAATTTATGAACAAAATTTGTTAGGCATGATGTGTTTCATTTCTCTTCAGGGTAATTGTAGAGTATCATATAAAATGTTGTCAGTATGGTATAGTGTATACTATATTTGGTATAGATTTATATTTTATATATAGTACATTATATATTTACANTGGCCGACTGCAACGGTCTCCTGGGGGAGGGGCTGGCGAAGCTCACACCCGCAAAAGGAGAAGGTCGCTACCGAAGCCGTGGCGCATCTAAGGAGCCCCACGCCAGCCGCCGCCGCCTAGTACCTAAGCCCCGCCCTTCTCCCGTCAACCCCGCCCCCCGCCGAACGTCCCTATTGGCTTGACGCAGCCCTTAGAACTCTCCCATTGGCCCATAGACTCAATGGTTCCCTCAGGATCTTTCTCCTGCATTTTGTTGCGGACCACAATGCACCGCTCTCGGCGTCGGTTACCCCGGCAATGGGCCGCACGAGGTGAGGCCCAAACCTCGCGAAGATGGTGCAGGGGCGGGGTGGCGAGGACGTACCCGGGACTAGAGAGATGCAAAGGGAGCTTCCGCCAGGGCCGAGAGAAATAATTACAAATTTTCGGAGGTTGTCCCAGGATGCATTCGCGAATAAAGACAGTCTTTGGAAGTTGCGTATTCTACCTGCCCCCTCGCCCCCCCAGGTCAGAAAGAACTACCCTTCGCCTGAGGTAGTCAGTCCCTTCACAAAAGGGTATCTCTTAAGCTGGGAGGACTTCGTGAGCAAGTGATCGGTACAGTCTCAGAAAAGAAGCCCTAGGGTTTGGTTTAATGCTCTGCTGTCTCACTGTTGAAATTCTTTTTAGTTTTTTTTTAAACAAGGAACGCCACATTTTGATATTGCATTGAGCCATGCAAATTATGCAGCTGGACCGCCTCTGAAATACAGGGGGTAGAGGGTGTCGGAGATCCTCAGGAATGGAAGTGGGCTTAAGATTATTCCCAAGAGTGGGGTCTCCCGGCTGGGCAGTGCTGATCTCCGTTAAGGGGGTGGGGGACCCTCTGGGTGGATTTGGGAGTGCTGATGTGGGGTGTGACCAGGGTAGGGCTTCTTGCTCTGATGAGGCAGTCTTTCCGGTGTGGGGGTTTCTTGGTGGCGATTTAACTCTAGGGCCGTAGTGTCCTAATAAATAGAAAGGCATCCCTCAGAGGTATTTCCTCTGGTTTAGGGAGACTAACCACTAAGTAGTTTAAAAAAAAAAAGGACTTGGGGTGGGGGATTGGGAACAAGGTCAAGTCTGGCTTTAAATATTTAAATATTAGCCCTGTCATCTTACTAGATTTTTGGACCTCGGGGTTTCTAATCTGTAAAGGGACTAAATATAAAAGGAAACCACTACATAGGTATATTGGGCATATTAAACTAGTGCATTTGAAGTTCTCTGCACATAGCAAGGGGTCGCAAAGAATCAGGCACGACTGAGCAACTTCACTTTTTTTTTTTCTGAATTAGTGCGAGTGAGTGGTCAAGTAGAAATAGGCAGAAATATAAACAGAAAGCTTTTGGTTACATGGTTAAACTGTTAACTTGTTTATAGGCTTTCCTGGTGGCTCAGACGGGAAAGAATCCGCCCGCAATGCGGGAGACCAGGGTTCAATCCCTGGGATGGGAAAATCCCCTGGAAAAGAGGACGGCTACCCACTCCAGTATCCTTGCTTGGAGAATTCCATAGACAGAGGAGCCTGGAGAGCTACCAGTCCATAGGGTCACAAAGAGTCAGACATGACTGAGACACTAACACTTTCACGCTTTTATTCAATGCATTTGAAGTACTCTGCACATGGGCAGGGCTGGAAGAATTTTGCCAATAACTGTCAACATAGGGAACTGTCCCAAGAGTCATGACAAGGTTTTGAACTAACACTTCAATTTCTATAATGTGTTTTTCAACTTCCAAAAACAAGTTACCAGTTTAACCATGTAACCAAAAGCTTTCTGTTTATATTTCTGCCTGTTTCTACTTGACCACCCACTCTCATTAATCCAGGGGAAAAAAAAGAAAAGGGAAGTTGCTCAGTTGTGTCTGACTCTTTGCGACCCCATGGACTGTAGCTTACCAGGCTCCTCCATCCATTGGATTTTCCAATAGAATGGGTAGCTGTTTCCTTCTCTGGGGGATATTCCTGACCCAGGGGTCAAACCTGGGTCTCTGGCACTGCAGGCAGACTCTTTACCATCTGAACCAGCAGGGAATCCAGAGCCCCTTACAATTTGATCAAAGGCACACAAGAGTCAAAGAGAAACAGGCGGGAATAATCAGAAACTCTGGTAGGACACGTGCTTATCAATTAAATTAGGAGGCTTTTCCCAGTTTCAGGTTTCCAGTGGTGGGATTATTTATTTGAGGACTTAATGTAGTTCTACCTGGTGTCGCTCTTGAGGAAGAAGTTGCATTGGCAACAGGAGGGGGCTGGGTTAGTGCTTCTACCTGACTTGGATGTATGATTCAGAGCTAAGGAATCCAACTATGATGCCAGAGCCTGAATCTCTCTTGGGGGCCTTTACTTTTCATAGATATAGTTTTACTCCCTGTGATCTATGGTTTGGCCAGCTTCTCCTTGTTTGAACAGAAAGAGCTGAGAGTCCTTAAAGAGATGAGGTAAAACAGCCACTGTGTATCAAGTGGTTGCCTACCAGCCAGTGCTTTGCATTCACTCAGTTGTCCTTCACAACAGCTGTGCCTAGGACCCCTTTGCTCCTATCTCCCTCTTGCCATAACTTCTGCTCATTTAGATTTGAGTAGAAGGAGGCGCAAATGCCTCCTTCCCTAGGGAATCATCTCTACTTACCCTCTACCACCACATTCAGTTACTCTCTACTGAAATTACTATTATTTATTTCCTCTATGGTACTTGCTTCATTTATTCCTTCAGAATAAATTCACGTGAATTATCTCATGTATTTATTTGCTTAGTTATTATCTATCTGTCCCTGCCTGTCTTGTTCACTGCTACATCTTCAGCTTCGAATTCAGCATCTGCCACATAGCATGCATTGACTTAGATATGCATTGAATTAAACATACCAGGTCTTGGTTCTTCCCTGGTGGTCTAGTGGCAAAGACTGCGCTCCCAGTGCAGGGGCCCCAGGTTCTATCCCTGGTTGGGGAACTAGATCCCACATACTGCAACTAAAGATTCCAAGTGCCATAACTAAGACCCAGCACAGTCAAATAAATAAATATTTTTTAAAAAATACCAGGTCTTATTTCCCCATTTTACAGATTAGAAAACTGACTTTCATTAAAAGCTCAAGCTGTTAATTAATGAATAAAGTCCAGGTCTGGATGACCCTAAAATCCATTCTCTTAACTTCAATATTACTCTAATACATTTAGCTAAGGAGCCAAGGAGACAGTGTGCATTTTTCTTACAGTTTGAAGAAAAGGAGATTGAAATGGGATGATATTAAGGTTTTCTAACAGATAAGAGGATTTGTTCAATAAATGTCTATAGGTTTTTTCCCATTTATAGCACCTGCCTTCCCTAGAGTCTCCTGTGTTTTTTGCCCATCTCAACTGGCTCTTGACCCTAATTATTTCCTTTTAATTGAAGGAAGAGCACTGTTAGACACTCATGCTTTTCTGGCCTGTGTTTAACCCCAAGAGATCTTTTGAGGGTTATTGTTTCTAGTAACCAACTGCCTTTTTCATTCCTTTACCATTTATGTTTGCAAAATCATTTCTCATTTCCTATGTGCTTATAGGATATTTATTGAGGCAGGCAATAAATGTCTCCTAGTTGTGAATGAAATGTACTGTGTAGGATTTGGATGCTTGAAATATTCACCCAGAGTAAGTTACAGCCCCATCCTCGAGTTTCTGGTTCACAATAACCTAATCTTTCCAACATCATAGGGGGCAAGCAGGTAACATTGAATGAGCTGAGGGAAGAGGTAGAATAGGGAGTGGAGGGGGCTGTGGCAAACAGAAAAACCTGTTTAAAGGTGCCAATCAGGGAATTCCGTGGTGGTCCAGCAGTTAGGACTCTGTACTTCCACTACAGGGAGCATGAGTTCAATCTCTGGTCGGGGATTCTGAAAGCAGTGGGGCCAAAAAAATAAAAGTGCCATGTTGCCACTTGGGAATATTGACCCAGTTTTGCTAAATCATCTGATTTTCAAGAGAGACCAGAAATTGGAATTATTTTTATTATAAATACCATCATTTTCAAATTTGGTCACAAATTCATTTCTTAAAACACAGTGCAGGACTTCCCTGGTGACACAGAGGATAAGAACCCACCTGCCATTGCAGGAGACACAGGTACAATACCTGGTCCAGGAAGTTCCCACGCACCTCAGAGCAGCTAAGCCCACGCACACCACGGGTGACCCTGCGCTCTAGGGCCCATGAGCCACAACTAATGAGCCTCTGTGCCTCCAGGCTTCACCAGTATCTGAACCGTGAGCTTCCAGATGTTCAAGCTGGATTTAGAAAGGGCAGAGGAACCGAGATCAAATTGTCAACATCTGTTGTATCATTAAAAAAAAAGAGAGAGAGAGAGAGAGAGTTCCAGAAAAACATCTATTTCTGCTTTGTTGACTACACCAAAGCCTTTGACTGTGTGGATCACAAAAAACTGGAAAATTCTGAAAGAGATGGGAATACCAGATCACCTGACCTGCCTCCTGAGAAATCTGTATGCAGGTCAAGAAGCAACAGTTAGAACTGGACATGGAAAAAGAGACTAGTTTCAAATCAGGAAAGGAGTATGTCAAGGTTGTATATTGTCACCCTGCTTATTTAACTTATATGCAGGTATATCGTGTGCAATGCCAGGCTGGATGAAGCACAAGCTGGAATTAAGATTGCCAAGAAAAATATCAGTAACCTCAGATATGCAGATGACACCACCCTTATGGCAGAAATCGAAGAACTACAGAGCCTCTTGATGAAAGTGAAAGAGGAGAGTGAAAAAGTTGGCTTAGAACTCAACATTCAGAAAACAGATCATGGCATCTAGTCCCATCACTTCATGACAAATAGATGGTGAAACATTGGAAACAGTGACAGTCTATTTTGGGGGCTCCAAAATCACTGCAGATGGTGACTGAGGCCATGAAATTAGAAGACACTTGTTTCTTGGAAGGAAAGTTATGACCAACCTAGACAGCATATTAAGAAGCAGAGACACTGCTTTGCCAACACAGGTCCATCTATTCCTAGCTATGGTTTTTCCAGTAGTCATGTATGGATGTGAGAGTTGGACTATAAAGAAAGCTGAGTGCTGAACAATTGATGCTTTTGGCTTTTGAACTGTGGTGTTGGGGAAGACTCTTGAGAGTCCCTTGGATTGCAAGGAAATCAAACCATTCAATCCTAAAGGAAGTCAGTNCAGTTCTAACTGCTGCTTCCTGACCTGCATACAGGTTTCTCAAGAGGCAGGTCAGGTGGCCTGGTATTCTCATCTCTTTCAGAATTTTCTACAGTTTATTGTGATTCACATAGTCAAAGGCCTCAGCATAGTCAATAAAGCAGAAATAGATGTTTTTCTGGAACTCTCTCACTTTTTTGAAGATCCAACAGATTTTGGCAATTTGATCTCTGGTTCCTCTGCCTTTTATAAATCCAGCTTGAACATCTGGCAGTTTGTGGTTCACGTACTGCTGAAGCCTGGATTGGAGAATTTTGAGCATTACTTTACTAGCACGTAAGATGAGTGCAATTGTGCAGTAGTTTGAGCATTCTTTGGCATTGCCTTTCTTTGAGATTGAATGAAAACTGACCTTTTCCAATCCTATGGCCACTGCTGAGTTTTCCAAATTTGCTGGCATATTGACTGCAGCACTTTCAGAGTTTCTCTTTTAGGACTTGAAATAGCTCAACTGGAATTCCATCACCTCCACTAGCTTTGTTCATAGTGATGCTCCCTAAGGCTCATTTGACTTTGCATTCCAGTATGTCTGGCTCTAGGTTAGTGATCACACCATCATGGTTATATAGGTCATGAAAATCTGTCTTGTACAGTTCTTCGGTGTATTCTTGCCACCTCTTCTTAATATATTCTGCTTTTGTTAGGTCCATACTATTTTTGTTCTTTATTGTACCCACCTTTGCATGAAATGTTCCCTTGGTATCTCTAATTTTCTTGAAGAGATCTCTAGTCTTTCCTATTCCATTGTTTTCCTCTATTTCTTTGCATTGATCATGGAGTCAGGCTTTCTTATCTCCCATTCTATTCTTTGTAAATATGCATTCAAATGGGTATATCTTTCCTTTACTCCTTTGCCTTTAGCTTCTCTTCCTTTCTCAGCTGTTTGTAAGGCCTGTTTACAGTTTGTAAGGCCTCCTCAGACAACTATTTTGGTTTTTTTGCATTCCTTTTTCTTTGGGATGGTCTTTATCACTGCCTCCTGTGTAAGGTCTTGAACCTCCATCCATAGTTCTTCAGACACTCTATCAGATCTAATCCCTTGAATCTATTTGTCACTTAAACTATATAATCAAAGGGATTTGATTTAGATCATATATGAATGATCTAATGGTTTTCCCTACTTTCTTCAATTTGATTCTGAATTTTGCAATAAGAAGTTCATGATCTCAGCCACAGTCAACTCCTAATCTTGTTTCTGCTGACTGTATAGAGCTTCTCCATTTTTGGCTGCAAATAATATAATCAATCTGATTTGGGTATTGACTATTTGGTTTTGTCCATATGTAGAGTCTTCTCTTGTGTTGTTGGAAGAGGGTGTTTGTTATGATCAGTGCATTCTCTTGGCAAAACTCTGTTAGCCAAATTTGCCTGTTACTCCAGGGATCTCTTGACTTCTTACTTTTGCATTCCACCTCCCTATCATGAAAAGGACATCTCTTTGGGGTGTTCATTCTAGAAAGTCTTGTAGGTTTTCATAGATTCATTCCAATTCTGCTTTTTCAAAATTACTGGTNTTGCCTGTTACTCCAGGGATTTCTTGACTTCTTACTTTTGCATTCCACCTCCCTATCATGAAAAGGACATCTCTTTGGGGTGTTCATTCTAGAAAGTCTTGTAGGTTTTCATAGATTCATTCCAATTCTGCTTTTTCAAAATTACTGGTTGAGGAATAGACTTGAATTACTGTGACACTGAGTGGTTTGCCTTGGAAAAGAACAGATTCTTCTGTCGAATTTTGAGATTACATCCAAGTACTGCATTTCAGATTCTTTTGTTGACTATGATGGCTACTCCATTTCTTGTAAGGGATTCTTGCCCACAGCAGTAGATATAATGGTCCTCTGAGTTAAATTCCCCATTCCAGTCCATTTTAGTTTGCTGACTCCTAAAATGTCGACATTCATTCTTGCCATCTCCTGTTTGACCACTTTTGTTTGGCCCTTTATTCATAGACTTAACATTCCAGGTTCCTATGCAATATTGCTTTTTACAGAGCAATATTGATGGGTCATGGTAGATAGTTCTGATGGACGAATCATAGTGGAAAGTTCTGACAAAACGTGGTCTACTGAAGAAAGGAATGCCAAATCACTTCAGTGTTCTTGTCTTGAGAGCCCAATGAACAGTATGAAAAGGCAAAAAGATAGGACACTGAGAGATGAATGCCCCAGGTCGGTAGGTGTCCAATATGCTACTGGAGATCAGTGAAGAAATAACTCCTGAAAACTGACGACATGGAGCCAAAGCAAAAACAAAACAGTTGTGGATGTGACTGGTGATGGAAGTAAAGTCCGAAGCTGTAAAGAGCACTATTATTATCATAAATTTAGCTATTGTTATTACTGCAACTGTCTCTATAAAATGTGAAGTGCACTCATTTAAAGACCCTAATGGATCTTCCTACATCCATAATTCCCTGTGGGAAAATAAAACAATAAATACTTATAGATATTAAGGAAAAAATTATCCTTGTATATATATTTTTTTAATCTCTGGTGTATACATTAATGAGAATATTCTCAACCCAAGTGAGTGAAGTCAAATCCAAAACATTTACATATACTAGTGCATATATTTAGGCATTATACAACTAAGCTCTATCATATTTAATGAAAATAATCTTGAAATGTGTTTGCTTCTAAACGTGTAAATTTTGTAAACTTCAAATGGTAATAATAATGTGACATCTCTAGCACAAAAGTATAATTCTTAAAATAATTATTGAATTACAGAAAAAAACCTTAGTCTATAAGGGAACAAAAAGAAAAAACAAACAAACAAACAAACATGATTGTGTCCAGAGTTGTTGAGGTATTTGGTATAGACACACAATCATTCTGACATATATCCTAGAATATATCAAGATTCAGTTTTTGTTGTAATCAAATCAACTGACAAGAGCTCACAAGGTATCTCCTTTTTCTTTACTCTGATAATGTAAAACAATAATCTGTGATAGAAATTGTGTTCTGAGAGCCTAGCTAGTTTGTAAGGCATTTGAGTTATGATTTCTCAGTTGTGATAACATTATACACCAAAACATCTTCTGAATCTAAATTTAGGATGTTAGCAAGTATATAAAATATATACATTGTTCTTTATTTTTTAAAAACTGATAATAAGTGTACTTTGGTGTGTTCTAAGTTAACTTTATAATATCCATCATACTTATGGCTTCCCTAGTAGCTCAGCTAATAAAGAATCTGCCTACAATGCAGGAGACCCCAGTTCAATTCCTGGGTTGGGAAGACCTCCTGGAGAAGGGATAGACTACCCACTCCAATATTCTTGGGCTTCCCTGGTAGCTCAGAGAGTAAAGAATTCACCTGCAATGCAGGAGCGCTGGGTTTGATCCCTGGTTTGTGAAGATACCCTGGAGAAGGGAACAGCTTCCTGTTCCAGTGTTCTGGCCTGGAAAATTCCATGGACAAAGGAGTCTGGCTGGCTATAGCCCATGGGGTTACAAAGTGTTGGACATGACTGAGGGACTTTCATTTTAGGGGTGGGAACAGAAAAACAAACCAAAGTGTCGTATGCATGGCTGTCTGTTTGAGATATATGTTGTTAGCATAAAATTGCATTAAAAATAAAGTAATTGTGCAATTGATGCAAATGCATTCATATTCACATTGCAAAGCATCATGTTCCCCAGTGTTCCTTTTATACTAAGTCCTATTTCATCATTATTGTAACTGACAGATAATGTTAAACAAGGCAGTCCTAGCTTTTTGGAACGCATTTTACATTACTAATCCATTATTTACAGCCCCAGAGAGAGCAAAGGGACTCTTTAAAAGGATACAGAGTCTATCAAAGCTTTATCTCTTGAGGTTGGTAAAAGAAGTCAAGCAGAAGACAAGTTTAATGCTATTATAATCCTAAATTATCACAAGTTTGTCTTTCTGAATTGGAAGGATCTTGACTTTTCAGAGAACAGGTTTTTAGAAGTAAACTAAATGTTACTTTAAAATTTAATTAGGGAGCAATAGTATGTAATAAAGAAAATTAAGAATATATATTTACATCTTGCTTTAAAGTATTTTCAGTCTCAGGTTTTTTTTTTAGCCTAACTAATAATCTAAAAATTGAATTTTTTTTCATATGTATTATATGTGAAAACATATAATATAACATATAAGGTATAATATATTCAGAGAGATTGGTATTTTTCTAAACCTAATCTATATGTTAATTTTAACTTCTCTAATTTAACATTTATAAATGATGTTTTTATAATTCTATGAATCTTGTAAATAATTTCTGTCCAGAAAAAGACAATGGAAAGACCAGATTTGAAAAACTTGGCCATGACTACAGAAATCTCTCTTACAACTGGCAATATCGGGTGGATTATTTATTACAGTAAACAATAATGAAAGTGACACTGAAAATGTTAGTCACTTAGGCATGTCCAAGTCTGTGGGACCCCATAGACCTTAGCCCACAAAGCTCCTCTGTCCACAGTGTTCTCCAGGCAAGAATATTCTCTATTGGGATATAGTGCATAACCATTTGAAAAGAAACTGATCAACATTTTTCTTGAAGGTAAAAATATTATGAACATCAAGGACACTAGAAAATTTGTGAAAGTAGCTCAGTCGTGTCCAACTCTTTCCAACACCATGGACTGTATAGTCCATGGAATTCTCCAGGCCAGAATACTGGAGTGGATTGCCATTTCCTTCTCCAGGGGATTTCCCAACGCAGGGATCAAACCCACGTCTCCCACATTGCAGACAGATTATTTATCAGCTGAGCTATAAGAGAAGCCCCAAAATTAGTTTGTTCCATGTGATATAAAAGTCACTGAGTTGTGTCCAACTCTTTGCGATCCCATTGACTATATAGTCCATGGAATTCTCCAGGTCAGAATACTAGAGTGGGTAATCTTTCACTTTTCCAAGGGATCTTCTCAAACCAGAGATTGAACCCAGGTCTCCCACATTGCAGGCTGATTCTTTACCAGCTGAGCCACAAAGGAAGCCCAAGAAAATTTTTAGAGTCATAAAAATGAACAATTTCTGAAACATTTATATCAATATCATTTTATCTATCATGTTAAAAAATAAGAAACAAAGAGTTTCTAAACAGTTATATCCACATCTATGGAGGAGCTGGAAGGCTTTAAGCAAATACTGAAAATGTATTTGCTCCACTCATGATGAAGGTTGGAAGCTGGAACGAGCATAACAAAGGGTTATGAGCATTCACCGAGTGCCCAAGGCTAGGAACTGATGACGAAGGGTCATACGCCCAGCCTTGAAGCATTCAGAGGCTTCCTTCTGACCACCTGTTTCTGGGAGCAAGGACTGTTGTTTCATGATAAGACTCCCTTTAGAGTTTTGCCAAAGCTATGTTATGTCTTGGGCAGTGGGAACTGTATTTCATGCTTGAATGCTTTGAAGTTTATCAAGAAAGGATATGTGCAAGTCTGCTTTATGCTCTGTTCCCTGAGACCATAAAACTATGCAGCTGGATAATAAACTTTGTCAGTCCACTAGAGGCTGTCCCTGAATGTCCTTTTCAGAGCGCAGTTCTCTGAGCCTTACATACATCTCTTTCTATAAATGAAACATCACATCTCTGACTTTTCCAGTGCCTTCTGGGAAATTTTAAGACATCTTAAGTATGAAAAATATCCTTTTTTTAAAAAATAAACATTGATTATAGGAAGGCAGAGTCAAGAATGACCAAAGGAGAGCTATGCATCTGAATAAGATAGTGTTGTGAGTTCCTAAGAAACAGTATTTAGCAATCTATTTTGTCTTCCTAGTGGTTCAGCGGTGAAGAATTTACCTGCAGTGCTGGAGACACAGGAAATGTGGGTTCAATACATATTGAAGGAGGAGATGTCAACGCGTTTACAGTATTCTTGCCGGGAAAATCCCATGGATAGGGGAGCCATGAGGTTACAAAGAGTCAGACATGACTGAGCACTCACTCAGAGAAACAAAACCCATTCCATTACCCGGCACACACAGTTTGTATTTTCCATTAGTCTTTCTCCATTAGTTATTAATTTTTAATGAAAAATTGCATTGCAGATGTATTTTTACCAACTGAGCCCCCCAGGGAAGCCAATAAAAGCACTGAGTCATCAGTATATCCCACTTCAAACTTAATTCCCTTAATTTAAGAGACTTTATATACTAATTATTGATATCATAAAGGTGCAGAAAAACACTTCATTCTAGCAACATGAGAGATCAAGGCTTTTCTGAGCTACACACACACTTGGAGATTCACTTCTACAAATTTGGCCATAATCAAAAATGCCATAGGGTCAGATATTAAAGAGCTTTTCTTTCAGTGTGGATGAATATTTTCCCTTTTATTTTTTACTGAAATAGAGTTTATGTACAGTTTTATGTAAGTTGCTGCTACTGCTAAGTTGCTTCAGTCTTGTCCAACTCTGTGCGACCCCATAGACGGCAGCCCAGAAGGTTCCCCCGTCCCTGGAATACAAATAGCAATTCATAGTAAAGTTTCTACTCCATTTATAATTATTATAAAATGTTGGTTATTTTCCCTGTGTTGTACAATATTTATTTACAGTTTACTTTATACATAATAGTTTATAACTATCAATCTTTTGCCCTTTTCATGTTCCTCCCCACCTCTCTCTCCCCACCAGTGACCACTAATTTATTCTCTATATCTGTGAAACTGCTTTGTGTTTGTTATATTCACTAGCTTTATTTTTTAGATTCCACATATATTTGCTGTCATACAGTTTTCATCATCCTCTGTCTGACTTATGTCACTTAGCATAATACCCTCCAAGTCCATTCATGTTGTTGCAATGGCAAAATTTTCATTCATTTTTATGACTAATATATATATACACATACACTATTTTCATTGTGTATAGAGAAGGAAATGGCAACCCACTCCAATGTTCTTGCCTGGAGAATCCTTGGACAGAGGAGCCTGGTGGGCTGCTGTCCATGAGGTTGCACAGAGTCAGACAATACTGAAGCAACTTAGCATACATGCATGCATTGAAGAAGGAAATGGTAACCCACTCTAGTATTCTTGCCTGGAGAATCCCAGGGACAGGTGAGCCTGGTGGGCTGCTGTCTATGGGGTCGCACAGAGTTGGACATGACCGAAGCAACTTAGCAGCATATATATATATATATATATACACACAAACACTCAATCCTTATTAAAATTCCATTGTGTATGTATATATTCAATTTTTATTCACTGTTTTGTTGATGGACATTTAAGTTGCTTCCATATACTGGCAATTGTAATTAACACTGTTATGAATACTGAAGATGCATGTATATTTTCAAATTAGTTTTTTCCTTTTTTCAGATACATACCCAGAAGTAAAACTGTCTGGGTCATATAGTAATTCTGTTTTTAGTTTTGTGAGAAACCTCCATTCTGCTTGCCACAGTGGTTGCACCAGTTTACGTTCCCACCCAGAGTGTATGAGATTACACATCCTTGCCAATATTTGTTATTTGTGTAATTTTGTGTTCTTGCCTGGAGAATCCCAGGGATCGGGGAGCCTGGTGGGCTGCCATCTCTGGGGTCGCACAGAGTCGGACACGACTGCAGCGACTTAGCAGTAGCAGCATTCTGAAAGGTGTGAGGTGATATCTCACTGTGGTTTGATTTGCATTTTCCTGATGGTTAGTGATGTTGAACATCTTTTCATGCACCTGTTGGCCATCTGCATGTCCTCTTTGGGAAAATATCTATTCAGGTCTTCTGACTTTTTTTTTTTAATTGGTTCTGTTTGTTTCTATGATGTTGGGTTGTATGCTCCTGCTAAGTTGCTTCAGTCATGTCTGACACTGCGACACCATAGATGGCAGCCCTCCCCTGTATGAGCTGTTTATATGTTTTGGATATTAACCCCTTATCTGTCATATCATTTGCAAGTATTTTCTCCCTGTTAGTAGGTTGTATTTTCTTTTGGTGGATGGTTTTCTTTGCTGTGCAATAGCTTTTTAAGTTTAATTTGTTTCTATTCACTTATTTTTACTTTTGTTTTATTTGCTGTATTATACTGATAAAAAAAAATATTGGTACAATTTTTATCAGAGTGTTCTGCCTGTTTCCCTTAGAAGTTTTATGGTTTCTGGTATTACCTTTAGGTCTTTAATTCATTTTGAGTTTACTTTTGTATATGATGTTAGAGAATGATCTAATTTCATTCTTTTACATGTAGCTGTCCAGTTTTCTCAACACTAATTATTGAAGAGGTTGCTTTCTCCCCATTGAATATGCTTGCTTCCTTTGTTGTAGGTTTATTTCTGGACTCTATTCTATTGACCTATGTGTCTGATTTTATGCCATTACTATATTATTTCGATTACTGTTACTTTGTATTATAACTGACACTTATTAGCAGATGAGAAAAAAAAATTTCCTGTAATAAATCCATTTCTCTGTCGTTACTCACTCAATAGAGAATAGAATCAACTTACAAAAATTACTAAAATCAGGCCACAAAAGCAATTTCTCATTGTTTCCATTGATAGGAAATAATATTTCTACTTCATGCACACCAGAAAGAAAACAATACAGAATCAATAGGAAAAATAAACTGCAGGGGCAACAGGTTTAAAGTTCTATGAATAATGCTTCTTTCACTCTGGTATTCAAATAAGGACAAGTCTTAAACAGTCTGTCAGGTATATTTCTCTAGCAACATAGTTTACTTGGCTCCACCATGTGCTCCCACAAGGATATCATGTTGGAACTTCTTATATTGCTAAAGTATAATTTTTAGAAGGTAAAATAATGATTTAAGGATAATATATTATCACATCAAATGTTCTATTTTACTGATCAATGCCTGAAAAAAACAAATGTTACATTTGTTCCAAATGACAATAGAGAAGTTATGCACATACAGGCAATTTTTAAAAGGAAATATTAAGTCAAAAATTCTAGATTAGATACAAAATTGGTTAATGTCCTAAAGGACCATGTGTGTCAGCCTTTGAGGTTATTTATTCCACTGGACAGAGTTTCTCTCTCTCTCCAGTTATCTAAAGTCCTCAAGTTGATCTTTGTTCTTACATGGTTCAGACAATAAAATGTTAAGCTCAGATGTCATGGATAAACACTAAATAATCTTTATCTTTATTTCCAAGATTTAAATAATTATTCATCAAACTTAACTTGCCTTGAGTTTTTAAAATCTCACCTGAACAACTCTTTGGCTCAGATATATTCAAGCTTTAAACCCAATCAGTTACATCTTTAAAAATCTAGCATGTCACTATGGGTCACCTATATTAACGAAAAATGATCTTTCCTTTATTTCCCTTACATCCAAATGTACGCACTATAAAGAGAATCAGACATCTGATCTTACTATTTTTAGCTAATTATCAACAAGCACTTAACTTTGTAGTTTCTCCATACCCAGCCTAGAATCATGGTTCAGCACTTCAATACAATTTGCATCTTTATCTTCAGCTCCTTTAAATGCCTAACATTGTTGGTTTTAACTGCTGTTGTTTCTCTGGTATGTTAATTAAAATTTGGTAGTATAAAACTCATCCATGAAATTCAGTGTCATAATTACTGAACTTTCTGGCCAGTTCAGGTCCTCCACATGTACTTATTCTGTTGCTCTATCAGCATATGACTGTCCAATGTTGTTCAAATAAAAATTATGTTTGACTGGCACAAGACCACAGTCTCATTGTTCTATATGTACATTCCTAGAAGGCGATGGCACCCCAATCCAGTACTCTTGCCTGGAAAATCCCATGGATGGAGGAGCCTGGTAGGCTGCAGTCCATGGGGTCTCAAGGAGTCAGACACGCCTGGGCGACTTATCTTTCATTTTTCACTTTCATGCACTGGAGAAGGAAATGGCAACCCACTCCAGTGTTCTTGCCTGGAGAATCTCAGGGACAGGGGAGCCTGGTGGGCTGCCATCTATGGGGTTGCACAGAGTCGGACACGACTGAAGTGACTTAGCAGCAGCAGCAGCAGCAAGGTCTCCAGTTAGTTAAAGTACACATACTTTTCCTCCTTCGGACTGTAGTGAAAGGATTAGAGTCTCACCATCTTTTATTCATTTGCCACTGGAATGTTTAGTGACTAACTCCACACTAAAATTCAGCTCCTTTAAACTTACATGAATCTGATAATAGTATTATTTTTTTAGACACTATTTTTTAAATGTTTTGGTGAGTCAAACGGTCATAAAATGCTGTTGAATATTCAAAGTGATAAACAGGTGCCAATATGACTACTACTTTAGACTAATCTAAGCACCAATATAATTCCGAAATAAAGTCAGTAGACAGAAGGTAGATTAGTAGTTTCCAGGAGCTGGGGCAAGAATGTTTCTTGGAGGCAAAATTGGAGAGTTACTTCTAGCTAGTACAGGATTTTGAGGGGGTGATAAAATTTTTCTGTATTAGTAATGATATTTGTACAACTTTATGAATCTACTGAATCCTTTAGAAGAGTGACTTTTATTGTATATGAAATATAACTTCTTTAAACAAGAGAAAAAAGAAACACTGTAGTCTCCGAATTTAAAATCTATATTAATCTTGATCTATATTGCAATTGCCAGTCAGATAAAGTCTAACCTTATAGTCCTACCTAGTAGAAAAGTACTAAATAAAGCAGAAGTAAATAAAGGAAAATGAAGGTTTCTTGCTTTCAGTTTCTTAGGAAACCAGAAGAATCAGTTTCCGTTTTTGGTAATGTAAAATTTATGAATGTTAATTAGGAGAATGCTTGCTTTTGTTGAATTTTGCTGTTGCATTCCTCTCACTAATCACTTGATAAGGCCTACATATTCTTAAGTTTTTCTCTTGTATTTACCAAAAGTTTGCCTTCAGGAAACTAGAAATGATAAATAATGTATTGGCTGTTGTTCTAATATTTACTCTTCATCGTTAATTTTTTCCAAGTCATTAAAGAACAATAACAAATTTCCTTGTTCCTTTTACACTTGCTGAAGTAGTATCTGGGCTTCCCTGGTTGTTCAGACAGTAAAAAATCTGCTTGCAATGTAGGACACCTGGGTTTGATCCCTGCGTTCATAACAACAGCAACAAAAAAATAGTTAAATAACTCAGGCCTTGATGAAACAGAATATTAAAAAAAAAAAAGGAGGGTGCAGTGGAGCTTAAGCTTTGTCCAGGAATAGGAGAAAATAGAAAGGTATGCATCATTAGAAAAGTGGCTTTATAAATGTTACTATAGAAAAGGGACTTTATCAATGTTAATAAAATCTTCAATTACAGTAGAATGATGGCTATACTTTAGGAAAATCTGCAGCAAAAACTCTGAATAAATCTAGATCCTAAATCATAGCTTTCTTAAAACACCTGCATTTTATTATTTGTAGACACATTAACTGGAGAAGGAAATGACAACCCACTCCAGTACTCTTGCCTGGAAAATCCCTGGTGATGTCCATGTGTAGATTTTTCTCTTGTGTTGTTGGAAAAGGGTGTAGGCTATGACCAGTGTATTCTCATGGAAAAACTCTATTAGTCTTTACCCTGCTTCATTCCGCATTCCCAGGCCAAATTTGCCCTTTACTCCTGGTGTTTCTTGACTTCCTACTTTTGCATTCCAGTCTCAGGACATCTTTTTTGGGTGTTAGTTCTAAAAGGTCTTGTAGGTCTTCATAGAACCATTTAACTTCAGCTTCTCCAGTGTTACAGATTGGGGCATAGATTTGGATTACTGTGGTATTGAACGGTTTACCTTGGAAACAGAGGTCATTCTGTCGTTTTTGAGATTGTATCCAAGTACTGCATTTCATACTCTTTCGTTAACCATGATGGCTACTCCATTTCTTCTAAGGGATTCCTGCCCCAGTAGTAGATATAATGGTCATCTGAGTTAAATTCACCCATTTCAGTCCATTTTAGTTTGCTGATTCCTAGAATGTCAGTGTTCACTCTTTTTATCTCCTGTTTGAGCACTTCCAATTTGCCTTGATTCATGGACCTGACATTCCAGGTTCCTATGCAGGATTGCTCTTTTCAGCATCAGACCTTGTTTCTATCAATAGTCACATCTACAACTGGGTATTGTTTTTGCTTTGGCTCCATCCCTTCATTCTTTCTGGAGTTATTTCTCCATTGATCTCCAGTAGCATTTTGGGCACCTACTGACTTGGGGAGTTCCTTTTTCAGTATCCTATAATTTTGCCTTTTCATACTATTCATGGGGTTCTCAAGGCAAGAATACTGAAGTGGTTTTCCATTTCCTTCTCCAGTGGAACACATTTTGTCAGACCTCTCCACCATGACCCACCCATCTTGGATGGCCCCACAGGGAATGGCTTAGTTTCCCTGAGTTAGACAAGACTGTGGTCTGTGTGATTAGATTGACTAGTTTTCTGTGATTATGGTTTCAGGGTGTCTGCCCTCTGATGCCCTCTCATAACACCTACCATCTTACTTGAGCTTCTCTTACCTTGGACACGGGGTATAACTTCATGGCTGCTCCAGCAAAGCACAGCTGCTGCTCCTTACCTTGGATGAGAGGCATCTCCTCACCACCGCCCCTCCTGACCACGAACATGGAATAGCTCCTCTAGACCCTCCTGCACCCACGCAGCCACCACTTCTTGGACATGGGGTTGCTCCTCCCAGCCGCCACCCCTGGCCTTGGGCATGGGGTAGAAAAGATATAAGCATCTGAATGCAGAGTTCCAAAGAATAGCAAGAAAAGATAAGAAAGCCTTCCTCAGTGATTGATGCAAAGAAATAGAGGAAAAGAATAGAAGGGGAAAGACTCGAGATCTCTTCAAGAAAATTAGAGATACCAAGGGAACATTTCATGAAAGATGGGCTCAATAAAGGACAGAAATGGCATGGACTTAACAGAAGCAGAAGATATTAAGAAGAGTTGGCAAGAATACACAGAAGAACTGCTGGAGTTCAGCCCTGGTGGATGCAGGGTAATTCGAAGGGGAGAAGGAGTCGGCGTCCTAGGAAAAAAACTTATTTAATTACACATATATAGAGAGATCATATAGAAACAGCATAGTAGGAAAATTAGTGGATAAAAAGATGCTGAATAACTTGGTTTATGTGGAATACCAATAAAACTCCAAGACAAGAAATTTGCACCATCTACGTTGGGCTACCAGCGCCCATTTGAATATTGGAGGGTGCCCCGCCTTGGGCTCCCTCTCTCATGGATCTTATAAGCCAGGCCAAGTAAGTAGACATGGAGAGTATCCACGCTCCAGATGGGAATTCAGCCTGAAAAACGGGGAACAAGAAAGAAATGACACAGGGGAATCAGTCTTTCCAGAAACTGATCCCATTTCTTTTTTAGGTTTGCTTATATAGCTTTTGTTACACATGGAAATTTTAAAGTCACATGGGTGTCAGCAGTCCTAACCTTTGTCAAAATTAGGTGCTTCACATAAATGTATTTTAAAAAGGTCTTAGAGGTTTTACATCATCTTCTGGCCATGAGGCCTGCTGACATTTTATGACCCTTTCTTTCTGATAACGGTCAGTTAACCAGAAAACTTATTTTTTCCAAGGGCGTTTTTTCTTAAACCAGGCACCACCCTCTGAAGGTACCAGATAAAGTTGCATCCCTATAAGGTGAAGGTGTAGTGGTTACAACTAAGAAAGGAATTTATTTAACCTAAGGTTGGCATGATTAATCTTAAAGGTTAATACTTATTTCTCCTATATGCTAGTTATATTCATTATAAGGGCAGGGAATATGGAGATTTAGCAGCAAACATAAGCCCAACAAATGAAAACCCTTCACCTTCCCTTTAAGATCTATTTAGTCTTAAGATAGTGATAAAGTTACAGTTTTACATAGCAAGGACTCAACAATGAGAAAAGCCCCATGCTAATTAAGATTTTCAAAATACTCCAAACTCTCTGTGCTGTTTATGGTTGAGAGGTAGTAAACAGTCTTTTGAGTAGTGGCAGGAGTATGGATAATCCTGTCACACAAGCTAGTCTGCCAGCAGAGAGGTTTGACCTGAGACATCCTTGCCACGCCCAGGAATTTTTATTGACTGGAGCTGCATGTTTACTCCTCCAAGAGAACCGGTGGGGAACAGCCCCCTATAAAGTCAGAAATGTAGGTGAGAGCATGAAATAGTAAAGTAGGTAGACTCTGGTTTTGGGGATAGATGCTCAGGAACAGGGGATTTCCTGAGGCTCGATCCCACCTTTGCGTATGCCAAAGCCTCCTTCCTCATGACCTTTGTCATGGGCAGAGTTCCTCATGCTGGCTCCCAGTACAAAAAAGATCTTCATGAGCAAGATAATCATGATGGTATGATCATTCACCTAGAGCCAGACATCCTTGAATGTGAAATCAAGTGGGCTTTGGAAAGCATCAATACGAACAAAGCTAGTGGAGGTGATGGAATTTCAGTTGCGCTATTTCAAATACTAAAAGATGATGCTGTGAAAGTGCTGCACTCAATATGCCAGCAAATTTGGAAAATTCAGCAGTCGCCACAGGACTGCAAAAGCTCAGTTTTCATTCCAATCCCAAAGAATGACAATGGCAAAGAATGCTCAAACTACCGCACAATTGCACTCATCTCACATGTTAGTAAAGTAATGCTCAAAATTCTCCAAGCCAGCTCTCAGCAGTACATGAACCATGAACTTCCAGATGTTCAAGCTGGTTTTAGAAAAGGCAGAGGAATCAGAGATCAAATTGCCAACATCTGCTGGATCATGGAAAAACCAGGGGAGTTCCAGAAAAACATCTATTTCTGCTTTATTGACTATGGCAAAGCCTTTGACTGTGTGGATCACCTTAAACTATAGAAAATTCTGAAAGAGATGGGAATACCAGACCACCTGACCTGCCTCTTGA
>SJYV01044610.1:0-22071 GCA_006410875.1 Neotragus pygmaeus
TTCATCTTGGTTATATTGCTGCATTTGGGGTGGCCTTTCTATATTCTGGGAATTTGTGTAGTTCTCTTTATTATGGAGTATCCTCACTGTGGATGGAGTTATATCAATGGCTTGTCAAGGTTTCTTGGTTAGGAAGGCTTGTGTTGGAGTTTTGGTGGGTGGAAGCTGGATTTCTTCTCTCTGCAGCGCAATGAAGTGACCAGTACTGGGTTATGAGATGTCAATGATTTTGGAGTAACTTTGAGCTTCCTGTATATTGAAGCTCAGGACTGTGTTCCTGTATTGCTGGAGAATTTGCGTGGTATGTCTTGCTCTGGAACTTGTAGGCCCTTGAGTGGTGCTTGGTTTCAGTGTAGGAATGGAGGCATTTGATGGGCTCCTATCAATTAAAGTTCCCTGCATTCAGGAGTTCTCTGATGTTCTCAGAATTTGGACTTAAGCCTCCTGTTTCTGCTTTTCAGTTTTATTTTTACAGTCGCCTCAAGACTTCTCCATCTATACAGCACCAATGATAAAACATCTAGATTAAAGATGAAAAGTTTCTCCACATTGAAGGACATCCAGAGAGGTTCACTGAGTTACATGGAGAAGAGAAGAGGGAGGGGGCAGTTAGAGGAGACTGGGATGAGATGAGGTGGGGTCAAAAGAAGAGAAAGCAAACTAGCCAGTAATCACTTCCTTATGTGCACTCCACAGTCTGGACCACTCAGAGGTGTTCATGGAATTATACTGGGAAAAGGAGAGGGAGGAAGTAGACAGAGGTGGCCAGTAGGATAAAAGAGGGAAAAGAAAAAGAGAGAGACAGATCCAGCCAGTAACCAGTTCCCTAAGTGTTCTCCACCATATGGAACAGACAAAGCTTAACAGAGTTGGGTAGAGAAGGGAAGGGGGAGGGAAGAGACAGAGGCCAGCTGGTGGTAAAAAAAGAGAGTCCAAAGGAGAAGAGAGTGGTCAAGCCAGTAATCTCACTCTCAGATAAAATTGAGTACTGAAGATTTGGTTTTTTTAAATGTACAAAATTGATAACAAATACCAAAAAGCAAAGATTAAAAATCTAGAGTAGTGGTTGGATT
Organism: Neotragus pygmaeus; assembly: GCA_006410875.1. Classification (NCBI taxonomy): domain Eukaryota; kingdom Metazoa; phylum Chordata; class Mammalia; order Artiodactyla; family Bovidae; genus Neotragus; species Neotragus pygmaeus. The sequence goes on from SJYV01044610.1 coordinate 1,074, forward strand.
TTCAAAAATACAATATTAAAGAAAACAAGAAGAAGAAGAAAAAAAAGAAAAAAAACACAAGAATTATTAAAAAACACCATCAACCACAAAAAGACTATATACGGTGTTTGCTTTAAAAATATGGTCTTTTTTTTTTGAAAAGTAATAGTAGGTTATAAAAATAAAAGTTAAAATTAAAGGAGAAATAGAGGGCTTAAATTTTTTTTTAAGTTAAAAAAGAAAGAAGAAAAAACAGTCACACAACAACATAAGAAAAAAGTAGGAATGGTGTTGTTGGCAGTGTGGGGTCACTTCCAAGGCGGTTCCCTCTGTTAAACTTCTGTTTGCTCATCTCTTCAGTGTCTGATTTCCGCCCTGACACAGATGGGGTGGTGGCGGACACTTTTTTTTTTTTTTTAGGCTCACTTGTTCCATTACACTATGGGGAGGGAGGGATGCTGCAAAGAAGTAACATTGGCGTGTGCTCGCAGTGTCTCAGCCCTGCTGGGCCTGCCCCTGCTCGCGGCACACACCGCTCAGGCTCTATGTTGCTCTGCCGGGAACCATCTGCATGCACCTCCCCAGTTTAAGCTGCTCATGCTCGGCGCTCAGGTAGCCCTCAGAGGCACAGATTCCGTTGGGCCTCCCAGGCCCGAGTAGCTCAGGTGTTTGGCGAGCACAGTCACTGCAACTAATCACCTTTCCTGTCTCTGCTGCTCAATTTTCTGGGAGTATCGCTGGCGTTCCTTCTCAGGCAGGTGTCGACTGTCCGGAACCCCCAGAAGTCTTTGTTAGCAAAGAAGCCTTCTTGCATTTTGGTAGGTAATGTCTCACTTGGGCTATGATTGCCCTCTTCCAGCCCATATGTCTCTGGGTGCCTGGCACCAGTGGGGGATGGTCTGCAGCCGGCTAATTCTGTTTCATCCTTTGTTCTGTGTGCAGTCTTGGCAGTGTCTTATGTTCAAGCTTTTCGCGTGGTAGCTATCCCACAGTCTGGTTTGCTAGCCCAAGTTAGTTCGCTCTGGGTACACACAGGACGTATCAGTCTGCTTCTTAAAAATCACTGCAGCCCATGCCTCCAGCGCCTCCCTGCCCAGCCCCCACTTGCTAGTGGTGGATGTAAGCGTCTGCGCTGCTTCTCTGCTGGGGGAGTTACTGTTGGGCTTGTAATCTGTTGGTTTTCATTATTTATTTTTCCTTCCTGCTATGTTGCCTTCTGTGCTTCCAAGGCTCTCCACAGACTTGGGAGTGAGAGTGTTTCCTGGTGTTTGGAAACCTCTCTTCTTAAAATTCCCTTCCCAGGACGGGACTTCCTTCCCAGGACAGAGCTCCCTCTCTACCTCCTTTGTCTCTTTTTTCATCTTTTATATTTTTTCCTACCTGTTTTTGAAGACAATTATCTGCTTTTCTGGGTGCCTGATGTCCTCTGTCAGCATTCAGAAGTTGTTTTGTGGAGTTTACTCAGCGTTGAAATGTTCTTTTGATGAATTTGTGAGGGAGAAAGTGGTCTCTGCATCCTATTCCTCCGCCATCTTCCAAACTCCTTTCCCACAATTTTTTTTTTTTTGTTTTTGAAAGAAAAGCTCATGAATGTTTTTATCAAACATGTAAATCTAGTCACATGTGAAAGAATGACACTAGATCCCTATCTTACACAAAAATTACTCAAAATGGATTAAAGATTTAAACATAAGACCTGAAACCATAAAACTCCTAAAACATAGGGAAAAGACTTCTTGACATGGGTCTTGGCAATGACCTTTTGGAAATGGCATCCAAATGTGCCAATATCTTCACGCTGATGGAAATGATCCAATATTCTTTCTCAATACACTGTGCCGTTCAAACTATGTTACTTAAATGCAGTTTTTGTTCAGATGACTTCTTCTTCTTCTTCTTCTTCTTCTTCTTTTTACTTTATTTTTCTTTACAATACTCTATTGGGTTTGCCATACATTGACATGAATCCACCACAGGTGTACATGAGCTCCCAATCCTGAATCCCCCTCCCACCTCCCACCCCACAACGTCTCTTTGGATCATCCCCGTGCACCAGCCCCAAGCATCCTGCATCCAACATAGACCGGCGCCTCGTTTCTTACATGATAGTATACATGCTTCGATGCCATTCTCCCAAATCCTCCCACCCTCTTCTTACTTATGAAAATACTGTATTCAGGATAGAAGATGCTTGTATATTGGGCCCAGGCATCAGCTTCCTCTTCAGTTTCCCTTTTTTTGACTTCTGTTACTGAAAACAGATTAAATGATTCAAATCTTCTTACAGATATATGTCGTAGACAGTCATCCAGGTGTTTTTGTTTCAGAACCTGCCGCAGGAGCTTCCACCGGGCGGCACCCAATGGTGCCGAGGCTGCGGGTCCCAGAGCCGCGCCACACTTTGCTTGGCCCTCGCCTGCGGTCTGCTCTGCTTGACTGGCGGTGGTGTCAGAGACTTATATGTCATTTTAGGCTTTTTGTTTCTTGTTAACTTTCTCTCTGGATTATCTCTCTATTGGTGCAAGTTGAGTGTTGAAGTCCCCACCTCTCCTTTGTGGCTATCATTTCCCCTTTCGTGGCTGTTAGCATTTGCCTTATAATTGAGATGATTCTTTGTGGAGTATACATATGCATGAAATATCAAAAGAATTACTGAAACATAACACAAAAACATGAAGTGAGTAAATACTTTTGGAAAACAGTGCCAATAGTTTTACTTGTAAAACTTTACTTTTTACTTTGTAAAAATAAAAGGACCACATTATCTGTGAAGTACAATAAAGTGAAATGCAATAGAACAAGATACACCTATAAAAGTTTGAAAAATTGTCACAACCGAGAAGAGCATAAGGTGACATGGGTATTAAATTTATAAAAGACTGGGATATGAAACAGAAAATGATATTAATTTTAAAAATTTAGGTATTGAATAAACATGGACACCACTATTTAATAATAATAGTGTATCAACATGTGTTCACTAATTTTGATAAGTGTACTATTCAAATGTAAGATGTTAATACTTGGTGAGTAAAAGTGTAATCTCCATACTATTTTTCTTAACAGTTTTCACTTCACTTCAGTTGCTCAGTCATGCCCAACTCTTTGTGACCTCATGGACTGTAGCACACTAGGCTTCCCTGTGCATCACCAACTCTTGGAGCTTACTCAAATTCATGTCCATAGAGTCAGTGATGCCATCCAACCATCTCATCCTCTGTCATCTTCTCTGTCTTAACAGTTTTATTGATATACAATTCATATTCCATACAATTCATCAACAGAAACCATACAGTTTATCATTATTGGTATTTCACAGATGTGTGCAACCATAGCCACACTCAATTTTAGAGCACTCACATCGCCTCAGTAAAAAGGCATGTACCCTTAATCTTCACCCACGATTCTTCTATTCCACCTCCGCAATCACTAGTTTACTTTCTTTAGCTATACTTTCTTTATAGCTCTTTTTAGCTATACTTTATTTAGTCTTTATAGCTCTTTTTAGCTATACTTTATTTAGCTCTATAAATTAAAAGATGCTTTCTCCTTGGAAGAAAAGCTATGACAAACGTAGACAGCATATTAAAAAGTAGAGAAACACCTTTGCCAACAAAGGTCCATATAATAAAAACTTTTTATTTTATTTTATTTTCCATAGTCATGAATGGATGTAAGAATTGGACCATAGAGAAGGCTGAGTGCCCAAGAATTGGTGCTTTTGAAGTGTGGTACTAGAGAAGGCTCTTGAGAGTCCCTTGGACTGCAAGGAGATCAAACTAGGGCAATAGTTTGGCCACCTGATGGGAAGAGCCAATTCATTGGAAAAGACCCTGATCCTGGGAAAGATTGAGGGCAGAAGCAGAAGGGGGCACCAGAGGATGGGATAGTTAGATAGCATCACCTACTGAATGAACATGAGTTTGAAAAAACTCTGGGAGATAGTGAAGGGAATCTTCACATAATGCAGTCCATGGGGCAGCAAAGAGTCGGGCACAACTTATTGACTGAACAACAAAATACATTTCCTTCTGTGAATAACTTATTTGAATGAAATATGTCTTTGTGACTGGTTCCTTTCACTTGTAATACATTCTCAAAGTTCATCTGTATTGTACCTTGTGTCAATACTGCATTATTTTTCATAGATGAAAAATACTCTCTTGTGTATATATATAGACATTTTCATCCATTCTTAAGTTGGAGGACATTCATTCATCAGTAGAAGACTTGTTTCCAATAGGCAAACAGTGAAATCGCTTGTTTCCAATAGGCAAAATGATGTTGCTACAAATATTTGCATGCTGGTTTTTGTGAAGAAATAATTTTCAACATTTCTAGTTTATTTTTCCTCTCAGTTTTCTTTTTGTTCCTCTTTTCTAATTTTTCAAACTTTTCATTTCACATCAGGTACATCCAGTTAACAATGTTGTGATAGTTTCAAGTGAAGAGTGGAGGTTATTGTTCCTCTTTTGATAATTAATTATTGCATAGGCAGTATATTTTTATTATTCAAGTGAAGTATATATTAATAGATCACTATGACTTAATCTTAAGCATTTTTATACTTTGGGCAATGTTTGGAATTATTCATTCAAATTACAGCATATGTAACTTTTTATTGTAATAAATATGAAATGTGACACATAATTGTACCTCTTTGTTAGCAAAAACTGAGAAATCCTGGAGATACATGATTGACTAGGTATCTGTACCCAAATAAAATTCACAAATTTTAAAGCAGAGTTTTTAGATGCACCTGTCATATATATGTCCTTCTACTTTTCTTTTGATTATAAGTATTTGAAATGAAAATATTGTGTGATATGATTCATATCCCCATCAGAAATGTTAGTTTCCTTCTTTATGATTCTGTGACATATGTGCCAAACAGCTTAGAACAACTCCAATAAAAATCATGAGTTACTCTTTCCCTCTTGTTTTTCTTTAATAACATTACTAAAACATAATAATGCCTAGTAGCCAAACAGATTCCATTTAAGCCCATAGCAGTTCTCAGAGTCTTATAAAAAGCAACATGCATTATATATTCAACAAATATTCCAATTAACCTTGATGCCTAAACTCCAGGTACAAAGATGTCTAAACACCTGTAACAAGTAGATGGTTTACTACCCTATAGACTACAAAATTTTCACATACTTGGACATAAACTGAAAGATAGATAGATAGATAAACAGATATTTTTTACTGTTCCTCACTTTTATTAGTCATTTTATATAATTTTCAAATAGTCTGAGAAATTAGTATTATCTTTATTAATAAATTCACATGTCACTTCAATCAGTGTAGTTGAAGTATGCAATTACAAATATAATAACAAATTAAAAATTAGTGCTTCTTTTTCAAGTAAAAAAAAAAATTGCCTCTTTTGTTTAAGTATCCAGTAACTATGACACTTATGTGTGTCAAAACCCAATAGAAATTTGAGTTGCATATTGTTATAGTTTAGACCAAAGGAAGGTTGATTTAAAATGAGCTAAAATGCCTTTTTCAGTTATAGCCACAATTGCTACATTGTTTATTGCTTTTTAATGGGAAATATACATTTGAGTTGAGAATATTATCCATCACTTTTTAACTAGATAAGATTTGTATTAACTTTGTGGAGAAAGAAAATCAAAGCTCTGTTGCTTGGTGTCTTCCACTCCTCAGTCTTGGGCTCTCCTTTCCCTTTTCTTACACTGCTCATGAATTCCCAGCTAGCTATTTTAATTCACTAATCCATCCATTCATACATGAAACATCTGCTATGTAGCAAACACTGAGTTTTATTAAACTACTCTTGTTAATTAATTAAATGAATGCTCATAATATAGACTGATGTCTTTTATACTCCCTAGGAGTTTCTCTTCTTAACCCATAATTTTAACATTTTAAGGAAACTAAAAATGAGGAAAATAAAGTATAAAATATTTTTATGAATTATGTAATAAATATATAGCTATGAGATAAAATATGCAAAAGAATAAAAGCATGTATGATATTCCCACAAATAAAAATAGTACTGTTCATTTGCTATGAAAAAATCAATCTTATTTATTACATCAACTCAATTTCAGTATATAATGCAGAAATGATATTTCAATTGTTTACTCCTTCCTATCAATAGTGCTTCTTTCTCCCACCTTTCCTATTCCTTATAAGGATCTATTGTTTAGTTATTTACGATGAAAATTTCTATTATCCTTTTTTTTCCTTCTCTTATCTCATATTAAGTCAATTGCCACATTTTAAAGAAGTAATCTAAACCACCAACGCTTATAGTATAATTCTAATGGAAAAAAATAAGCTTTAATATTTGGAAACATAAGTGTGTATATTTTTACTCAAGTAGCGATAACAGAGTGTAAAAATATACATCAGGAGGTTAAAATTTGATTATCAAAAGGACATAATAGAAAGCTTTTTTGTATTTATGTGTATGCTTTGAAGAAAGAGTAACAGAGAAAATTAGCTTTGTACTTTAAGTTAAATTAAATTAATTTTAATTTATTAGTATTCAGTTGTTAAAATGGACATTAGTTCTATAATTTGAAAATCAAAAATTTCTGAAGCACAAATTCTTCTCTTTATTCTTTTTAAAATTTATTTTCATTCAAGAAAACACTGCCTTAACTCACCCTGAATTTACCTTATCCTTGAAGAAGCATGAGCACCAAAGAACTGATGCTTTTGAACTGTGGTGTTGGCGAAGACGCCTGAGAGTCGCTTGGACTGCAAGGAGATCCAACCAGTCCATTCTGAAGGAGATCAGCCCTGGGATTTCTNATATTGGGCACCTAATGACCTGGGGAGTTTCTCTTTTGGTATTCTATCATTTTGCCTTTTCATACTGTTTCATACTGGTGGCTTAGTGATAAAGAATCTGCCTGCAATGCAGAAGAGGCAGGAGATGCAGGTTGGATCCCTGGGTTGGAAAGATCCCCTGGAGAAGGAAATTGCAGCCAGCTCCAGTATTCTTGCTTTGGAAATCCCATGGATAGAGGAGCTTGGTGGACTACAGTCCATGGGATCACAAAAGAATCAGACTCCACCTAGCTATTAAACAGCAATAAGTAGATAGGATGATAAGGAGGAGGTACTTAAGTTGGGAGACATTCAGAATAATCCAAGTAGCATTCAAGCTGCTGAGTGTGTTAGTCAAGAATCATTTCAGGAAAAGGACAAAACCTGAGTAAAGAAATTATGTTGGGAAGGTATAAACATAAGAGATTCTCAGTAGCCATGTCTGATAAGAACCTATGGTAAACTTAAAGGGATTGGGCTAAATCTGCATTAGAAAAATAGGATTTTAGATAAGATAGTTTGAGCGAAACCCTAGAGGTCATATGGCTCTCCTCTTTTACTTTCAAGAGGCTCTTTAGTTCTTCTTCACTTTCTTCCATAAGGGTGGTGTCATCTGCATATCTGAGGTTATTGATATTTCTCCCAGTGATCTTGATTCCAGCTTGTGCTTCATCCAGCCCAGCATTTCTCATGATGTACTCTACATATAAGTTAAACAAGCAGGGTGACAATATACAGCCTTGATGTGCTCCTTTTCCTATTTGGAACCAGTCTGTTGTTCCATGTCCAGTACTAAATGTTGCTTCCTGATCTGCATACAGATTTCTCAGTAGGCAAATCAGGTAGTCTGATATTCTCATCTGTTTAAATTTTTCCACAGTTGTGGTGATCCACACAGCCAAAGGCTTTGGCATAGTCAATCAAGCAGAAATAGTTGTTTTTCTGGAACTCTCTTGCTTTTTAGATGAAGTACCTTAGTACACCTTTTGACTACACTGACTATAAGAAGCTTCTTTCTACATTGAACACAAATCTATCTTCTTTTCACTCGCTGTTCCTAATGTGCTTGTCTGGGCCATACCATACAAGTTAAATTACCTTTCTTCATGATAATTCTTTATATATTTAAAAAACATCTCAAGTCCCTCTAAATTTTCTCATTTTCTTATAAAATATCATCAGTTCCTTAAGCAACATCTCATGTAACATGATATATAACATGAACTTTAATCACATAAAATTCATTTTGCTTACTCAACATTATGCTTACTCTAAGAATGTTCTTTTTTTTTTTTTCTGTATCCATCTTATATAATAATACCTAGTACTGAATGAAATATTCACCATGAGTCCTGATCAAATAGGATAAGTAATACTGTATTATCAGTCCCTGAGAGATCATCTTTTTCTGGTATCTTCTGAAATTTTTTTCTTCACAGTCTCTTCAGTGGTGGTGATATTTCTTGATTATTGTTTCTGTTCAGCACTTTTTAGGAGGTTACATTTTTTGTCATATCTATAGTATGCCTCCAATAAAATTAGTTGGCTTCACATATTTATAGCTGCTAAACCAGTTTCTTCCTTCTACCCCTTTCTCCTTGCTATCTCCCCTAATCTTTTTCTTATGTACTTAAGTGTTTTGAATCCAAATAAGGAAGTTTTTATACCCTTGGTCAAACTGGAACTATTTTATGGACAGTATTATTGAATGGCTAATACATTTGCATTTGATTAAGTAGAAAGTGAGAAGCCACAGAAATTATTTGGCATGATCAACATTTTCTTTGGCTAGACTTATCTGGCAGCCAAAAATAGAACAGATTGAAATAAGGGGAAACAGAAATGCAATTGAAAGAAGACCTCAATCATCCCCTGGAGTGGTATCGAAGGAAATGAAGAAGAGTGTTAAACATGGTGATGGAAGCTGAAAAACTTACTAATGATTAACGTGAAAGAGAAGAGAAAATCAAAGTTTCTTGAAAGCTTTCAAACTGTAGTGCTTTGGTCTATTAGTTAGGGTTCTAGAAAAACAGAACCAAGGAATTAGATTTATAGAAAGAATTGACTCACATGATACTAGAGGCTGAGCGAAATCCCCAAATCTGCAGTCAGCAAGCTGGAGACCATGGCGCACCAATGATGTAGTTCTAATCTGAGTCTGATGACCTGACAACCAGAAGAGCTGATGATTTAAGTTTCAGTCCAAGGAAAGGAGAAGACTGACATCCCTGCTCAGGCAAGTTCCCTCTTGCTCCACCTTTTTGTTCTATTTTTACATCTTCAGTTAATTATACCCATCACATTAGGGAGGACCTCTGCTTTACTCAGTCTACCAACTCAAATGTTAATTTCATCCAGAAACACCCTTAGAGACACATCCAGAATAATGTTTAATCAGAAGTCTGGCACAGTCAAGTTGACATATACTATCAACCATCGCAGCTGAGAGAATGGTGAAATACAGCCGAAGTAGAAGTTGCCTTGGAAAGAGAGAGCTATTGGGTCATGCTGAGTTTGAGTGTCAGGCAGACAGATATGAGACTATGACTATATGAATGGTTAGAAATGTAGGCTAGGATTTAGGAAAGAGACAGGTACGAGAAATAGAGATGTGCTTTACATAGAAGCTATTAGTTAAGGACTATCAAGGGGTCAGTAACATAGTATGAGAGGTTATATACAATGATGACCAAGTAAAAGTCAATAGTTTAGTCATTAGAAATCTCTGTGGTCAGAAAAGTAGGAGGATAACTGCATGAAACAGAAGTACAAAAGCCAAGAAAATTGTGTTTATTCTTGAATGAGTTTTCCTGATCCTATGTCTACACACAGTCACCTCCTCTCTCTCTCTCTCATGCTCTGGAACTTTCATTAATCAAGCCCCTGCCTTTAAAGATTATTGAAGTCGGTTTTTCAGAAAATATTATCTTTGTCTCATTGACTTCTTCCTTTTGTCTTCTAAATATCAAGAATCCCCCCCAAGGTTCTGTCCTCAGTCCTCTGCTTCAATCATCTTTATAAATCAGAAAAATGACAAAACTATATCAGTCTCTTTCATTTGTTCCAGATCTGTATTTACAATAGATAAGCCAAAAAGCCCACTCAGATGTCTCATGTTTGTATCTCAACAAACACCCATAATCTTCCAGTAAAATATCTTTAATGTCTCAGAAACACTCCAAGATGTCCAGGTTGCAAACCTCAAAAACAGCTTTGGCTTGTTTATCTATCTTGTTCCTTACTGTTCTCCATTTCTTCCTATCAATTCTACCTCCCCCAAAATCCATACCTTTTGCATTATTACCATCACCACCACCGCCATTCTAATTCAAGGCCTTACTGTCACTCTGTGTGGTATTGTCTCCTAAATAAGAAGCTTCCCTGGTGGCTCTGCAGTAAAGAATCCACTTGCGATGCACGAGACTACCTGTAATGCAGGAGATGCAGATCTGACTCCTGAGTCAGGAAGATCCCCTAGAGAAGGAAATGACTATACACTCCAGTATTCTTGCTGGGAAATCCCATGAACAGAGGAGCTGGGCAGGATACTGTCCATCGGGTCACAAGAGAGGAACAGCTTAGCAACTAAAACACAACCACTACCATCTCCTAGACAAACTTCCCTCTTCCAGTGATTCTCACCTCTTATCTGTCCTTACAGATTGCTGCCAAATTAATCTTCATAAAGTACAGTTGAAATCATGTCATTCTACTACTCCAAAATGTTTAGTTGCTTTTTATTACCCATTGAATAAAATCCAAACTCCTTAAAATAACATTTAACACCATCCACCATCTGGTGATATCCTACATTTCTAGATGTGTCTTCCATGTCTCCCTTACTGCTTTCAAACTACAGTGACTTTCTTGTCTATCTCAATCCCTTTGTTCATTCTTCTCCCTGTCATTAATGTCCTTTCTACTCACACCTCTCTGGGAAGCACTTGTTGATTGCCCTGGCAGAATAATTTAAAACATTTGGGGCTATATGTTAGGTGTGTTACATACATTATCATGCTAAGTTCTCATAATAACCCTCTCACATATCTACTCTTCCAAGTTTTACCAATGTATAAGTTAGTGCTTATATGTGGTTTTTAAATTTGCCCAAAATATCATAACTCAGCTTTCCTCATTTGTTAGGCCTCACAGTCAGTACTCTTAATCTTGACAGAAATATTTTTAAGTTTTACAGTCACCCTCATCTGATAATAAATTCCATGACTTTACTGAAGCCATAGTAATGGAGGAAATTTTTAAATAATGACATTATACTTTTAAAAGCCCTTTTCCTTAGTCTACTTTATCAATGTATAATTTACATAGAGTAAAATTTAACTGGTTTAGTGCACAGTTCTATTAATTAGGCATTTTATACTTTTATTTTTTCCAAATTTCTCCATTTAAAGTCAGATGATTTTTTTTGGCAGTAATTTGATTTAGTTCCAACAACTTTTGATTTTCCTTTAGCCCTGAATTTCCGTGGAAATGCTGGATATTGTCCACATAATTTCTAGCAATTCTCTAAACCCATTTATTGACTTATTTATGGCTGCTCCAGGTCTTAGTTGCAGCATGTGGGATCTTTGTTGAGACTCGTGGGCCCTTTAGTTCCAGAGCCTGTGGGATCTGTAATTGCAGCATGCAGGCTCTCTAGTTGTGGTGCACAAGCATGTGGGATCTTAGTTCCCAGACCAGGGATTGAACTTGCATCCCCTGCACTGGAAGGGAAATTCTTAACCACTGGGCTACCAGGAAAGTCTCTTCCCCATGCCTCTTTATGAACTGAGGTAATTTGTTCATAAAGTGAGAAGTGACGTCTATAATTATAGCCAGCTTTAATAAATTTTCTCCCTTTGGATCTTTCCTATTGGTGTCCTAAACCTAATGAGATCTGTAGTCTTGAAAGCTATTTTCTTCTTTAACTAGTGGACATATAGAATTTGTAAGATTTGTATTGTTATAGAGCAGAGAAGGCAATGGCACTCCACTCCAGTACTCTTGCCTGGAGAATCCCATGGATGGAGGAGCCTGGTNTTGGTGATGGACAGGGAGGCCTGGCGTGCTGTGATTCATGGGGTCGCAAAGAGTCAGACACGACTGAGTGACTGAACTGAACTGAACTGATCTGAACTGAAATAGTAAATAGTTTTTCTTCCATGATTCTGCATCTTCTCATTTCAGTCCATCATATACATTTCTCAGATTTATCTTCATATAATTAAAAAGCCTATTATATATCTTTAGAGGCTACAGGGGAGAAGGCAATGGCACCCCACTCCAGTACTCTTGCCTGGAAAATCCCATGGATGGAGGAGCCTGGTGGGCTGCAGTCCATGGGGTCACTAAGAGTCGGACACGACTGAGCAACTTCCCTTTCACTTTTCACTTTCATGCATTGGAGAAGGAAATGGCAACCCACTCCAGTGTTCCTGCCTGGAGAATCCCAGGGATGGGGGAGCCTGGTGGGCTGCCATCTATGGGGTCACACAGAGTCAGACATGACTGAAGCGACTTAGCAGCAGCAGCAGCAGAGTCTACAAAGTCATTAACAAAGACCTATATCACACGTATAAGGTTCAAAATGAGGATGATTTTAATAGACTATTTTATCACTTTCATCTCCTTTATAAAAATATCTCCTATGTTATTCCCAACGATAGAGACATCACAGATGTAGATATTTATAATTATCAAAGCAAACATAAGCCATCTGAAATTAAAACAAAACTACATATTAATCATAAAAAGTTATGCTATTTTTAATGTAGTAAGTCCTTCTGAACTTGAATTTTTAAAAGCAGTTGTAAATTTTGCTAATACTATACAAATTGTTTTTTGATATATGAGCTTATTTTATGCAGACTGTGATTGTATTGAAAGGGAAAGTAGCTCAGTCGTGTCCAATTCTGTGCAACCATCATAGATGGCAGCCCACCAGGCTCCCCCGTCCCTGGGATTCTCCAGGCAGGAACATTGGAGTGGGTTGCCATTTCCTTCTCCAATGCATGAAAGTGAAGCCGCTCAGTCGTGTCCGACCCTCAGCAACCCCATGGACTGTAGCCTTCCAGGCTACTCCATCCATGGGATTTTCCAGGCAAGAGTACTATATAGTCTGTGGAATTCTCCAGGTCAGAATACTGGAGTGGGTAGCCTTTCCCTTCTCCAAGGGATCTTCCCAACCCAGGGATCAAACCCATGTCTCCCACATTGCAGGTGGATTCTTTACCAGCTCAGCACAAGGGACGCTCAGGAATACTGAAGTAGGTAGCCTATCCCTTCTCCAGTGGATCTTCCCGACCCAGGAATCGAACCAGGGTCTTCTGCACTGCAGGTGGATTCTTTACCAACAGACCTATCAGGGAACTGGGTGTGTTGCTCAGATATTATTGTATTTATTTCATAACTAAGGAACCTAAAGCTCACAAACATTAATCAACTTGACAAAAACATACAGAACTGTCACTTGAACTTCAGTTTTCTAACTATAAAATGTGTTTTCTTCTTCCATTAAACAATACTTCATCTCATCATTATCTGTTCTTTCAACCTGACTGCAAATTCATTGATAAAACAACTGGTTTTATTCATCTTTATATCTTCAAAAGTAAGAAGGAAAATACTTTGAAACAAAATTTTGACAAATATTGTACAATAAAATAATTTTTATTTTTCCTCAACCTATTTTTTTAATTTATTTTTTACTTGGAGGATAATTGCTTTACAGAGTTTTGTTGTTTTCTGTCAAACCTCAACATGAATCAGCCAGAGGTATACATATATCCCCTCCCTTCTGAACCTCCCTCCCATCACCCTTCCCATCCCACCCCTCTAGGTTGATACAAAGCCCCTGTTTGAGTTTCCTGAGCCATACAGCAAATTTCCATTGGCTATCTATTTTACATATGGTAATGTAAGTTTTCATGTTACTCTTTCCATACATCTCACCCTCTCCTCCCCTCTCCTCATGTCCATAAGTCTATTCTCTGTGTCTGTTTCTCCATTGTTGCCCTGTAAATAAATTTTTCAGTACCATTTGTCTAGATTCCATATATATGCATTAGAACACAATATTTATCTTTCTCTTTCTCTTTCTGACTCACTTCATTCCGTAGAGTAGGCTCTAGGTTCATCTACCTCGCTAGAACTGACTCAAACGTATTCCTTTATAAAACTGAGTAATAATCCATTGTGTATATGTACCACAGCATTTTTATCCATTCATCTGTCTATGGACATCTAGTTTGCTTCCATGTTGTAGCTATTATAAATAGAACTTCAATGAACAATGGGATACATGTGTCTTTTTCAATTTTGGTTTCCTCAGGGAATATGTCTAGGAGTGGGATCGCTGGGTCATATGGTGGTTTTATTCCTAGTTTTTTAAGAAATCTCCATGCCATCTTCCATAGTGGCCATATCAGTTTTTACATTCCCACCAACAGTGCAAGAGAGTTCCCTTTTCTCTACACCCTCTTCAGCACTTATTGTTTGCAGACTTTTTGATGATTGCCATTCTGACAGGTGTAGTGTGATATCTCGTTGTAGTTTTGATTTACATTTATCTAACAATGAGTGATGTTGAGCATCTTTTCATGTGCTTGTTAGCCATCTGTATGTCTTCTTTGGAGAAACGTTTGTTTAGATGTTTTTCCCACTTTTTGATCAGATTGTTTGTTTTTCTGGCATTGAATTGTATGAGTTGCTTGTATATTTTGGAAATTAATCCTTTATCAGTTGTTTCAGTTTTCATTGTTTTCTTCCATTCTGAGAGTTGTATTTTCACCTTGTTTGTAGATTCTTCTGCTGTGCAAAAGCTTTTAAGTTTAATCAGGTTCCACTTGTTTAATTTGTTTTTATTTCCATTACTTCAGGAGGTGAGTCGTAGAGGATATTGCTTTGATTTATCTCATGGAGTGCTCTGCCTATGTTCTCCCTTAAGAGTTTTATAGTTTCTTTTCTTACATTTAGGTCTTTAATCCATTTTGAGTTATCTTCGTGTATGGCGATAGGAAATTTCATTATCTTACATGTAGCTGTCCAATTTTTCCAGCACCATTTAGCAAAGAGGCTGTCTTTGCCCCATTGTATATTCTTGTCTCCTTTGTCAAAAATAAGGTACCCTTAGTTGCATGAGTTTATTTCCGGTCTTTCTATTTCTATCTTGTTCCATTGGTCAATATTTCTGTTTTTGTGCCAGTACCACACTGTCTTGATGACTGTAGCTTTGTCATATATTCTGAAGCCAAGAAGGTTGATTCCTCCAGCTCCATTCTTCTTCTCAAGACTGCTTTGGCTACTTGGGGTCTTTTCTGTTTCCATATGAATTGTGAAAATTTTGGTTCTAGTTCTATGAATAATGCCATTGGTAATTTGATAGGATAGCATTGAATATGTAGATTGCATTTGGCAGTATAGTCATTTTCACAATAATTCTTGCTACCTAAGAACATGTAATATCGCTCCATCTGTTTATGTCATCTTTATTTCATCAGTGTCTTATAATTGTCTGTGTACAGTTCTTTTGTCTCCTTAGGTAATTTTATTCCTAGATATTTAATTCTTTTTGTTGCAGTGGTGAATGGGATTGATTTCTTAATTTCTCTTTCTGATTTTTTATTGTTAGTATATAGAAATGCAAATGATTTCTGTGCATTGATTTTGTATCCTGCAATGTTTCTAAATTGACTAATTAGCTCTACTAATATTCTGATACTGTCTTTAGAATTTTCTGTGTACAGTATCATGTCATCTACAAACAATGAGAGTTTTACTTCTGGATAGATTTTCTGCTGAAAGATCAGCTGTTAAACGTATGGAATTGCCCTTGCTGCTTTTCCATTGCTGCTTTTACTATTCTTTGTGCTTAACCTTTGTTCATTTGATTAGTATGTGTCTTGGTGTGTTTCTCCTTGGGTTTATCCTGTATGGGAATCTTTGCATCTCATGGACTTGATTAATGATTTCCTTTTCCATGTTTAGGAAATTTTCAACTATAATCTCTTCAAAAATTTTCTCTTACCCTTTCTCTTTCTCTTCTTCTTCTGGAACCCCTGTAATTCAAATATTGTTGCATTTAATATTGTGGTAGAGATCTCTAAGAATATCCTCAGGTCTTTTCATTTTTTAATTTATTCTGCTCTTCAGAAGTTATTCCCATCATTTTATCGCCCAGCTCACTGATTCGTTCTTTTTCATATATTCTGCTATTGATTCCTTCTAGAGAACTTTTAATTTCAGTAATTGTGTAGTTTGTCTCTGTATGTACGACTTCTTTAATACTTCTAATTCTTTGCTATTTGATTCTTGCATTTTCTCCATTTTGTTTAGGTTTTTGATCATCTTTACATCATTATTCGGAAGTCTTTTTCTCACTGAGTTTGCACATGTCCTCTTCTTCTTGTGTTTTTTTTTTTTGTTGTTGTTGTTGTTTGTTTGTTTGTTTGTTTGCTTGGACTTCTGTGTTTCTAGTTTATTCATTCATTTATGTAGTATTTCTCTGCCTTTTCATTATCTTTTTTTTTTTTTTTTGAACTTACTGTGTTTGAGGGCTCTTTTTCCCAGGCTTGAAGGTTGAATTATTTCTTCTTTTTGGTTTCTGCCCTTTTAAGGTTCATCCAGTGGATTGTGCAAGCTTCATATAGCATGAGATTTGTATTGAGTTTTGTTTTCTTTTGTTTTTCCTCTGATGAGCAAGGCTAATTATGTGGTAATCCTGTCTGCTGATGTATGTGTTTGTATTTTTGTTCTGTTTGTTGTTTAGATGAGGTGTCCTGCACAGGGTACTACGGGTGGTTGGGTGATGCCAGGTCTTATATTCAAGTAGTTTTGTTTGTGTGAGTTCTCACTGCTTGATTCTCCCTAAGGTTAGTTCTCTGGTAGTCTAGGATCTTGGAGTCAGTGCGCCCACTTCAAAGGTTCAGGGCTTGATCTCTGGCCAGGAACAAAGATTCCAAAAGTGGTATGTTATGGCATTAAGTAAGATTAAAACAAATACTCTAAGCTGAGAAACCAAAGAAGAACCCCAGAGAAATGGCAGTTATAAAATCAGGCAAATAATACTTAAAATAATGGCATATACACATATACATATGCACCCATAAGCGAAATCAAAACAGTCCAACAAAAAATAAAGTACAGTAGACTGACTCAGTGATCAAAGGAAACCAAAAATTATATCTACCAGTTGAGAACAAAACTAACTAAAACACAAACTGGAAAACAAAAGTAAAGCAAGGTGCCAAGTGGGGAATAAAGCAATGAAAAGAAAACTAACAAATATGTTGAGAGGAAAGGAAAGAAAGTATAGATATGCAAAGTTAAATAGAGGTAGATAAAGGAGACTTATATACATTAAAGATTAGCTGCAAGGAGAAAAGTACAGAAAGAAAAGCAAATGAAGAAATAATTGTAGAAAAAAATAGGTTGAAAATTAAAATTTCGGGGGAAAAAAAGAGAGAAAAGGAAAAAAATGGAGGAAGAATAAAAAATAAAAAAGGAAAACTCCACCGAACTGCAAAAGCCCAATGGAGAGGAAGAGTTTTATAGCGACAATAAAAAGTGTAGCTAAAAAAGAAGTAAGAAAAAAGCTCAAAAGCTTAATTAGATTTCATCATGTCAATAAAATTAGCAACTATAACAAAAAAGAAAAAAAGAAAAAGAAATCCAAAAGAATCTACCAAGCAAGTAAAAACGTGAAAATAATGTTTTTTTCTTGAGTCACTGCTGTCAGAGTCCTTTCCCTCGCTGGGAGTCACAGTCCACTTCACCTCCTTAGGCTGCCCTCCAGCACCATGCAGGTCTCTGGACCTGCTGTGAAGGCACCTCAGTTTCTCATCTGGTCCTCGTCCTGTGTGTTCTTGCCTTCAATGTTCTCAGCTATCAGAACTAGTGCATTTTCTTTTGTGGGAGCTCTCAATGTCTTTTTATATATTCCAGAAGAGACAGAGTCTGCTTAGTTGATCATGTGGATTTAATCTCCAGCCTGTAAAGCTGGTGGGAAGGTTTGGGGTCTTCCTCCTTAGCCACACTGCCCTGGGTTTCAATTATGGTTTTATTTCCACCTCTGCATGTGGGTCATCCCCTGGGATTTGCTCTTGAGGCTGCCCTGGAGAACTTCGGTTTGCCCCTGTGAGGGCCAGGTGTGGAGGTGGTGCAGCTGCTTAGGTCGCAGGGATCCTGGCACCACGAGGTACTCAGGAGGGGGTTGGCGGCTAGGCAGCAGGAAATAGAGTGCTCTAGAAGGGTATGGCAACCAGTATTGGCCAATACACTCCAGTATTCTTGCCTGGAGAGTCCCCTTGTTAGGAAGCCTGGCAGGCCACAGTCCATAGGGTTGCAAAGAATTGGACACAACTGAAGTGACCCTGTGTGCATAGACTCAAAACTGAGTTTTTGTTTTTCTTTTTTCCTGTGGCAGCTCTGCCCCAGTGAGGGTTGAGTGTGAAGGTAATGCAGCTGCTTGGCTTGTGGGGACCCGGGGGGGGGACCAAGTGTGCAGGGACACAAACTGCCTTCACCGCAGGAGTTTTGGCCCCATCAAAATCTTTTGTCTAGCCTCTTATAGCTGGTGATCAGAAAATCTTTTTGGCCAATCTTTCTCTTTAGCTTCACCAGTTCAGGCACTTAGAGGGATCCCTTGCCTGGGGCCCTTCTCTGTTGCTCAGCACGTCAGGCACATAGAGGAGCCCCCCAGTTGGGGTCCTACTCTGTATATCAGCACATCAGGCACTTATAGTGGCACCTCAGGTGGGGTCCTGCTCTGTAGTTCAGTGCATCAAGTGTTTGATGTGCCAGCCTCTCTATTGTTCAGCTGCCAATGCTGGCATGCGGAGAAAGAGAGGCTATGGTGATGTCTTCACACCCTACACGTGACTCAGCAGTGTAGCCTTGCTTCCATGGCTGCTGGCTTTCCCCTACAGGCATTTCTCAGAGCAATCTCCTCCCCTCAATACATCTCCCTGCAGTAACACCAGCTCCCAGCCGCTGCACTTTCTAGGGGACCTGTGTCCCCATCAGGGGTGTGTATGGCTGCAGCAAGGCCTGTCTGATTCTCATTCCATTTAGACTGCCACAGATCTGCTGTTTCACTCTCAGCCTTAAATGTTTCTCCTCTGACTTAGACAATTGCCCTGCTGTAGGGATCAGACCCTTGCTTCAACTCCCCCACCCACCTGTTTTTCCCCCATGTTCCTTCATCATACTAAGTTTTGTGTGGTTTGATATATTCTTTTCCACTGGTCAGGTACTCCTGTCCACTCTCAGCTGGTGTTCTGCATGCACTTCTGTGTTTAAAGTGGAGTATCCCTGGAGAGAGATGCACTCCTTGTCCAACTACTCCTCCTCCATCCTGACTATATTCCTAATGACACCCTTTTAGACAGTACCAGAAAATACAGTTATCATGCTTAAATAAAGTTTTAATTAGTTGAATAAAACAAAAAGTTATAACTCTGTACTAAAATATTTCTAGTAGACTGAAAGAATGGGATAAAATCTCCTAGGATAATGTCAAGATTGAACACTTATTTCAAAACAGCAACCTGAAAAAAAAAAGGGATAAAATTTTGTATGATATATTTTTAAGATTATTTTGTTTTAACAAATATATGCTTATACATTCAATTATTGTTATTTATGTTGATAGGTGGTCATGTTCTATAAAGTTGCTGGAAACACTAATTTAAGGATTATCAAACAATTGCTCCTAGATAAACTATAGATGAGTTAGGTTTATGTGAGCTTCTGGTTACATTTCTATCCACTGATCAATATATTACCTTGTTTTAAATGTGCTTCTGCTAAAGATGGATTGTTGGGGGGGGGTCAGTTCTAAGATGATGGAGGAATAGGAAGGGAGACCACTTTCTCCCCCACAAATTCATCAAAAGAACAATTCAACGCTGAGTAAATTCCACAAAACAACTTCTGAATGCTGGTAGAGGACATCAGGCAACCAGCAAAGCAGATCATTGGCTTCAAAAAGAGGTAGGAAAAATATAAAAGACAAAAAAAGAGTCAAAGGAGGTAGGGAGGGAGCTCCGTCCTGGGAAGGGAAGGGAATTCCCTCCTGGAAGAGACTCTTAAAAAGAGAGGTTTCCAAACACCAGGAAACATTCTCGCACCTGAGTCTGTGGCGAGGCTTGGAAGCACGGAGGGCAACATAACAGGAAGGAAAAGTAGATAAATAATTAAAACCAACAGATTACGAGCCCAACAGTAAATCCCCCAGTGGGAAAGCAGCGTGGACACCTGCATCCGCCATTAGCAAGTGGGGTTGGGCAGGGAGGAGCGGGAGGCACGGGCTGCAGTGCTTTTTGGAGAATCAGGCCAGAATGCCCCGCACGTGGCCAAAGCGTACTAACTTGGGCTAACAAACCAGACTGTGGGACAGCTACCACGCGAAACACTCAAACATAAGACACCGCCAGGACCATACACAGAGCAAATGATGGATCAGAAATAGCCAGTTGCAGACCATCCCCCTCCAGTGACAGGCAGCCAGAGCCTTAAGGGCTGGAAAAGGGCAATCGCAGCCCAAGAGAAACATTACCTACCAAATTGCAAGCAGCTTCTTTGCTAACTAAGACTTCTGGGGGTTCTGGACAGTCATCATCCTCCTGAGAAGGAGCACCAGTGGTACACCCAGAGAACTGAGCAGCACGGAAAGGCCATAAGATGCAGCAACTGTGCTCGCCAAACTCCTGAGCTACTCAGACCTGGGAAGGGCACAAAATGCAGGCCCAACCAAATCTGCACCTCTGAGGGCTTCCTGAGTGCCAAGCCTGAGTGGCTTAGACTAGGGAAGTGCATGAAACCTAGGGCCAGTCTCAGACGGTTCCCCGGTGGAGCAACATAGAACCTGAGCGGTGGGCGCTGCAAGCAGAGGCAAGCCCAGCGTGGAGTCCACCACCGCCCTATCTGTGTCAAGACAGAAATCAGACACTGAAGAGACCAGCAAACAGAGGAAGCTAAACAGAGGGAACTGCCTTGGTAGTGAACTCACACAGCCCACAACGCCAGAGAAAGGGCCAGACATACCGTTAATATTTTTATGATCAATTTTTTTTTTTTTACTTTTTTTGGTTGTGTGATTGTTTTTTCTTCCTTTTTTTAAAAAAAATTATTTTTCTTCTTTTCTTTTTCTTCTTTTTTGTTTTAACTTTCTTAAATTTTAAGTCCTATATTTCTCTAATTATTATTTTTATAA
>SJYV01044613.1:0-13115 GCA_006410875.1 Neotragus pygmaeus
GGGGAACACGTGTACACCCATGGCGGATTCATGTTGATGTATGGCAAAACCAATATAATATTGTAAAGTGAAAAAAAAAAAGAAGTGTAATATATAAAAATAATATGTGTAGAAATTTAGGAAGTAGTTTAGTAGAGCTACCATGTATGGCAAAACCAATACAATATTGTAAAGTAAAATAAATAAATAAATTTAAAAAAAAATAAAGGGAAAGGGCTTCCCTGAAGCCAGGCTGGCGTGGGTCAGGCCATTCTTGCTGGTTCACCTCAAAGCACATGTTCCTATCTCCGTATGGGGTGCCTGAGCTGGGCCTGAGGACCTCTTGAGGTTAGGAAGCTTTCCATCTTCTTCAAAGAGCATCCTGACCCTGTAATACCTCAGTGGACTGAGGTAAGAGTGAGACTTCAAAATGAAAGGGTTCTAGAGATGATGGGTGGGGTTGGGTGCATGGGCTGTGACCCTGAAGAAAATGGAATTTGTAGGTGTGCAAGGGCCCTGCGTCTGGAGCCAGACAGATCTGGTGAACTTGAGTTACGAGTAAGCTTCTTGTCATGCCTATGTTGCTAAGGACTGAGCTGATACTTCATTTATCCTACATGTGTTCAGAGAGCACTTCCTCTGTGCTGGGTATGAGGATACATCAGTGAACCGAACAGGTAATGGTCTCTGCCCTGGGAACAGCGTTCCGGTGGAAGAAGTCAGGCAAACATAAAACATAAGGAAAATACATAGCAAGTGAAAAGGGGGCTGAAAAATCAAGCAGGATAAAGGTGAGAGGAAAGTCTTATAGAGGGGAATTGCAGTATAAACAGGGTGGTCAGGGTAGGTCTCCTGGAGAAACTGAAATTTGAGCAAGGACTTGAAGTAGGAGAGGCGCTTAATTCTAGGCATGTCTGCTTCCAAAGTCCAAACTCATAAGCCTACACTCCCTCTTTCCCAGATGAATGAGACCAGGGTGTTGGATGCATAATAGTGCTTGGTAAGTGTTTGTGCATTTCGCTCCCATCCTTCTTCCTTGTAGGGTCTCCTGGGCACTCACCCACTGGAGGGGGTGGGGAGGTGGCAGGTGTGAGGGCAGGGCTCATCCTTAGAGAAAGGTGTGGGCAAAAAGTGGTGGGGACGAGGAGTAGGCAGCCATCGAGATGGACAGCTCACTTTGAGGGCAGAGTGAACTCTGGTTGGGGAGTGGAGTTAACCCCGAGAGGGATGGGTCCAGTTGGAAAGGTCAGGTTCAGACAGCAATGTTCACTGTTCTCTGTAAATTTGTCCCGAAGACCAATGAAACGCGTTTATTGAAAGCCTGCCAGGGGACCCGTGCTTCAAGGCGGTTTCCCATATATGTCATTCTCACAACGGTTCTCTGAGGCAGGAAATAATTATCTCCATTTCACAGCTAGAAATACTAAAGCTCTGAAGTTGAAAAGCTTATGTGCTCCTGACTGTCTGGGATATAGATCTGGACTTGTCTGATTCCACAGACCAGTCAGTTTTCACATCATTGTCATTATCAACTTCCCCATCTGAGCACCCACCAGCAAGATCACTGTCATCATGACCATCATCGTCAGCACTACCAAGAGCATGAGCATCATTATCACTGTCAGTACCACCAAAGTCTCCATCTATCTCATCTACGACATCCCATCCATGGCCCCATGATCACTGGCAGCTGGGGAACAGAATGATAGGTAACTGGGCTTAGGGGAAATCAGATCATCTCTCTCAGCTTCAGCTTCCTTATCTATAAAATGGGATAATCGTATTTCCCTCGGAAGGTAGGAGAGATGCTAACATCAGTCTTCTGCTTCCTGCATCCTTCTGAAACTGTTCTCGAGATCATCAGTGACTGTCTTCACGATACTCGCCCCCCCGAGGAACTGAAGGCCACTGACCACTTCCTCTTCCTTTGCATCTCCTAGGTTTTATGACACCCATGTCTTGGTTTTCCTTCTAACTCACCAGTTCCTCCTCTTTTGCTGGCTCCATCTCTTCTACTGGACCTCTAAATGTTTGAATGTTCCAAAGCTTGGATCTAAGCCCCGTACTGTCTTCATCCAAATTCTTTAACTGCTTCCTGGCCCATGCAACCATTGTGACCCCCCGGGGAAGACTGCAACGATCCTCACATGATTAGGAGACAGCCTAGGAAGTGGACCCTAGGGTAGGCGGTGGAGCCCCTCCGAGGAAGGAAGACCCCTTCCCAGGTCCATAGGGACTAAAAGCAACCTTCTCAAGGAGGAGTTGTAGTGCTAATCCTGAGCAGAAGTGTTTGCAGGTAGCTTGAGGGGCCTCCGCCTCTCAGATCCGCATCTTTTGGCTTTTCTTGCTCGTTCAGTATGCATTGTCTCAGGAGATCAGAGCCCCTGGGCTTCTTCCTTCCCCAGACAGGTCCACCCTGAGATGCCCGGGACAGAGCCTCCTAGAAAGTGGCCCCCACCATCCAGGGGACGGGGCTTCCCATTTAGGAGAGAACTCAGCAGAGAGCTAGAGACCCCCAATTAGTGGCTGGGGATCTTCACCAGGGCTCTTTCCTGGAAACTCTGAAATAGCACCCCCTGGGAGGCTACTGTTTCCACCCCCACGTTGGCCCTATCCTGAGACAGATGGTCCCCATTGGGCTGTTCTCATGCAAATGAGCAGAGGTATGCTTTTAGGGCCTCTTGGCCTCAGGAGCAGGATGGATCGGATGCCAGGAGAAGCAGATTGCCTACCCCTTATTTTGGGGGCTGTGGGTGGACGGCTTTGAGAGGAGCTCTCTTCCAAGAATGTGTTTTCCCTTTCATCCTCAGGACGCGATGCACTTCACTCTGCTCTTTTGAGGCTGACGTGAGTGTGAGATTGCTTGGGGGAGTGGGGGTAGCACCTGAGCTGCCTCTGCCCTCACCGCTCACTGAGATGGGGGGTGGTTGAGTCCCTTTTGGCCTCATCCTTTGTGCCCTTTGCTTAGGGCTCCCCCACTGGAAACACTGTGGTCTGCTCTCCTCAGCCAGATTATACTTCCTAAAATGGCTTGGCGCTGTTGGGCCATTCCCTGGCTCTAAAACAATCCAAAATCTCTTGTCACCCCTGGAATAACATCCCTGGCTTCAGTTTCACCTTCAAGCTCCCTACAGTTTGGCCTTCATCAGCTTTGCCAACCACATCCCTCGTTCCTTTTCCACCAAGGTCTTCCCTCCAGGCAGACAGTCTGCCACCTTTCACAGAGGGCGCCGGCATCACAGCTCTCCCCACACCAAACTGTGGTTAAAAGGCCCTCTCCCATCCCCTTCTTATCTGTCTAAACGTCTTGTTTTCCCAGACCTCAAACTTTGGTCCTGCCCCCTCCTTCCTTGGTCCCTTTACTCATTCACTCCCAGCCCCACTGGACCACCCGTGCCTTCCATGGGTCAGTCTGACCACCTGTGACTTCCCCCACTGAGAAGGGTTATTTACAAAGGGGCCATTTACCAAGGTGCTGTCTGGGATGGGAGAACCACAGCGGGTTTTAGTTACTTAGGGCTAGTCACAGTTGGGCTATTGCTGTTCCTAGGCCTGCAGAAAGGAGGGGAAACTGCTGACGACACTTGCAAGGGGAGAGTCCCATGGAGAAAAAGGGATTGTGAGTTTCCAGAAGAGAGGCAGTCTGCTGGGGGAGAGCTCTTGGGGAGTGAGGAGGAGATTGAACACTTAGACCTCAGCCTCCGTGTTCCAGCCTCCTGCTGGGGCTTGCTGTTGGCTGAGGCCATGAAGAATCCAGAGGGCAAGGGCGCCCATTCTGTAGTCCACATAAGCACCCCCAGGACAGGCCACCGAGTGGGAGGGTAGAGAGGAGCCTGGACTATGCTTTATACCTTAGACTCCCGATGGGTAAGTGGTGAGAATGTTGAAAGTTACGAAGAGAAAGTTTCTCAAGATCAAGCTGTTCAGCTTCACTTTACAGGTGGGAACATGGAAGCCCAGAGAGGATTGATGCTGGTCTGGGACCACACCGTAAGGGAGTGTCAGGGATGAGCTCAGAGTGAGTGTGAGCTTCATAGTTCATTAATAAGTTGGTTTCTTGGAATCACTACATAATAAATTACAATATAGGATTCCAAGTTGAAGTCTTACTGGCCGCAATGGCCGTGCTTGGTAACCAGTGAACTGCCCTAGTTGAGGGGGGTCTATTTTTAAGGGGTGGTTGACAGAGAGATCATTAGCAATGCCTTTGACCCAGCTGTAAGTGATCAGAGGTTCTGATTTCTCAAGCCTGTTCCGTACCTTGCTCCCTGGACACATACTTGAGTCCCATGGAGGATAGTAGGCGTGTGTGTGTGTGTGTGTGTGTGTGTGTGTGTGTGTGAAGTAGAATGTGATGGAGCTGTTCCAGTAAATTCTGAGACACCTTGGATCCCAAGCAATGCTGCCTTGGGACCCCTACGAGAGTATACCCCACAAAACAGAGAGAAGACCCTCTTTTACCCCAACATACCTCACTTTGTTTTAACTCTCCACCCAATTTCCCTCTACTTTTTAATGAAAAATTAAAGTAATTGTAGTGTTTCACAATTCTGAGACATTCATATATGTTACTCTTTTACACAACATGCTTGTGATAGAGCCAGGGCAGGGATTATTGCATCCAAATGTCTGATGAGGAAATGAATTCAGGGAGGTCAAATAAATGGTCCAAGCTCCCAAATGTGGAAAGTGATGAAACCAAACAGCGGGCTTGACTCTGAAGACCAGGCCCTTTGGATGGGACCACATCTGGTTCCCTCCCTCCGCAAACACTGCTTTTTGTCTGTATCTTCTCCTATTTTTCCTCTTCCTCCTCCAGCTCTTCCTTCTCCTCATCTCCATCCTCTTTTCCCCATCTCCCCCTCTCTCCTTTTTCTGAAAAGCCAAACTTCTCTCTAGTCCGATACACCCAAAACATTGTTTCAGGGACTTTCTTGCTTGTTTCTTAATATTAAGAGTGGCTACGTGGATCTCTTTATTGGCAGACCCACTGCCTCCATGGAGAGAGCAACTAACTGGGTTTCTTTCTGCTTCTTGTACCCACCAAAGTGTTGTTTGCAGATACACAGAAATTACAAGCAACTTAAGTCGTTAAGCAATCTTTCCTTGAAACAATTAAATTCTGACATCTGCTTACTGTTTAATTATCTTCTGACTGAGGAAATGGAAAAGTTGACAAATAGTTTAACCCAACAAGAGTCAGGTTCCTTTTCTTTATTTGTCTTTGTAAACGTGTTTACCGAGCACCGATCTGCCAACCTCTCCTAGCCTCTCTGGGGCACTGGCAAAAAAACATAGACAAATATTTATATTCCATGAACTCAAGATGATTTTCATATTGTTTCCATGTTTAACTGATTTCAAATGAACGACAATGGCCCTTAATGTGGTTTACAAGAATTTGCCATTAATTTTCACTTAAAATTGGATCCAGCTGGTAGGTATGCCTACCCTTTATTCCAGTTCTTAATGACTTGCCTTCCTAAAACATGGGCTGCTTCCCACTGGCTGATTGGCACCACAACTTAGTGGGGGCATCCGTCTCCTATTACATGTGAACAAAAATGAAGTTCAGCAAATTTTTCCTATTTCAGAGCTTCTTGCACATTGATTTGAGTCAGGCGACTGGGGAAACTCAGTGAAGGCCGTGAGAGTGAGCCTGACTTGGCACACCATCCATCCCTTCCTTGGTAGCAAAGATGTTGGCTCCGGCTCTCAGCAGGAGGGCAGGGTGGGGTTGCCCTGGCATGTAGGAGAGGTTCAAGGTCTCAAAGCACTTTAAGAAACTTCCTGTTATCTTTCTAGCTTAGTTTCTGAGTGCCTCAGTATGATGTCCTAGGTTCTTTGTGAGGTTTCAAGTTTTCCTTCCTTTGGTCTGGAGCACTCATGTGAATGGTGGAACAGAGATGGACCTGGACAAAAAGAGAAGAGTTAAGCCAGAGGAACAGGATTCTGCACTTTGGAGATGTCATTTAACCTTGGTGGCATTCAGTTTCTGTTGAATCAGTGTGACTAGATAATTGTGTATTTTTGTAGGGTATAAATGTTGAATTGGTTGGCAAGTTGGGAAAACAGCCTTAAAAGGGAGGTAAGGTTCACCTATGAATAAAGTATGATGGGAGTGGGTAGGAAGTAGGTTTCATGTTCATATTAACTCCAAGAGAAAGAGTGAGTTCCCCGAGTACACTGTGAAAGAGGAAGCAGCTCCTTCTGAACTCAGTGACAAAGAACTCCCTGACTGGTTGGCAATGTCTGCCCTGGTTGCTGGGACTGGATGCCAGTTATTCACCATTCGTGGATTGGATGAGTTCAGAGGACCTTTGATTCTATTTTTATGATAAGGAATAATTGCTAACCTCTCTCTCTGGAGGTTGAGATCTAGAGAGCCAGACAACGAGGCCTAGAGCCGTGCTTCTCAAACTTGAATGTGCACACTTGAATCTTGTTAGCAAAGAACCCGCAGGTCTAGGGTAGGGCCTGCATTTCTAACCGTCTCCTGGGTAATGGCAATGCTGTTGGTCTGGGGCCTGCACTTTGAACAGTGGATCCAAGGCACTGCTCTGGACCTGCGGCCGTGCCCCTTCACTGCAGCCTTAATGGCCTCCACGTGCAGCTGACGTTCATTAAGCACCTTCTGTGTATATGCTCCTTTCCAAGGATTTTTCACAGATCATTTAATTTATTCCTTCAGACAGCCTTTTGATGTTGGGTAGATTTTTCCCACCCACTTTTTTTTTTTTTTTAGTTTTAAGTTATTTTGCAGGTGCAGTGGGTTTTACTGCTTAGCCCAGGGTCTATATACGGCAGAGCTGGGACTCAGCCCTGCACCTACCTGGCCCTTTGAGGACCTAACACAGAAACGTAAATCGTAGGACTAATGGTGTGAGTGCCCTTAACTCAAATGGGGCAGCTCTTGGAGCTGTGCTAGGGTATTGGCCTGATGCCAAATGTGCCCTCAGATCACAGAAAGCCAAATTCTGCCTCGGTGACTGCTGGCTCCACCACTGTCGATGGTCATTAAGGCTGGCAGGAAACATCCCGTGATCCTGGGTTCCTGGGAAAGAGCCCTCTTTGACCTTATGAGGGTTTTGGAGCCAGACAGAACCAGGTCGGAATCTAGCCATATTATTTGACCTTGAGCAAGCTGCTAAACCTCCCTGAGTGAAGGGCCTCTCACTTGCTAAAAGAGGATGGTAAACATTCTTGCCTTTCAAAGTTGTTGGGAAGATGGAAATTAATAATGCAATAAAATGGATGATATGGTGCATAGTGCAGATAGAACACTCAATTTCCCCCTTTTGCCCTTCGGAAAACTGTGATGGTTTAATCTTTGCTATTCACTGCACAAATAGAACCATTTTAGATTCTCTTTCAATGCAATGGCGTTACCTGTAAAACTGGGTTCAAAGTAGAAGTTTACTGTGGCACCTCACCCACATACAATAAAATAGGAAATTGTATTAAGCACTAAATACCAATTTTTTCCTGTAGAACAAAGAAATAACTTCTTAAACAAAAGTCAGAATGTATACTTTAAAGTCAAACATGTCAGCACCGCGAGATATTCAGTCAACACAGACAAATTTGAAAATGAGAAGCAAATTTCGAACATCTCCGTTGTGACATTAGCAAAACCATCGACAAATTTCGCAGCTTCTGCTGTCTTGTGTCTGCAGCGAGTGCTGTTATTTCTGTTAAACTTTGTTGTCACAGTGTTCCTTAAATAGGTTTTAATTGGTTTTAATTTGGAGAAAGAATGTTCTGCTTAAGATACAGGGGCAGGGATTGTCAAAAATAAAAGGAACAGATAATATTCTATGGGAAAACGTGTAGACATGCTGTACCATTCTTTATACTCCTTTGGCAAATACGTGGATATTTTCAGTTTTGTCGATTTCACTGGTTAATGATTTTTCACAAAGCAGTGCTTTAATTGGTAATGCTTCTAATGGGTCACTGGGACATTTATTTTTCACCTTCTATGTGTTCTTTACTGTGGACTTTTCACCCACGTGAATTAATTAGCATGGCAGAAAAAATGCAAACAAGTCAGCCATTGCATTTAGCCCTGAAATTTTAGATCTATTTAGGTAATTAAGATTATCAATTAACTTGTGGGAAAAGGATAAGCCTTATAAGTGAGTGAAAGTCACGTTCAGTCGTATCCAACACTTTATGACCCCATAGATTATACAGTCCATGGAATTCTCTAGGCCAGAATACTGGAGTGGGTAACCTTTCCCTTCTCCAGGGGATCTTCCCATCCCAGGGATCAAACCCAGGTCCCATGCATTGCAGGCGGATTCTTTACCACCTGAGCCACAAGGGAAGCCCAAGCCTTATAAGATCTTTAAAAAACATTGCTGACAAGCAAAGTACCCTCATGGCAACACTCAGCAAATAAACAGGTGGAAGCAAATGATGCAGAAATCTTGTTATCATGGTATTTTGGCACAATGTCAGCCAAAGCAGTCTTTCTTTGTTTTTTAAATTTGAGAAGTATAGTCAGAATTTTTTTCACTTGTCTTTTAAGATATTATCATAGTTCTGTATGCATGAATTCATGATTCCATTAAAGAATTCTGCGTCCTTTAAGGTAAGGGAACAATGGTAGCTCTGCTAGCCATGTCTCTGCAAATGCCAACTCAGGTGCCCACATTCTCTTAGCTATGAAGGCAGCAGAGGTCACTATGCTTTCCTAGGAACTGCTGTGAAAGTGAATGTACTTGTTGCTCACTCGTGTTTGACTCTTTGCGACCCCATGGACTGTAGCTTGCCAGGCTCCTCTGTCCATGGAATTCTCCTGGCAAGACTACTGGAGTGGGTTGCCATATCCTTCTCCAGGGGAGCTTCCCAACCCAGGGACTGAACTCAGGTCTGCTGCATTACAGGCAGATTCTTTATCATCTGAGCCACCAGGGAAGCCCAGGAGCTGCTAAGTATAGCAAAAGAATAGCCCTAGACTCATTACATGTAGTGTTTCAGGCATGCCATACTCTGTTCAAATGGCATCTGGCATAAAATATGTATTAGAAACATTTTTTTCCAAACTGAAGTAGATCTGAATTATGCAGGGGAGAATTGACAAGTACAGTGATCACGGTGACATATCTCCACTTAGGTACTATGTAATGTGTCCTTGCATTTGCTTAGCCAATAAGATACAAAGAGGCAAGGATTTGAATGTTCCAGTCTAACAGACTGAAGTATATATTTATGACTCCATAGGTAATTGGCTACGGGATAGATAAGCTTGAATATTAATGGAATTTTTCTCATTTGATTGTCATGGAAGCCAGAGAGAAAATCTACTCAACTAAAGCTTTGTTTATTCACCAGTTGTGCCACGTGTATATAGAAGCCACAGTTGTGCCGTCACCCAGCTATATCATGAGACTCTTAAAGGGCTGGTTCCATGGAAACTTCCAAAGCACAAGGGACCTTGAAATAGGGCCTTATCCTAATTTAACATGGGTCCCTTGGTTTCCCACTTTCACAGTTCTGACTCCTACAATGAAAGCCTCCCTTGCCCAGTGGGGCAGCTCCAGCTCCAGCTCCCCTGACCCAGAATCCCTCTCCAGGGCCTCGCCAGGAGGACTTTGACTGTTCTGCCTCTATTCCTCTGTCTGGTCTTCTGTTTTCTGAGTTTCTCTTCTCTGCTGCATCAATCCTGCTTATCCTTTAAGACACAGCTCCTGCTGCTGCTGCTAAGTCACTTCAGTTGTGTCCGACTCTTAGCGACTCCATGGACTGCAGCCTGCCAAGCTCCTCCTTTCATGGGATTTTCCAGGCAAGAGTACTGGAGTGGGGGTGCCATTGCCTTCTCCGTTAAGACACAGCATAGACCCTGTATGGGTCAGGGTCCTGGCAAGAAACTGACAGATGATGCATCAGACTGAACAATTGACGAGCACTAAAGAAGGGACCATTTAAGGGGGTGGCTTGGGCTCAGGGGAAGAACAAGAGCTACTGCAGCCCTTGGGGTGTGCTGGCAGCTGGGAGCTGCTACCATCCCTGGCTGGAAGGGGCGAGAGGAGGGAGTGTTTACTAGAAGCACGAGAGAAGCTCGGCTGCAAGTACGACTCACACCTTCGCTAGAGGAAGCTGGTCACTGCCAGCACTCCACCCAGCAGAGAGGAAGCCAGAGGGACATGGAGACCTGCACTGCTCTGCACTGCTGTGGTGCAGCTTGGTGGTGGAGGAAGCCAGCTCCTCCATGCTGCCTTCAGAGGTCAGAGCAGGATGGAAGAGGCTGGAGCCTGGCCAGGGAGTGCCCTTGCCCTCCCCCAGGGGAATCCAAGCCAGGAGGTGGCTCTCTTGTCCTTGCCCGCCCGGGAGCATGTTTGCCCCTGGAGGAATTGGAATACCTTTTGGTATTTTCAGAGTATGCTGTCTCCCCACTTACTCCCTGACATGGGCACCTTCACTTATCCTTTGTGCTTTTCTCATATGGAAGCAACCAAACATCCTGGGATTTCTTGGTCACATCAGTTTTGAGTGTTCTCTTCCTTTGTTGCCTCCCCAGGGCATCTGGACCTGGGCCTGGGATGTTGGTGGATATTCAGTTAAGGCTGAAGGTTCTGAGGGTCCTGGGCCTGGTTTGGGGAACTTTCACCAGACACAGCAGGAAACCAGAGCACAATTGGTAGAGAGAAGCTAAAGGTCAACTCAGGAGGAGCAGTTGGTGTGAGAGGGGCAGGGAGTGTCACTAAAAGCCAGGGATCAGAGAGAGGGGTTGAAATGGGATGTGAGTTGGGAACACAGGGCCAGGGGGACCTGAGCAAGCAAGTCACCATCAGGGAGACATCAGGAGGGGTAGGGAGGAGGTTTGGATGCAAGTTTGGAGAGAGTGCCAGAGCTGTAGTCTAGACCTTGATATTCAAGATGGCAGCCACTGGCCATGGGTGGCTATTTCCATTTAAATTAACTAAACTTTAGTAAAATTAAAAATTCAGTTCCTTGGTCTCATTAGACACATTTCAAGTGCTCTACTGTGTTGTTCAGTGCAAGTTAGAACCTTTTCACCATCATAGAATTTTCTATTGTACAGCCTGCTCCAGAAGGTCCTGGAGATTTTAGGGTCCCAACAATGCCAACCCCTCATAAACCTGTTTGTTTGCTTTGATCTGTTCATATCTGTCTTACTGTCACACAGACCTGGTTTCAAATCTTCACTTTGCTAGTGAGTCAGCACGTGATGAGGCTCGAGTTTTTTCATCTAGAAAATGAAGATAATAATAGAGGACTAACTTGATGGAGGATTGAAAGTTGTCTTAAGTGGTCAGATGTGCTACATGAGCTGTTTAATATAAATTTCAGCTTCCAACCTCCCTTGCGACGACAATGCTGTTAAAATCGTTAAGAGCTTTGTTTATTAAGATCTGTTTCTGCTGGCTGTGCTAAACAGTTTATTGTGATTGTCTCACTTAATCCGAACAATAACTCTGTAGGCAGATAGCATCATTGTTCCCATTTTGCAGATAAGGAAATGGAGCCTCAGAGAGATGAAAGCATTTGCCTGATGTCACGCAGTGGTGAAGCTGAGTTTCTGTGTTCTTGGTTAAAACTGTCACACATTGTTCTTTGCCGTTTCCTATGTCTTATCTAACCAACCAGGCTGCTAAGATCATCATCTTGGGCTCCATTTGAATCCTGCTTCAAGCTAGCAGGAGCCCAGACTGATGCTTGGTTGTTAATTGCACATCAATTTTGATAAACTGTAATAAAAACATTGATAATTTCTTCAGCCCTGATTATTGACTTTAACATTCTTGCCTCCATGGGTGTCTTGAAAACAAATCCAGGAACGCTCAATCTTTGTCTTTGATTAAGAGCAGAGCTGGTAGAGGACTAAAATCCAGGAGGTTTTAGGAGCACCGTGATCTTGGATGCAGAGGGAAGAGATTAGTTCTTGTTTGAGGAGACTTGAAAAACTCAGAAAGGAAGTACTGAGACAATGCCTGGCTTTTGACTATAAGCAGCCAGAAAGTAGAATCTCTCCTGGAGAAATCATTTGTACGCTTGGAATTTCAGGTTCTTTAACTGAAAGAGACTAAGCCCTCCCTGCCCTGTGGGTAGTCTTGAGGACTGAATAGGAATTTAGGACGCGTAACACAGGGATGCTGTTGGTAAACATGCCTTGTTCCCACTCCAGATAGCTTTCTGGTCGCCCTGATCTTTCTGTTAGTGAAAGGGAAGGAACTCATTGTCTGCACCACACCTGTTCAAGGCAACTGAAGTTGTGTCCTGGGAGTTATACAACTGATGTTAATTTCTACCTTGATTGGAAAGTCTCTTATTTCTTCCTTAATTTACTAAGATAAACTAAAACTGCAGAGGGACAGACTCCCAAACCTCATCACACCTCCCAGCCTCCCCAAGAGTTGGATCCTGGCTTCCTGCCTCCCTGGTGACCACACGGTCTGCTGGACAGCACCTGGATGATGGTACCGGGAGGGAGGCATTGAGATGGTTTAAAGGATAGAGAGCAACATGTAGAACCCATTTAGGACTGGGGTAGTGGGGAGGTGATGAAGACTGGGAGGCTCCCGAGGCAGTAAATCCAAGTTCCTCTGCAGCCTGAAGTTAGTAACATCAGCCTGGAGAGAAACCTGGGTTCACTGGTCTCTCCCCACCTCCTCCTCCAGTCTCTCAGCAGGTTATTTCCTCTGGTGAATCCCATCATGAACTGTTTTTCCCTGGGTTATTATTTGGGGTCTGTGGGGGAATTTTGACTACCCTGGGTGAGAGTCACCACATTGTTTGAAAAGACCATGTTGACTAAGTGTTAGGTTCAGTGACATTATCTCCAAGCAGGTTGGGTGTGGCAGCTTGGTGTGGGAAGTTCTGATTTTAGACTCAGATTTCCCTGGTCTCCAGTCTTGGCTCTAGTAGGAGCTTGGTGTCAGCTGGGCAGGTCCTACAGCTCTTTGATGTTTTGGAGCACCAGCTCTGTATTGCAGTTTCACAGAAGCTATACCTTCTATTCTCACAACAAGCCTAATATGGGTGATAGTATTCCCATTTTACAGATGGTGAAATTGAGTCTTTTGGAAGCGAAGTGACTTTCTCTCTCCTTCCTTCCTCTCCTCCTACCCTCCTTCGTTCCCCTTCCCCTCCCTCCCTCCTCTCCTTCC
>SJYV01044613.1:13206-36268 GCA_006410875.1 Neotragus pygmaeus
CTTGGACTACTTAATGGTCTGCACCTGAGACATGCTCCCTTGGGCTGTAGGTCAGCTTTGTTCTCCCCAGGGAGTGGGATGGCCCTCACAGGAAGGCAGTCCTGTCTCCCCTCTGCAGTCAAGCATGGGTGCTCACAGCCAGCTGTGTTGCTTCCCACCTGACTGTGGACACCTGTCCAAAGTTCTACATCCCCCATAGCAGAGAGACTCTGTGGTAAGTCCCTCATGGAGCTATGGCCCCTGGTGTGACTGTTGGTTTTCACCAGGCTTGGCCATCACCCAGACCCCCTTGGAGCAGGAGATGAAGGCTTCGTCTGGACCCTGGCAAGGACCAAAACCAAGGCAATGGAGAGAGACTGCGGGGAGACTTTTCAAAGCTGGCTTTCGTGACCTTCGTCTAGTCTTTGAGAATGTTCTGTTTCGAGGAGAATCTAATTCCCGAAGTGGATTTGGGGTTGAGGCTGAGGCTGAGGGGCTCAGGGAATGTCAGGGAGTGTTGACTGCGGGGCAGGGGCAGGTGGGCCTATGAAGAAGGCTTCATTCCACTAGCTCCTTGAGTGAATGCAGAAATCCCAAAGTAAGGTGTGATGGGTTTTTTATCTTTTTAAATTGAAGTATAGTTGAGTTTTAATATCGTGTTAGTTTCAGGTATACAGCAAAGTGATTCCGTTGTACCTATATTTCTTCAGAGTCTTTTCCATTACAGGTTATTACAAGATATTGAATACAATTCCTTGTTGTTGTTGTTGAGTCATTAAGTCATGTCTGACTGTTTATGACTTCATGGACCAAAGCACTCCAGGCTCCCCTGTCCTCCACTATCACCTGGAGTTTGCTCAAATTCATGTTCATTGAGTTGGTGATGCTCTCTAGCCCTGTCATCATCTGCCACCTCATTTCCTTTTGCCTTCAATCTTTCTTAGCATGAAGGTCTGTTCCACTGAGTTGGCTCTTCGCATCAGGTGGCCAAAGTATTGGAGTGTCAGCATCAGCATTGGTCCTTCCAATGAGTATTCAGGATTGATTTCCTTTAGGATTGACTGCTTTGATCTGGAAATTCTTGTTGTGTATCTTTTAATCTCAAACTTCTAATCTATCCCTTTTGCCATCCCCTTTAGTAAGCAAAAGTTTGTTCTCTGTGTCTGTGAGTCTGTTTCCATCTTGTGAAGAAGTCCATTTGTATCATGTTTTAGATTCCACATATAAGTGGGGCCATGCAGTGCTTGTCCTCTTTCTGACTTACTTCACTGAGTATGATAGTCTCTAGGTCCATCCATGTTGCTGCNCTTAGTCGGCCAAGTAATATCTCTGCTTTTGAATATGCTATCTAGGTTGGTCATAACTTTTCTTCCAAGGAGTGTGTTCTAATTTCATGGCTGCAGTCACCATCCGCAGTGATTTTGGAGCCCCCCAAAATAAAGTCTGACACTGTTTCCACTGTTTCTCCATCTATTTCCCATGAAGTGATGGGACCGGATGCCATGATCTTCATTTTCTGAATGTTGAGCTTTAAGCCAACTTTTTACTTTCCTCTTTCACTTTCATCAAGAGGCTCTTTAGTTCTTCTTCACTTTCTGCCATAAGGGTGGTGTCATCTGCATATCTAAGGTTATTGATATTTCTCCCGGCAATCTTGATTCTAGCTGTGCTTCTTCCAGCCCAGCGTTTCTCATGATGTACTCTGCATATAAGTTAAATAAGCAGGGTGACAATATACAGACTTGATGTACTCCTTTTCCTATTTGGAACCAGTCTGTTGTTCCATGTCCAGTTCTAACTGTTGCTTCCTGACCTGCATATAGGTTTCTCAAGAGGCAGGTCAGGTGGTCTGGTATTCCCCTCTCTTTCAGAATGTCTATATCATAATTTATGCTATTTTTTCCATCTGTTTTTAACTTCTTGCTTTTTTGAGGAAGGAAGGCAGTTATTATTTCTCATTTAGATTTTCCTACTTTTGCATAGGTATTAAGTATCTATTTCTATTATTTTATTGGTTACTCTAGTAATTACAACATGTATATCTAACTTACTAAAGTTCAAATCAGTATTTTCCTCTCTTGAACTAAGGAGGATATTAGACACTTAAAATCCATTAACCTTTTTAACCATTTATAGCTCTAATTTTATTGTCTTAATTTTATTTTTATTCTTTAAAATTTCAAAACATTATTATTATTGCCAGTATTATAATGTTAGATTTCTTTTTTTCTGATTTCTTTAATCCTTCTTGCATCTCATATCTCTTGTATAAAATGAGGTTATTTTGCCTAAAGTATAATCTTTAGAATTACTTTAATGTGTGGTCTATTGGTAACAAACTCAGATTTTGGGTCTCTAAAAGCCTTTGTTTCCTATTTGCTTTTTTAAATTGAAGCATAGTTGATTTATTATATTGTGTTATATTATGTTCAGGTGTACAGAATAATGATTCAGTAACTTTTTCTGATCACATTCTAAGTCATTTTGAGATAGTAAACATAATTTCCTGTGCTATACAGCAAATCCTTATTGCTTATCTATTTTATGTATAGTACTTTTCATCTGTTAATCCCTTACTCTCAGTTTGCCCCTCTTCCCTTTAACCATGAGTTTTTCTATGTCTATGAGTCCATTTCTGTTGTATATACAGTTTTATTGGTATTATTTTTTAGATTCCACATATAAGCAATATGATGTAGAATTTATCATTGTCTGACTTAGTATAATATTCCTTAGGTCCGCTGAAGTTACTGCAAATGGCAATATTCTTACTCTTTATGGCTGAATAATACTCCAGTGTGTGTGTGTATAATATACATATATAAAAAACATCTTCTTAAGCTGATCATCTGTTGAGGGACACACGGATTGTTTCCATGTCTTGGCTGTTGTAAACAGTGCTGTTACAAACATCGGGGTGCGTGTAACTTTTTAAATTCGAGTTCTCGACATTTTAGGATATATACCTAGGAGTGGAATTGCTGGATCATATGGTAGCTCCATTTTTAGGTTTTGAAGAACTCCCATACTGTTTTCCAGTTGTTTTCTGTTTGCCTTCCCAGCAACAGTGTAGGAGAGATCCCTCTGCTCTATTCCCTCTCCTGCATTTGTTGTTTGTAGCTTTTTTAGTGATAGACTGTATGATGTGATACCTCATTGTAGTTTTTGTTTGAATTTCTATAATAATCAGTGGTGCTAAGATCTTTCCATGTGTCTACTGGGCACTGAGATGTCTACTTTGGAGAAAAGTCCATTTAGATCTACTGTCTATTTTATATTTCCTTTTCTTATATTGAGTGGTATAAACTGTATATTTTAGAAATTAAATCCTTAGTGGTTGCAGTATTTACAAATCTCTTCTCCTTATTCCATAGGTTGTCTTTTTGTTCTGTTAATGGTTTCCACTTCTGTTCAAAAGTTTATAAAGTTGATTTGGTTCCATTTGCTGGATTTTTTTTTTCATTTCTTTTGCTATGGGAGACTGGCCTAAAAAAATATTGCTCCAATTTATGTCAGAGCATGTTTTGCTCTTAGTTTCTTTTTTTTAAATTTCATGTATTCATTAATTTTTGGCTGTGCCCTGTCTTTGTTGCTACAGGGGCTTTTCTCTGGTTGCAGTGAGCAGGGGCCTTTCTCTTCATCACAGTGCACAGGTTTCTCTGCACTATTGCCTATATGATAGTGTGCATCTGCTAATCCCAAACTCCTAGACACTCCTCTCCCAGTCCATCTCTCTCTCTTGGAAACCATATGTCTGTTCTCCATGTACGTCATTCTATTCATGTTGCGTAGATAGATTCACTTGTGTCATATTGAGATTCCACATGTAAGAGATCATATGGTATTTCTTGCTTTCTGACTTCCCTCACTTATTTTGGTAAACTCAAGGTCCTTCCATATTGCTACAAATGGCATTGTTTCATTACTTGTTTTGGCTGAGTAGTACTCTTGTATATATGTACCTCATCTTCTTGATCCATTCACCTGTTGAAGGACACCTAGGTGGTTTACCTGTTTTGGCTATTATATAGTGCTCCTATGAATTGTATAGTGCTCCTATAAACATGAGGATGCCTGTATCTCTCTGAAGCATACATTTGTCTGGCTATATCCCCTGGTGTGGGTTTGCCGGATCACATGTTAACTCTGTACTTTTTTGTGGAACTTTCATACTGTTCTTCATAGAGGCTGCACCAATTTACATGGCTGCCAACAGTAGGAATGTTGCCTTTTCTCCACACCCTCCCCAATATTTATTCTTTGTAGACTTTCTGATTATGGTGATTGTGACTGGTGTGATGAAATAATCACCCAAGTCCAAGAAACCCAGAGAGTCCCAAACAGGATAAACCCAAGGGAAAACACCCCAAGACAGATATTAATCAAATTAACAAAGATCAAACACAAAGAAAAAATATTAAAAGCAGCAAGGGGAAAACAACAAATAACACACAAGGGGATTCCCATAAGGATAACAGCTGATTTTTCAATAGAAACACTTCAGGCCAGGAGGGAATGGCAAGACATACTTAAAGTGATGAAAGAAAATAACCTACAGCCCAGATTACTGTAACCAGAAAGGATCTCATTCAGATATGAAGGAGAAACCAAAAGCTTTACAGACAAGCAAAAACTGAGAGAATTCAGCACCACCAAACCAGCTCTCCAACAAATGCTAAAGGATATTCTCTAGACAGGAAACACAAAAAGGGTGTATAAACTCAAACCCAAAACAGTAAAGTAAATGGCAACAGGATCATACTTATCAATAATTACTGTAAATGGGTTGAATGCCCCAACCAAAAGACAAAGACTGGCTGAATGGATACAAAAACAAGACCCCTATATATGTTGTCTACAATAGACCCACCTCAAAACAGGGGACACATACAGACTGAAAGTGAAGGGCTGGAAAAAGATATTCCATGCAATAGAGACCAAAAGAAAGAAGGAGTAGCAATACTCATATCAGACAAAATAGACTTTAAAACAAAGGCTGTGAAAAGAGACAAAGAAGGGCACTACATAATGATTAAAGGATCAATCCAAGAAGAAGATATAACAATTATAAATATATATGCACCCAACATAGGAGCACCTCAATATGTAAGACAAATGCTAACAAGCATGAAAGGGGAAATTAACAATAACACAATAATAGTGGGAGACTTTAATACCCCACTCACACCTATGGACAGATCAACTAAACAAAAAATTAACAAAGAAACGCAAACTTTAAATGATACAATAGACCAGTTAGACCTAATTGATATCTATAGGACATTTCACCCCAAAACAATGAACTTCACCTTTTTCTCAAGTGCTCACGGAACCTTTTCCAGGATAGATCACATACTGGGCCATAAATCTAACCTCAATAAATTCAAAAAAATCGAAATCATTCCAAGCATCTTTTCTGACCATAATGCACTCAGATTAGATCTCAATTACAGGAGAAAAACTCTTAAAAATCCCAACATTTGGAGGCTGAACAACACGCTTCTGAATAACCAACAAATCACAGAAGAAATCAAAAAAGAAATCAAAATATGCATAGAAACGAATGAAAATGAAAACACAACTACCCAAAACCTGTGGGACACTATAAAAGCAGTGCTAAGAGGAAAGTTCATAGCATTACAGGCATACCTAAAGAAACAAGAAAAAAATCAAATAAATAACCTAACTCTACACCTAAAGCAACTAGAAAAGGAAGAAATGGAGAAACCCAGAGTTAGTAGAAGGAAAGAAATCTTAAAAATCAGGGCAGAAATAAATGCCAAAGAAACAAAAGAGACCATAGCAAAAATCAACAAAGCCAAAAGCTGGTTCTTTGAAAGGATAAATAAAATTGACAAACCATTAGCCAGACTCATCAAGAAACAAAGAGAAAAAAATCAAATCAATAAAATTAGAAATGAAAATGGAGAGATCACAACAGATAACACAGAAATACAAAGGATCATAAGAGACTACTATCAGCAATTATATGCCAATAAAATGGACAACGTGGAAGAAATGGACAAATTCTTAGAAAAGTACAACTTTCCAAAACTGAACAAGGAAGAAATAGAAAATCTGAACAGACCCATCACAAGCATGGAAATTGAAACTGTAATCAGAAATCTTCCAGCAAACAAAAGCCCAGGTCCAGATGGCTTCACAGCTGAATTCTACCAAAAGTTCCGAGAAGAGCTAACACCTATCCTACTGAAACTCTTTCAGAAAATTGCAGAGGAAGGTAAACTTCCAAACTCATTCTATGAGGCCACCATCACCCTAATACCAAAACCTGACAAAGACACCACAAAAAAAGAGAACTACAGGCCAATATCACTGATGAATATAGATGCAAAAATCCTTAACAAAATTCTAGCAATCAGAATCCAACAACACATTAAAAAGATCATACACCATGACCAAGTGGGCTTTATCCCAGGGATGCAAGGATTCTTCAATATCCGCAAATCAATCAATGTAATTCACCACATTAACAAATTGAAAAATAAAAGTCATATGATTATCTCAATCGATGCAGAGAAGGCCTTTGACAAAATTCAACATCCATTTATGATAAAAACTCTCCAGAAAGCAGGAATAGAAGGAACATATCTCAACATAATAAAAGCTATATATGAGAAACCCACAGCAAACATTATCCTCAATGGTGAAAAGTTGGAAGCATTTCCCCTAAAGTCAGGAACAAGACAAGGGTGCCCACTCTCACCGCTACTATTCAATATAGTTCTGGAAGTTTTGGCCACAGCAATCAGGGCAGAAAAAGAAATCAAAGGAATCCAAATTGGAAAAGAAGAAGTAAAACTCTCACTGTTTGCAGATGACATGATCCTCTACATAGAAAATCCTAAAGACTCCACCAGAAAACTACTAGAGCTAATCAATGAATATAGTAAAGTTGCAGGATATAAAATCAACACTCAGAAATCCCTTGCATTCCTTTACACTATTAATGAGAAAGTAGAAAAAGAAATTAAGGAAACAATTCCATTCACCATCGCAACAAAAAGAATAAAATACTTAGGAATATACCTACCTAAAGAAACTAAAGACCTATACATCGAAAACTATAAAACACTGATAAAAGAAATCAAAGAGGACACTAATAGATGGAGAAATATACCCTGTTCATGGATTGGAAGACTCAATATAGTGAAAATGAGTATACTACCCAAAGCAATCTACAGATTCAATGCAATCCCTATCAAGCTACCTACGGTATTTTTCACAGAACTAGAACAAATAATTTCAAGATTTGTATGGAAATACAAAAAACCTCGAATAGCCAAAGCAACCTTGAGAAAGAAGAATGGAACTGGAGGAATCAACTTGCCTGACTTCAGGCTCTACTACAAAGCCACAGTCATTAAGACAGTATGGTACTGGCACAAAGACAGAAATATAGATCAGTGGAACAAAATAGAAAGCCCAGAGATAAATCCACACACCTATGGACACCTTATCTTCGACAAAGGAGGCAAGACTATACAATGGAGTAAAGACAATCTCTTTAATAAGTGGTGCTGGGAAAACTGGTCAACCACTTGTAAAAAAATGAAACTAGATCACTTTCTAACACCATACACAAAAATAAACTCAAAATGGATTAAAGATCTAAACGTAAGACCAGAAACTATAAAACTCCTAGAGGAGAACATAGGCAAAACACTCTCTGACATAAATCACAGCAGGATCCTCTATGACCCACCTCCCAGAATATTGGAAATAAAAGCAAAAATAAACAATGGGACCTAATTTAAATTAAAAGCTTCTGCATAACAAAGGAAACTATAAGCAAGGTGAAAAGACAGCCTTCAGAATGGGAGAAAATAATAGCAAATGAAGCAACTGACAAAGAATTAATCTCAAAAATATACAAGCAACTCCTGCAGCTCAATTCCAGAAAAATAAATGACTCAATCAAAAAATGGGCCAAAGAAC
This sequence comes from Neotragus pygmaeus, assembly GCA_006410875.1. Taxonomy (NCBI): domain Eukaryota; kingdom Metazoa; phylum Chordata; class Mammalia; order Artiodactyla; family Bovidae; genus Neotragus; species Neotragus pygmaeus. The sequence goes on from SJYV01044613.1 coordinate 21,145, forward strand.
TAAACAGACAGTTCTCTAAAGAAGACATACAGATGGCTAACAAACACATGAAAAGATGCTCAACATCACTCATTATCAGAGAAATGCAAATCAAAACCACAATGAGGTACCATTTCATGCCAGTCAGAATGGCAGCCATCCAAAAGCCTGCAATCAATAAATGCTGGAGAGGGTGTGGAGAAAAGGGAACCCTCTTACACTGGTGGTGGGAATGCAAACTAGTACAGCCACAATGGAGAACAGTGTGGAGATTCCTTAAAAAACTGGAAATAGAACTGCCTTATGACCCAGCATAAAGTATGACACTGTTGGACATACACACGGAGGAAACCAGAATTGAAAGAGACACTTGTACCCAGTGTTCATCACAGCACTGTTTATAATAGCCAGGACATGGAAGCAACCTAGATGTCCATCAGCAGATGAATGGATAAGAAAGCTGTGGTACATATACACAATGGAGTCTTACTCAGCCATTAAAAAGAACACATTTGAATCAGTTCCAATGAGGTTGATGAAACTGGAGTTGATTATACAAAGTAATCCAGAAAGAAAAACACCAATATGGTATAGTAACACATATATATGGAATTTAGAAAGATGGTAACAATAACCCTGTATGCAAGACAGCAAAAGAGACACAGATGTATAGAACAGTATTTTGGACTCTGTGGGAGAGGGAGAGGGTGGGATGATTTGGGAAAATGGCATTGAAACATGTATAACATCATATAAGAAGTGAATCGCCAGTCCAGGTTTGATGCAGGATACAGGATGCTTGGGGCTGGTGCACTAGGATGACCCAGAGGGATGGTATGGGGAGGGAGGTGGGAGGGGGGTTCAAGATTGGGAACACATGTACACCCGTGGCAGATTCATGTTGATGTATGGCAAAACCAATACAATAAAGTAAAAAAATAAAGAAAACAGGATAAAAATATTGTAAAGTAAAAAAATAAAAATAAAAACTTCCATTTAAAAAAAAAAAGATCCCACATGCCTGGCAGCCGAAACCAAACCATAAATAAAACAGAAGCAATCTTGTAACAAAATCAACAAACACTTAAAGAATGGTCCACATCAAAGAGAGAGAGTCCTCCTTTTAATCGGTCACACCCTTGCATCTAGTTTTGACCATGTGTTTGATTTACCAGTGAGATGTAAAGAGGAATGTTAGGAGGAACTTGTGGGAAACTTTCTTAAAAGACTTTGCTACCTCCTTCTTGTTCTTGAAATGGCTGGATATCTAGCAGCCATTATTTGAGAGACCTTGATGATGAGGAAGAATGCTGAGCAGAATATTGTGGCAGAACAGAAGATATGATCCTAGGTCCCTAGTGACATAGCAAAGCTTTGACGCTCTACATTTAGACTCCTTTTCTTGAAAGGGATATACTTCCCATCACTTTTGAGTCTTTTAGAAATATATCAACATATTTCAGAAACATCTCAACCTAAATGATGCATTATGTTTGCTGTTAACGGTATTATTTCTCTCTCTCCATCTTGAATTTATTTTGGTGTATACACTTTTATGGGCTTCTCTGGTGGCTCAAATGGTAAAGAATTGCCTTCAATGCAGGAGGCATGGGTTCAATTCCTGGGTCAGAAAGATCCCCTGGAGAAGGAAATGGAAACCCATTCCTGTACTGACTGGGAAACCCCACAGACAGAGGACCCTGGCAGGTTACAGTCCAGGGGGTTGCAAAGAGTTAGACACTTAACTTAGCAGCTAAACAACAATGACATATATTTTTTATAAAATCAGAAAGGTAGCACGTGTCACATTAAAAAGAAACATGTAGTCGGGAAGAGGCTATCAGTCTTCATCTTACTTCTTAACAATAAACATTGTTGGGACTTCCCTGGTGGTTCAGGGGTTAAGACTTCACCTTCCAAAGCAGTATGTGTAGGTTTGATCCCTGGTTGGAAAGCTGGGCTCCCACATGCCTCAGGGCCAGAAAATCAAAACATAAAACAGAAGCAATGCTGTAACAAAGACTTTTAAAAATGGTCCACATCAAAAAAAATAAAAACAAAACTCACAAAAACAAAATATTGTTAAGATTTTCTGGTGTACTTCTGTGTAGACTTTTTTCTTTGCCATTTACATAGCAAAGTTCTCAAATCATTGTACAAGCTAAAAAAATTAGTTGAATGAATGAAGTGTGTACATTCTTTTGCATCTTGATTTTTGCCTTTTAGTGAAATGTTAGTGGATACAACATTGGTTCACTAGTCATTAGTGAAGTCGCTCAATCATGTCCAATTCTTTGCGACCCCATGGACTGTAACCTACCAGGCTCCTCCATCCATGAGATTTTCCAGGCAAGAATACTGGAGTGGGTTGTCACTTCCTTCTCCGGATAATCTTCCCAACCCAGGGATCAAACCCAAGTCTCCCACATTGCAGGCAGACGCTTTACCATCTGAGCCACCAGGGAAGTGGTGGCCATTATTTTATCATTAATAATGAAAACATAATGAAGATCTTAGTGCATAAAGCTTAGTGTCTAAATGTAATTTCCAGAAGTGGATAAAAGGCTTTGAACACCTTTAAAGCTTTGGATACACAGTGGTAAAATGATCAATTTTGACAGGCCCCAATAAGTAGTACCCCTCTTTGTGTCCAGTATGTAAAGCAATGGAAATATAAAACAAAGAAGAAAATATATGGAGATGAAAATATCCCCTTTATCACTGTTAAGTCTGATATTAGGAAATTTGCTTCTTAGTCTGATCTCTAGAATTAAACACAGGGACTTCCTTGGTAGTCCAGTGGTTAATACTTTGAGCTTCCAGTGCAAGAGGCAAGGGTTTGATCCCTGGTCAGGGAAGTAAGACTCTACATGCTGTGAGGCATGACCAAAAGAAAAAAAATTAATTTTTTAAAATTAAAAAAAAAAATTAAACACAGGTGGTAGCATTTCTCAAACCTGTAGGGATGGATTTAGAACATAGGCTCCAGTGGAAAGAGATGAATCCAGCAGGAAAGGAAAAAAAAAGAACAGGAATGGTGTCTGTAGGCCTTTCAACTCTATCAGATGTCTTTTCCCTTATGGAGTGAGGGATTGGGAAGAGACTGGAAGGACTGAGTCATTTTAGAGCTCTCCCAGAATGGAGGAAGGAGTAGAAAAAATGTGTCATCTCACATCTTTGTAAGGACTGGAAATTATGGATTTGTGAAAAACTGAATAGGATACAAATGATATCTAATTGATTTTTACTTTGATTATTAATGAGGTTGAACAGTGGAACACTTTATAAAATATTTTTAAATTCTCTGGTTGTTCATATCTCTTAGAGCCTGAGCATCTTTCTTATCAAATTGTATATCTTTATACAATAAAAGTTATCCTTTATTATGTGCTAAAGGGTGTTTAAGTGCTCAGCTGTGTCCAGCTGTTTGCAACCCCATGGACTGTAGCCCACCAGGCTGCTCTGTCCATGGAATTTTTCAGGCAAGAATAGAGTGGGTTGCCATTTCCTACTCCAGGGGATCTTCCTGATCCAGAGATCAAACTCATGTCTTTTGCATTTCCTGCATTGGCAGGAGGACTAGTTACTACTAGTGCAACCTGGGAATCTTCATTCTTTACTATTTTATTTTCTGTTAGTATATTTGGCAGCTCATTTGCTTTAACTTAGGGATATAAAAGAAATGTATATAGTCAATCTATTTAAGCTTTAACTTATTGCCTTTATTAGACATGTGCTTTTGTCTTACTCTAATTCTATAGTTTATGTTACATTTAACTCTTCAATGCAAATTGCATTTATGTTTCATTCTGATATGTCGGTGAAAACCCTTCTGTCTGCCTTCAGCCCATCTCCCAAGTTTCCTTCTCTTAGCCCTCTACTTTGGCACTCCATAGGCAGGCAGAGGGAAAGAAATGAAAACAAAGTACAAATTCATATGATTTTTTATTTATTAATTAGGGGATAATTGTCTCTGCAAGTGGTCAACCCTTTCTGGACACTTTCCCCTTCTGACCAGTAGTCTAAACTGTGCAGTTTTCTTTTAAAAGTGACTTCGAAAGAATCTAGTAGAAACCCTTGAGATATAAGGAGGGTGATATCAACTTAACTTACTTGTAAAGCATGCAAATATGAGGAAAGACTATGTCCCATATGAAATTAGAAAAACTGAATTGAAAAAAACTACTTTTTAGTCCAAGTAAACATTAAGCAGATTCACTTTCTGTAAATTTATTTTTTGTAGTTTGTTGACTCTGAGTTGCTATTGAGAATTTCAATCATAACCTCTCATTGACAAGAAAAAGTTTTAATTAAACTAGTAAGGGAGGAAGGAGGGAGAAGAAGAGAGGAAGATATGGAGGAGAGATAAAATGGTGAGGGAAGGCAGAAAAAGGGGGGAAGGGCCAGAGAGTGAAAAGAGATGGGAAGAGGGAGAAAGAAAAAAAAATTCTCATTCATCCAAAATGGACTCATATACCATACTTATAAAACATGTCAGCTTATAAAAAATATGTCACATTTATTAAATGTTTCCTCTGTGCTTAACCTTTTTCTAAGATCCTTACTCAGTTATATCTTTGGATGTGTGGTTAGACCTACATGTCTAAATTTGCTTTCGTTGGTACTATTAAATCTCATGTGGCCACAGCATAAGATGCTCCATTTTCAGCAGCACAGATTTTAAAACTTGCATTTTTATCCCCTCCTGACTCTGGCATGTCTTAAGAGTTACAGATAATGTCTAGCTAACTAGGAGAGAATTGATCTTGCTTGCTTAAGAATTCTAGAGTCTGGCTTTGAGGAGGTGGGAGCAGACCTATCTTGGAGTAGAAAATGAATCAGGCATAAAACCATCAAGCTGACACTGACCAGAGCGCTCCATGACCAGTTTTGAGATGATTATTAGCACCTGGCCTCCTGCCTGGACACTCCTGAAACTTCCTTTAAAAAAATTTTTTTTAATGTATTTAAATTGGAGGCTAATTACTTTACAATATTGTAGTGGTTTTTGCCATACACTGACATGAGTCAGCCATGGATTTACTTCCGGAACCACCACTGCCCCCACCTCCCTCCCCATACCATCCCTCTGGGTCATCCCAGTGCAAAAGCCCTGAGCACCCTGTCCCATGCATCAAACCTGGACTGGCGACCTATTTCAAATATGATAATATACGTTTCAATGCTATTCTCTCAGATCATCCCACCCTCACCTTCTCCCACAGAGTCCAAAAGACTGTTCTATACATCTGTGTCTCTTTTGCTGTCTCACATTCAGGGTTATTGTTACCATCTTTCTTAATTCCACATATATGTGTTAGTATACTGTATTTGGTGTTTTTCTTTCTGGCTTACTTCACTCTATATAATCAGCTCCANAAGTGGCTTTCAGTTCAGTTCAGTTGCTCAGTTGTGTCCGACTCTCTGCGACCCCGTGAATTGCAGCACTCCAGGCCTCCCTGTTCATCACCATCTCTCCGAGTTCACTCAGACTCGCATCCATCGAGTCCGTGATGCCATCCAGCCATCTCATCCTCGGTTGTCCCTTTCTCCTCCTGCCTTCAATCCCTCCCAGCATCAGAGTCTTTTCCAGTGAGTCAACTCTTCACATGAGGTGGCCAAAGGACTGGAGTTTCAGCTTCAGCATCATTCCTTCCAAAGAAATCCCAGGGCTGATCTCCTTCAGAATGGACTGGTTGGATCTCCTTGCAGTCCAAGGGACTCTCAAGAGTCTTCTCCAACACCACAGTTAAGAAGCATCAATTCTTCGGTGCTCAGCCTTCTTCACAGTCCAACTCTCACATCCATACATGACCACAGGAGTTGTGTCCAATTTTTTGCGCCCCTATGGACTGTAGCCTGCCAGACTCCTCCATTTGTGGAGTTCTCCAGGCAAGAATACTGGAGTGGGTTGTCATGTTTCCTCCAGGGGATCTTCTGACCCAGGGATTGAACCTGCATCTCTTATGTCTCCTGCATTGGCAGGTGGGTTCTTTACCACTGTAAGACCAGGTGGTTTATAGTATCCACATTTAACTTCCTTCCTTCTAGTGATGTTGTACTACTTAACCCATAATATGAGAACATTATAAGAGTTTCCATTTCTCCTCTCTTGGTCTTCTTGTTATCATCATACATTTACTTCTATATATTATATACCCTGTGGTTTACTTTTATTATTTTTGCTTTAAGCTGTCAGTGACCTCCTAAACAAATCCAAATAATGAAAAGTCTTTTATATTTATTCACCTGAGTTATCATTTCCAATGTTCATGATTTCTTAATGTAGATCCAGATTTCCATTTGGCATTTTTGCCTTTCTGCCTGAAGACTTCCTTTAAAATGTTTTCTAATGAAACAATGCTGGAGATACATTTTTTCATCTTTTTTTTTTTTTATTTTTAAATTTAACTTTACAATACTCTATTGGGTTTGCCATACATCGACATGAATCCACCACAGGTACACACAAGCTCCCAATCCCGAATCTCCCTCCCACCTCCCACCCCCCAACGTCTCTCTGGATCANGTATATCTGAAGGAAAGGCTTTATTTTGTCTTTTTTAATTTTTGAAATGTATTTTTGCTGAGTATAAAAGTCTAGCTTGTCAGGGTTTTTCTTTCAGTACTTTAAAGATATTGCACCATTGTCTTCTTCCATGCATCATGTCCAGAACATATGCTGTCATTTTAATCCTCATTTCTTTATATTTTGCTTTTGCTCTGAATGGTTTTAAGATTTCCTCTTTATCACTGGATTTAATGATCCAGGCTTAAAGTGCCTTGGTGTAATTTTCATCATGTTTCTGATGCTTGAGGACCATGGAACTTCTTAGATCCATGAATTTATAGTATTTATCAAATTTTGAAAGTGTTTAATTGTATTTCCTCAAATATGGTTTCTTCAAATTTTCTGCTCTCCCTCCTAAATCTGGGGACTCCAGTTACACTGGTAATAAGTCTACTGAAGTTTTCCCATTCTTCTATTTATTCTTTTTTTTTTTTTTCTGTGTGTTTGTTCCGGATTATTTATAAAGAATTCTCTTTAAACATACTTGTCTTTTCCTCGGCAGTGTCTGATCTGCTGTTAAATCCATCCTTAAAAACATTTTTTAAAATATTTATTTATCTAGGTTGTGCCAGGTCTTAGTTGTGCCATGCAGGATCTTTTTTTAGTTGCAGCGTGTGGGATCTTTAGTTGCAGCATGTAGACTCTTGGCTGCAGCATGTGGGATATAAAATAGTTCCCTGACCAGGGATTGAATCCAAGTCCTCTGCATTAGGAGTGTGGAGTTTTGGCCCCTGAACCACCAAGGATGTCCCATCCTGTGCAATTCTTATCTCAGTCATTGTAATTTTCTTCCTTTGAGGCCACACTTGTATTTTTTTTTTCTGTGTTATTTATCGTGTTTGATCATTTCTCTAGATTCTTGAACTTAGAGAATATATCTATAATAACTTTTAAATATCCCTATCAATTCTATCATCTCCATCAATTCCAAGTTGATTTTCTCATTCTTATGAGTCATGGTTTTATGCTTTTCATGCCTTGTGTAGCTGGCACAATCATGACTTCAATGACCAATGCCATTTTATAATCCCCTAGCCTGATGAGAGGATATCACCCTCATGATTACATTACATTATATATTGAAAGAGATTAAATTTAAGTCCTAAATCATTTCAACTGATCAAGAAATAAATTGTCTTTTGTGGGCCTGACCTATTTAGCTGAACCCTTACAAGGAAAGTAGACAGAGACAAGGATTGTGTTTCTGGTGGCCTTGAAGTTGCAATCTCCATGAATTCTACAGCTGCAAGGAAACAAATTTTACCAATTGTCAAATGAACATGAAAGAGGACCCTGGGCCCCACATGAGACCAGGCCAATACCTTGATTACTAATTTGCAAAGGACTCAATTGAGTCCTGCCTGGACTTCTGACCTACATACTGCGAGGTGATAAATGGCTGTTACCTTAAGCCAGAAAGTTTGCAGTCATTTACAGTGCAGCAGTAGAAAATTAATACATCTGATAATATTTTATTGTATTCCAGATATTGTTAATTTTAACTTGTTTAATCTATATTCCTATAGATAATCTTGATCTTTGTCCTTATACACAGTTTGATCTTTGTCCTTATACACAGTTTGGCTATATGACAACAGCTTGATCATTTCAAGGACTGCTGTAAGTTTTCTTAGGTGGACCCAGAGCAGTGTTCAGTCCAGGAGTAGTTTTTACCTGATTTCTGAAGCAGATGGCTCCACTCTCCCAGCTCAGAGTTCTCAATTCAGGGAGCAGCTGGGTTCTTTCCAGCTTCCCTTTCACTGCACCATTACTGAAGACACTTTGACAGTCAGCTGGGGTAATTGTAGGGCTTATTTCATTTGGTTCCTGTTTCTTGGAGATAGGAACTGCCTTTTATTTCTTGATACCCAACATGTTAATGTTATATATATATATTTTTGTAGCTTTTCACTTGTTTCAAGCACTATAATAATATTTTAGTGACTGCTCCAGGATTGCAATATACATCCTTAATTTCCCATAGCCCACTTGCATTTAATATTGTACCACTCAAAATACAGAAACCATGGAGCCATTTGTTCCATGTGCCTGCCATAATACATAGCTATTATACATAATATTTCTCCATTTGTTATAAATTCTGCAAGAAACTATTCTATTTTTTTCTTTAAATAGGTGATTGATAGAAACCAGTTAATAGGAAAAAAGAAAAAAGTATTCTTTTGCATTTGCAACTTTTATGTTATTCATTCTTTGTGACTATTTACCCTCAGCCTAAGAAATTTCCTTTAGCATGTTGAAGTCTGCTGGTGATGATACTTTTAGTTCATCTAAAAGTACCTTTATTTTGCTTTCATTCTTGAAAGGATATTTTCTCTGGTTATAGACCCTCAGCTGATTTTTTTCTTTCAGTACTTGAGAGATGTTGTTCTCCTCTCCCTTCCTGCCCGGTTTCTGATGAAAACTCAACTAGTAAATTATTTTTCCCATGTGAAGAATGTATTATTGTTTTTCTCTTGATGCTTTGAAGATTTGCTATCCTGTCTTTGGTTTTCAATGGTTTGACCATGATATGCCTTGGTATGGGATTGTTTATTCTACTTGATGTCCTCTGAACATGTTTTGTCTATACATTTCTGTCTTTTTTCAAATTTAGGGACATTTTTGTCATTTGGGGGCTTCCCTTATGGCTCAGCTGCTGAAGAATCCACCTGCAATGTGGGAGATCTGGCTTTGATCCCTGGAAGATAATTTGGAGAAGGGAAAGGCTACCCTCTCCAGTATTCTGGCCTGGAGAAGTCCATGGAAAGTTCATGGAGTTGCAAAGAGTCAGACACAGCTGAGCGACTTCCATTTCACTTCACTTCAGTCATCTTTAATTTTTTTCCCTCACTTCTGGGATTCCTATTATACATACGTTGGAATCTTTATTTGTATAAAAGGTTCTGTTCTTTTTTTCACAATCTTTTTTCTCTCATCTCATTGGAAAATTACCATTGTTCTTTGAGTTATTCTGTCATCTTCATCCAGTTGTTACAATCACTTAGTAAATTTTTTATTCAAATATTGTATTTTTCAAAGAATACTGATTTTTTTATTCAAATACTGTCCTTCTAGTTTTGGGGTTTTATTTTTATTTCACTTTTGATGTTTTCCATTTTTTTCATTTACTGAGCTCATATTTTATCTCATTGAAAATCATTATAACAGCTGTTTAAAAGTCTTTGTCTGTTCACTCTAACATCTAGTTCCTCTCAAGTTCTGATTCAGTTGCTTTCCTTTTCTCTTGATGATATGTTCCATTTTCCTCATTATTTTTTGTTGGGAAATTTTGGATTTATCCTGGGCTTTGTGAATGGTTGTGTACGTTCTTGATTTTGTTGGTTTTCTCTAAAAAGTTATTTTCTTTTGCTTATGCAACTCTGTTTCTTAAACAGCAACTCCAGCCTCAGTTTGGATCATCTGTCATTAGCTAAGATGCCTTGAATCTGTCTCATGCACGTGTGGTTTAGGAATTAGAGAAATTAGCAGGCAGAATTGGGGAAAGTTCTACCTCTTTCTTTTTGAGGAATCTCCAGCTCTCTCCATCTGTGGATTCCCCTGAGCATAGATTTTCCTCCTGACATGTTCACTACCATGTGCTGTCTAGGCACCCAGGCACAAAGCCACAGGTACAAGGAGTTTAATTCTTTCTGCTCCCCTCTTCCAAGTGTTTCTTTCTCACCAGTTTCTATCTACTTCTCTTCTCTCTCTAGTGCTTTTAGGTCATTACTTTTTGCTTTTTGTCCAGGTTTTATAGTCGTTTACTGCAGGGGAGTTTTCCAGGAGAGCCTTATAACTTCATCACCTGAATCAGAAATCTCTCTCAGTTATTTAATTAATTAATTTATTTATTTTGGCTATGCTGGATCTTCATTGCAGCTGGACCCCTGCACCACCAGGGAATTCCTCTCAGTTATCTTTTAAATTCAAACATCTTATCATTTGAAGGCAAAACACTTTGTCCAGGACCTCATAGAAATTTGTTCAACTAGTTCACAGGATGAAAAGTTTCTGCTGAGAAGACTACTTTCTGCAACTATTGTTCGTCTTCAAAGCACTTAACAAAATCTGACCAGTTTATGTTGAAAGTAATTTCACCTACTGACTCAAAAACTCTGCCGAAAACCCTTTCTCTGGGAATTCACTGAATTTCTAGGTATAGCAGAATATGTGGTCTTTGTCCAGATTTTCCTACAAATTTCAATTATTCTCAAGTTAGTCTTTGTATATCAAAGTTAGCCATTTTGTAGCATCATGCAAAACTTCCTTTCATTCTATCTCTAAAAGTGTTTGATAACAGTACTTCCTTGTAAAGAAGACAGTGTGTTGTGACAGTGTGAGGAAATTTTAACTAAGATACAAAAGCTCTCATTTTTCAGTTCAGTCGCTCAGTTATGTCCAACTCTGCACCCCCTTGGACTGCAGTATGCCTGTCCCTGTCTATCACCAACGCCCAGAGCTTGCTCAAACTCATGTCCATACAGTCAGTGATGCCATCCAACCATCTCATCCTCTGTCGTCCCCTTCTTTTCCTGCCTTCAGTCTTTCCCAGCATCAGGGTCTTTTCCAGTGAGTCAGTTCTTTGCATCAGGTGACCAAAGTATTAGAGCTTCAGCATCAGTCCTTTCAATGGATATTCAGAAATGATTTCCTTTATGATTGACTGATTTGATCTCCTTGCTGTCCAAGAGAGTCTCAAGAGTCTTCTCCAATATCACAGTTCAGAAGCATCAATACTTTGACTCTCAGCTTTCTTTGTGGTCCAACTCCCACATCCATACATTACTACTATAAAAACAAAAAAAGTTCTCATAAAACCAGCCATTGACAAGGCACCATCAGTTTGGAAATCAACACTGTTTTTCCAAGATAAATCTTTTATTTATAGATATGAAGGCCAAACATTAATTATGTCTTGACCCTTGCTTTCTGTGGGCAATTCTTTGTGTTCTTGAACTTCACAGTTATTTGCAAGTCTTACCAATATTGCAGCATCACATTTGTTGGTGAAATCTGCTGACTCAATCTAGATAAAGAGGCTATGTAGTCTTTCAGTTTGTTTCACAAAACCTCTTCAAGGTCATGTAACACGTCATCAATACAGTCAGTCCTCTCTATCTGTGGATCCCAAATCCGTGGATTCAACCAACCACGAATCAAAAACATTTGGAAAAAATTCCAGACAGTTTCGATAAGTAAAACTTGAATTTGCCACATGCCAGCATCTATTCACATAGCATTAACATTGTATTTAGAACTAGTGAACATGGCATTTACTTTATATTAGATATTATAAGTAATCTAGAGATGATTTAAAGTATATGGAAGGATGTGCCTACATTGCATACAAATATTATACCATTTTATATAAGGGACTTGAGCATTTGTGGATTTTGACATCCATGGGAAGGTTCTGGAACCCATACCCCATGGATACCAAGGGATGACTATACTTCAACTTGTCACCCTGTTCGAGAGTCTGAACTTTTCAGTTTCTTATACTGCATCTTGTCCTAGTATTTTTCTTACAAAAATTGTACCTGATCACTTTATTAGCATCTCACCTACTATGTGACTTCCTATTTGGGGCAATAAGTTCTGCTACTAAATAATTCATTTTCTGGTCCTTTTTTTTTTTTTTAACTGAATGTTACCTGCTTTTTAGCAAGATGTTTAATGTTAATTTTGACATTCTGCTGCTGCTGCTAAGTTGCTTCAGTTGTGTCCGACTCTGTGCAACCCCGTGGACTGCAGCCTACTAGGCTCCTCCGTCCATGGGATTTTCCAGGCAAGAGTACTGGAGTGGGTTGCCATTGGTAGCCGTTTAATCTGCAACTTTGCTTCTTAAATGGCTGTGACCTGTATTTTTTAAGTGTTTGGTGTTTTTTGTTTTTTTTTTCAATTTTGTTGATGCCATTGCTACACTTGTAAGTTGTTTGACATAGCAGGGGTTGGCAAACTACAGTCCTTGGGCCAAATTCCTCCAGAGGCCAGTGTTTGTATGGATATCCAATCTAAGACTGGCTTTTAAATTTTTATAGACTTATAAACAAATGAATAGAATTCCAGATGGCTACCTGCCTGCCAATGCAGGAGACATAGAATCGACCCTTGGGTCAGGAAGATCCCCTGGAAGAGGAAATGGCAACACACTCCAGTATTCTTGCTAGAAAAATCCCATGGACAGAGAGCCTGGTGGACTACAGTCTGCAGGGTGGCAAAGAGTCAGACACGACTGAGCGACTGATTACACAAACAAAACATAGAAGGGGTGACAGAAACTGCATGTGGCCTGCAAAGCCTAAAATGTTTACTATCTCTGGTTGAGATTTTTCTTGAACCACAGTTCTATATCCTCTACTGACCAATGACCAGCTTTTTAAGACAGTTGGCAGGGTTAAGAATATTGCCTATGGAATGGAACAGAGATTTTCTGTCTCAGAACAAATGAAAAGGGTGAAAAGGGAATACAGCCCATAGATGGCAGAGTGGTCAGGCTTAGCCTGATTCTCATTAATGTTTCAAATCCCATTTGGATAAGCAGAGAGCTTTGTATAACCCTTGTGTGGTACTTCTGTGCAGTAAGAACCAAAAACTCTATGATATCCAGGCTAAAATCCCTTGACATCTGACATCACAAAAGGTAGTGTTTGGTCAAAAGGCTTGGTTTCTTTAAATATTGTGTCCCTTTGGCATCCAGTTCTGGCTTTCCCCTGCCAAACTACCTAATTTTGCAAATTCCAACTCAGGCTCAATACATCCATGCCTCAGAGTGGCCATCTTGAGGGAAGGAAATTTCATTCTGGAATCTTTGTGGTTGAACAGATAAAGCACCTGAATGGATGGTTGAAGATCCAGGGAGTGAACAGAAGTGTAGTTATAGGAGGAAAAAATATATAATTAAAGAATTATAAATGAGGGCTCTAGGAAAAGATGAAGGCTGAGACTAGGCATAAATGAAGAGTATATAATCATGAAGATTAGAGATGAGGAGAACCTGGGCTTAGTCACCAACTTCTGAAATGTTAGTAGATATCTCTGAAAGCTCTGAGACTGATAAAAATTTACTAATTTAAATAAACTTTTGGGTTCACATCCTACATGGCCCAGTTAAAGTAGGAGTCTAGAGAAATATCAGAATTATAAAATAAAGAAGCTATGAATAGAGAGGTAGGAAGTCACCATATTCTTGCCAAACAGGCAGAGTGGGAAGGCAGGATAATATTGAGAAGAAATACAGGACTATGCTGCCCTCTGGTAACCAACCTCCAGGGTGGCCTTCAGTGGTCCTTGCCTCTATTTACACCCCATGCAGTCTCCTTCCATGATGAATCAGAGCTGGCTTGTGTGACCAATTAATGAAGACAACTATATACAACTTCTGAAGATAGGTTGTAAAAATCATTGTGGCATTTGCCTTGCTCTCAGGGCTCACTGTTTCTGGGGAAGTTAGCTGTCATGCCATGAGGACACGCATGAAGCTCTGTGAAGAGGACCTCAAGGGAATAATGGAAGCCTCCCACCAACAGCTAGCTCCACGTGACTTGCTAGCCATGTGGCTGGGCTACCTTTAAAGCAACCCTCCGTCACTAGTCAAGCTCACCAGTCTCCATCACCAGTCAGTATCTGAATAAAATTCATCAAAATAGGAAACAAAACAAAATACTGAGCCCCAAAGAACCCCAGCCAAGCCAACTGAAGCTATAATAAAATAAATGTCTGTTATTGTTTTAAGCCACTAAGTTTTAGAGCAATTTATTATATAGCAAAAGATAACTAATACACCGCCCTGTGAGGACCAAGACTGGGCAGTAAGTGGAAACTCTTGTCAACTGAGTAAATAGTTGATAAAATGAGAAAATAGCAAAGGTTTCAAGGATTGAAGATGTTGAGGGTAAATTTTGAGATTCAAAGTTAGGAAATCCAGTCGAGATTCAAAGTTAGGAAATCCAGTCGGTATTTGGGTTACGTGGCTCAAAGTGCATGGAAGAGGAACTGACTGCCAAGAGTTGGTTCTTTCAGCTTAAGATGACTTTAATGTTCATTCTAGGTGGTTAAGTCCAGGAGAATAAGAAGGAAAGGAAGGATTCAGGACAGTAAGCCTGCCTAAGTAGAATAGATGTCCTTGGTGACCTACTTAGATGCCGTTTACTGAGCCAAGGCAAAATTCCGTCAGCTATTGCATCCCTCTTTAAAGAACTGCTGTGGTACCCGCTACCCAGAAATGACTGAGAGGTTACACGCTTCCTCAGGGTGACCTGCAGTCATTAACTGCGAGATATAACCTCCTCCCCAGGCTCAATGCTCCACAATTCCATGATGCTGCCCTTGCTTCACATCTCCCCATGGGATCAGACTGAGGCGGGGCTTTAGCTGAAACCACACCTTACTCAGCCTCCTCCTCTGGGCTGTTCTGCTGCCCTCACCTCATACAGACTTCACCAGAGATCACTCCCTGGTGAACTCCCAGGTAAATCGCCTGGGCAAGAATCCCTTCTGCAAGCTCTGCTCTGTGGAAATCCAACCTAACAGCCAGGCTCAAAGAACACGCGTATGCCTATAGCATCTATT
>SJYV01044613.1:36571-67230 GCA_006410875.1 Neotragus pygmaeus
TACAGGACTATGCTGCCCTCTGGTAACCAACCTCCAGGGTGGCCTTCAGTGGTCCTTGCCTCTATTTACACCCCATGCAGTCTCCTTCCATGATGAATCAGAGCTAGCTTGTGTGACCAATTAATGAAGACAACTATATACAACTTCTGAAGATAGGTTGTAAAAATCATTGTGGCATTTGCCTTGCTCTCAGGGCTCACTGTTTCTGGGGAAGTTAGCTGTCATGCCATGAGGACACGCATGAAGCTCTGTGAAGAGGACCTCAAGGGAATAATGGAAGCCTCCCACCAACAGCTAGCTCCACGTGACTTGCTAGCCATGTGGCTGGGCTACCTTTAAAGCAACCCTCCGTCACTAGTCAAGCTCACCAGTCTCCATCACCAGTCAGTATCTGAATAAAACTCATCAAAATAGGAAACAAAACAAAATACTGAGCCCCAAAGAACCCCAGCCAAGCCAACTGAAGCTATAATAAAATAAATGTCTGTTATTGTTTTAAGCCACTAAGTTTTAGAGCAATTTATTATATAGCAAAAGATAACTAATACACCGCCCTGTGAGGACCAAGACTGGGCAGTAAGTGGAAACTCTTGTCAACTGAGTAAATAGTTGATAAAATGAGAAAATAGCAAAGGTTTCAAGGATTGAAGATGTTGAGGGTAAATTTTGAGATTCAAAGTTAGGAAATCCAGTCGAGATTCAAAGTTAGGAAATCCAGTCGGTATTTGGGTTACGTGGCTCAAAGTGCATGGAAGAGGAACTGACTGCCAAGAGTTGGTTCTTTCAGCTTAAGATGACTTTAATGTTCATTCTAGGTGGTTAAGTCCAGGAGAATAAGAAGGAAAGGAAGGATTCAGGACAGTAAGCCTGCCTAAGTAGAATAGATGTCCTTGGTGACCTACTTAGATGCTGTTTACTGAGCCAAGGCACAATTCCGTCAGCTATTGCATCCCTCTTTAAAGAACTGCTGTGGTACCCGCTACCCAGAAATGACTGAGAGGTTACACGCTTCCTCAGGGTGACCTGCAGTCATTAACTGCGAGATATAACCTCCTCCCCAGGCTCAATGCTCCACAATTCCATGATGCTGCCCTTGCTTCACATCTCCCCATGGGATCAGACTGAGACGGGGCTTTAGCTGAAACCACACCTTACTCAGCCTCCTCCTCTGGGCTGTTCTGCTGCCCTCACCTCATACAGACTTCACCAGAGATCACTCCCTGGTGAACTCCCTGGTAAATCGCCTGTGCAAGAATCCCTTCTGCAAGCTCTGCTCTGTGGAAATCCAACCTAACAGCCAGGCTCAAAGAACACGTGTATGCCTATAGCATCTATTGTTTGACATTTTCCAGAAGCCATAATAGCCTCAGGTAGACTGCAGGGGTAAGAACCCCACCACAAACTGATTTATACCATGAATATTAAATATTAGAGTCTCTTACCCCTAAGAGAAAAATTTAGGCAAGTCCCTAACGATTAGAAAGAGGGGAGGTGCAGTGATGATTATTAACTTTAAAGATTAATTTCTGAAGGACTAAGACCATTTTCAAACAAAATGTAGGTGTGTTTGGATTAGTGGGATAGTTGGGCCCTATGGGAGACTTTATGGCTTTAGCATAGTGTCTCAGTCCTATTCTGTTGTTTTTTTCTTTAGAGTGTTTTTTTAGGCATGTATGTGTGCGCTCAGTCGTTTCTGACTCTTTGCAATCCCATGAGCTGTAGCCTGCCAGGCTCCTCTGTCCATGGAATTTTCCAGGCAAGAACACTAGNGGTCGTAGTGATGCAATCAAGGTTCCCGGCTGATGAAGCCCAGCCCGGGGCCAGGAGAGGCGAGAGTCTCATAAGGAAACGATTTAAATCATAAGTTGACAACATCTGCCTGTGCTTCCCTGAAGAGCAGTGAGTCCAGCCGCCTGGGGAGGGCCCACCCCAGGGAGCAAACGAGGCGGCCGTCCAGGGGCTGCAGGGCAGTGGAGCCTCCATTCCAGTGACGTGGCCCACGCGGCGGCCAGGCAGCATCTGGCTCCTGCCAGGAATTCAGGGCCTCGTGCGGGGGAAGCAGCTGGTTGTGGTTCTGACACAGCCAGCCCCTCCTCCTGGGATGCAAAGAGGCAGCAAGAAGTCCCTAGAAGTCGGCCTATTCTGGCGCGGTGAGAAAGCATTAGGGTCAGGAGGAAGGATTCTGCAGGCGGACGCCCCTGGCCTCGAATCCTGCCGCTCACCAGCCCGGAAACCTTGAGCCGGATCAAAAAAACCCAAAGTGGAGACTTCCCTGGTGGTCCCGTGGTCAAGAATCCGCCTTGCAAAGCAGGGGATGTGGGTTTGACCCCTGTTCTGGGAACTAAGATCTCACATGCTGTGGAGCAACTAAGCCCAAGCACCACAACAAAAGATCCCACATGACCCAGTGTGTGTGCGTGCTCAGTCATGTCTGATTCTTTGCCACCCCTGGACTGGAGTTCGCCAGGCTCCTCAGCTCATGGGATTTTCCAGGCAAGAATACTGGAGTTGGGTTGCCATTTCCTACTCCAGGAGGATCTTCCTGACCCAGGGATCGAATCCATGTCTCCTGTGTCTTTTAAATTGGCAGGAGGATTCTATACCACTGAGCCACCTGGGAAGCCCATATGACCCGACGCAACCAAATAATTAAAACAATTCATGAAACAAAGTGGGCAGGTGCTGGCCTCTCCATTTTACAGACACGGGCACGCTGCCTCCCAGCTTTGCCCTCCAGACTTGCCCGTACCCGGAGGCAGGCTCTGCAGGCAGCTCGGCAGCTCCCAGGTGAACATGTGGGGATTTGAGTCTCAGCAGACGCAACAGACCACTCCCTCTTGCTCTTAGAGCCCAAGAGGACAGCAGGCTGTCGGAAGGGATCCAAAGTAAACATGCTGGCTTTGACCCAGGAATGGTCCAAACCCAGGCACCTGGGTGAAGGTGCCCCCCCACTAATGTGGCCCAGCCCAGCTCGTTTCCGGGGTACTCTGCCTTGTGCCAGGGGCTGCTCAAGCATGAACCCTCTGCAGGCACAACCACCACCCACTTCACAGATGAGCAAACGTACACTCAGGGAGTCCACAGATCACTCAAGAGGTGAGGGATGAACTGCACCCCGAAGCCCTACCTCAGGAGCCCACCCCTATCCCCTGCCATGCAGGATGGCTGGGAAAATGCTCCCAGACAGAAGAGCTGCTCCCGGGAGCATCGTCAATGCTCCCGTGCTTTGCGGCCTGACCCTTCACAAGTCTCAATACTAGAGAAGAGGCAGTCTTGAGCGCAGTCTTACCCTAAAAGAGGCGTGGTCGCGTGAGGTCAGAGTGCACGGGCAGCGGGGCATGACCCTGGGCCACGCCTATCAAGCAAGACCTGCTGGTGCTGGGGCCCAAACCTCGTCAACCCAGGGAGGAAGGGAGAGTGGGGAGTGTTCCCGGAGGAGTCCGCGTCAGCTTCCTGCCTACTTACCCGACGCGGAACCGACAGCTTTCCCTGCCTGACCTCCTGGAGTCCACACCCCAAGCCTGGGAGGGAGGAACCACTGTCCGCACATCACAGGCAGGGAAACTGAGATTCAAGGCACAGAAGCCACCTACCCCAGGTGTGGTCGGGAGATCTGGTCTGAACCCACAGCTGTCTGATCTCGGAATCTCAAACCAGGCCCAGGCCCTAGAAATTCAAAGCAAATATCCACAGCTGGGCTAGAGTAGCAATTTTCCCTCCCCTCAGAACCCTCAACTGTAAAAAAAAAAACAGAGCTAAAGGGTCAGCTTATTTAACTTACATGCAGAGTACATCATGAGAAACGCTGGGCTGGAAGAAGCACAAGCTGGAATCAAGATTGCCGGGAGAAATGTCAATAACCTCACATATGCAGATGACACCACCCTTACGGCACAAAGTGAAGAGGCGCTAAAAAGCCTCTTGATGGAAGTGAAAGAGGAGTGAAAAAGTTGGCTTAAAGCTCAACATTCAGAGAACGAAGATCATGGCATCTGGTCCCATCACTTCATGGGAAATAGACGGGAAAACAGTGGAAACAGTGTCAGACTTTATTTTGGGGGGCTCCAAAATCACTGCAGATGGTGACTGCAGCCATGAAATTAAAAGACCCTTACTCCTTGGAAGGAAAGTTATGACCAACCTAGATAGCATATTAAAAAGCAGAGACATTACTTTGCCAAGAAAGGTCCATCTAGTCAAAGCTATGGTTTTTCCAGTGGTCATGTATGGATATGAGAGTTGGACTATGAAGAAAGCTGAGCGTCAAAGAATTGATNCCAACCTAGATAGCATATTAAAAAGCAGAGACATTACTTTGCCAAGAAAGGTCCATCTAGTCAAAGCTATGGTTTTTCCAGTGGTCATGTATGGATATGAGAGTTGGACTATGAAGAAAGCTGAGCGTCAAAGAATTGATACTTTTGAAATGTGGTGCTGGAGAAGACTCTTAAGAGTCCCTTGGACTGCAAGGAGATCCAACCAATCCATCCTAAAGGAGATCAGTCCTGGGTGTTCATTGGAAGGACTGATGCTGAACCTGAAACTCCAATACTTTGGCCACTTCATGTGAAGAGTTGACTCGTTGGAAAAGACCCTGATGCTGGGAGGGATTGGGGACAGGAGGAGAAGGGGACGACAGAGGATGAGATGGCTGGATAGCATCACCGACTCAGAGATGAGTTTGACTGAACTCTGGGAGTTGGTGATGGACAGGGAGACCTGGCGTGCTGTGATTCATGGGGTCGAAAAGAGTCGGACATGACTGAGTGACTGAATTGAACTGAACTGACTGAAAGGGTCAGCTGTGTGCGGGCGGCAGGGTGAGGGTTCCGTTCCTGAGCCCCTGAGATCCCCAGCAGGACCGTTCACAAGACAAGCATGCAGGAGGCAGACAGACTGGGGCCCAAGGCCAGGATCTGCGCCCCCCCCACTGGACACGTGACCTCTCTGGACCTCAGTCACTGCCCTGTCTCATGGGTTTGCTAAGAGGCTGAATGAGAGAGCAGGGCCTGGCGCATACCAGAGTTCACACACACACACAAAGGGGGACACGTCCGTTACCGTCAGAAGCAACTGAGACAGATGGTCCAGCAGGAAGACCATGCGTGCAGGGCCCCTGATGGAGGCCCTGCTTCCCCAACCCAGGACATGTATGAACCAGGACATTTCCCCAGACCTTGAACCTGGCTCAGACATCCCGGGAGGTGGACTGGCAGGTAGCCCAGGCATGCTCAGGCCGCTCCTGGCTGACTCACACCTGGGTGGAGACTGAGTCACCCACGGAAGGAAAGAAACAGGAGGGAGGAATCCCCAACTCTGGAGTCCAGTTCCGTGAAGAGCTAGACTCGAGTGAGTCACAGGGATGCCCCTGTCCTCTGAGCCTCTACCCAGCCCCAGAGCCTTTCCTGAAAGCACCCTCCTCACAGCTACTACAGACACATTACCTCCCCTTCTGGGTCTACGTATGGTGAAAATGGAAGGACTTCCCTGGTAGTCCCAGTGGTCAAGACCCTACACTTCCAATGCAAGGGACACAGGTTCAATCCCTGCTCGGGGAGCTACGATCCCACATGCTGCACACTGTGACCCCCCAAAAAAAAGAAAACGGAAGGAAGCCTCTACATCCCAGAGTGCAGGCATCTGGGAGGCAGGGCCTCTGTTTCACTCACTGCTGCTTCTCATGTCCTAAGGATGGCACCCGGCACAGGGAGGCACTCAGGAGGTCTCTGGTGACTAGATCAGTGACACCCACAGTCCGGCTCCCAGTAAGGAGCCCTAGACCCTTCTTGCGCTGAGATTTCCACCTCCAGGAAAGCGGCCTCCGGCTGCGGGCAGGACATGCACTCTAGCTTTCGGTGGTCATCGAGGGGTGAGAGGTCATCACCACCTCCGGATCTGCCCCCAGGTGGTCCCACTGCTCCTGGTCCCTGCGTCAGGCCTCCTCTTGCGTTCAGGGGCAATACCCAGTCAAAGGCCCACCCCCAGAGAAGACAGGGGTCAGGGCCGGAGTGGGCGGCAGTGGCTGATGCAGCCCCTCCCGGCCCGTGCTCAGCACTTCCTGGAGAGCTGATGTACCCAACAGTCCTCCCCTGGCTCAGGGGCACCAGGTAACGGCCATGGCTGTCTCTGCCACTGCTGGGCCCAGTGCCAAGGGCAGGAGCCTGGCTCTGATCGCAAACGTTTGCTGAAGGGGGTGAAGCACAGGAAGAGAGAAAGAAACAATAAAGGGGAGAGAGGGAGCGAGGTGAACCCTTCCTTCCTGCTCCCACCCCTGGGGCCCCTCCAATAACGGCCCTGGACTGACATCCACCACTGCCAGCCTTTCCAGGGCCCTGACTCGGTGCTAGGGTTTCTGCTGGGTACCTAATGGGGACGGGGAGGGTGGGTGACCCACTTAATCCAAGCGCCAGGAAGGAGCTCATCACCCCATTTCACAGAAGAGGAAAGCAAGGCTCAGAGAGATCCGGTGGTCTGGCAGCCTTGGGAGCCCACCCTCCATCTGAACCACCAAGGCCCACACCCAGCTGACCCTGCCAGGGTTTGCAAGAGGCAGAAGGAAAAATCCCCAGCCAGAGAAGTTATGGCTCATAACTGATGCTTATCGGGCTCAGGCAGGGATGGTTCAGGCCGCCCAGCCAGAAAGATCCTGGAAGGACCAGAGGATCCCCCCTTCCCCCCGCCCCGCGAGGCTCACAGGTGCCCGGCCTGATCAAAAGGGTGGGCATGTCCAGGCCGTTTCT
Organism: Neotragus pygmaeus; assembly: GCA_006410875.1. Classification (NCBI taxonomy): domain Eukaryota; kingdom Metazoa; phylum Chordata; class Mammalia; order Artiodactyla; family Bovidae; genus Neotragus; species Neotragus pygmaeus. Next base: position 43,312 of record SJYV01044613.1, read on the forward strand.
CAACACAGACACGTGCACAGGTTGGGGCCGGCTGGCAGGCTCTCACAAAAATCCTGCGTAACCAGCCACGTAAGAAGCAGGACCTCACAGGTCCCAGAAGTCCCCTCCAGACATGATCCCCCCACACAACCCAAGCCAGCATCATCCTGACTCCTATCAGGATGGGTGGTTTTAATCAGAATGCTTTTGAACTTTATATAACCGGCCTGGCACGGCACGCTCTTGGGTCTGGCTTCCTTCCCTCAGTGTTGTTTGCCGCACTATCCTTGCTGTGAGTGGTAACGGCTGCTGCGTGGCTGGCTGGGAGTTTGGTATTTAATCATTCCATGATGACAGAGGTGGGAAACTGCTCCTATCAGCTGATGGCCGCCTCCCCTCCTGCCACCTGGAGTCCCTATCGGTCAAGCCCATGGCTGCCCCCAGGGGTTCTAAAATACAGCTGATTCACGTCTTTCCATGGCCCCTTGCCCATGGCTCCCCAAACGCCCAAGCCCAGCATCCCGCCTGGGGTGGGGCACAGGGAGGGGCAGGGCAGTAACCCCACGAGGCAGCATGGGTCCCCCCACACACACACCCAGAAGGTGCTCAGGAACTTGTCCTGGGGGTCTGGGGGTGGGGGCACTCTCGCAGAGGAAGTGGTGGGAGGTTAAGGGCGCCTTTGCGTGCGAGAAGGATCCAGACTTCTGCCTTCCCCGGCGGCCTTCCAGGTGCCAGGCGTGCACCGCCTTCCCTCTTGGCAGGTTTAGTCTGGTTTCAGCTGCCCCGTGCCTGGCCCTGTGCTGGGCAGGTAAGTCCTGATCTAGGAAGTCCTCCTCCCCACTTCCTGAGCACCCCCTGCCCTACTGGATGGAGGAGGAAGCCCAGACTGAACAGACAAGGCTGTTGGCTGTGGTTAGAGTCAGAGTATTTGCCAAGGTCCAATGGCAGACGCCGGGCAGGGACCAGCCTCCACCTCCTGCCCACCCAGCTGGGAGCAGCCCCCATCTCCACACCCAACACAACCCACCGGTGCCCCCAGCTGCCTCTCAATCGCAGCCTCTGAGCCCCAAGGCGGTGCCCAGCTGCCCGGCAGGCGGCGAGGGCTGCTCCTGACACATGCTGATACCCCTGGCACCAGGGTGGGGAGGGCCTGGGCTCAGGCAGCTGGCGGTGACTGGCACTTGGTCCATCCCCATCAGCGCCCACGCTGGTTCAGGGCCAAGGGAGAAATGTCCCAGGCCTACGCCAGTGCCTGCCCTTGGCATGAGGCCCCAGGACTAGAATGCAAGAGAGGCCACGCCGAGTCTGGGGCTGGAGCTAAGAGGCATGGCCCACCGGGGCGCACAAGGCCAAAAGGGGAGCCAGGGAAGGCCTCGCAGGGGAGGGGGCTCTTGGGCTGAGCAGGAGTTCGGCCACGTAAAGTGGGGAAATGGGAGTCTGAGGACAGGGCAGCTGCAGAAGCAAACAGCTAGAGGAGTCAGGCGGGGTGAAGCCAGGCCCCCCGGGGGCCTCCCACCCTCCTAGGGACCCTGGCACCGCCCCCCGCTGCCCCGGCCCTGGCAGAGTCTGCCGTCTACCTCAGGCAGGGAGCAATCTTGTCTCCCAGCGAGGGTCCCACAGCTGACTGTGCGGAAGGCTCCCTTCCTCCTTCCGCACTTCCTGTGTAGAAGCCCCCACACCCCCTAGCCCAGCCCAACCCAGGGGAGCACTCCAGCTCTCCCTGGCTTGGAGCCAAGCCCCTCAAGACAGAGCAGGTTCAAGCCAGCAAAGGTGAGAAAGTGCAGAGACCTCACACTGGGGACCCTGAGTTCCAGCGTGAGGCCCAGCTTCTTAGACACTCGGGAGCTCACCTGCTCCCAGCCCTCCGGAAGGAACTTCTCCCCACACCACCCCTAGAATCCTGAGACAGAGACAGCACCCCAGTCAGTCCTGGCCCCTAGGGCAGTTCCCGGGCCAAGGGGACAACTGAAAGTGACTCCATCCAGCCCCTGTCTCTTATACACATCTCCTCCGGATCTGCCCCCAGGTGGTCCCACTGCTCCTGGTCCCTGCGTCAGGCCTCCTCTTGCGTTCAGGGGCAATACCCAGTCAAAGGCCCACCCCCAGAGAAGACAGGGGTCAGGGCCGGAGTGGGCGGCAGTGGCTGATGCAGCCCCTCCCGGCCCGTGCTCAGCACTTCCTGGAGAGCTGATGTACCCAACAGTCCTCCCCTGGCTCAGGGGCACCAGGTAACGGCCATGGCTGTCTCTGCCACTGCTGGGCCCAGTGCCAAGGGCAGGAGCCTGGCTCTGATCGCAAACGTTTGCTGAAGGGGGTGAAGCACAGGAAGAGAGAAAGAAACAATAAAGGGGAGAGAGGGAGCGAGGTGAACCCTTCCTTCCTGCTCCCACCCCTGGGGCCCCTCCAATAACGGCCCTGGACTGACATCCACCACTGCCAGCCTTTCCAGGGCCCTGACTCGGTGCTAGGGTTTCTGCTGGGTACCTAATGGGGACGGGGAGGGTGGGTGACCCACTTAATCCAAGCGCCAGGAAGGAGCTCATCACCCCATTTCACAGAAGAGGAAAGCAAGGCTCAGAGAGATCCGGTGGTCTGGCAGCCTTGGGAGCCCACCCTCCATCTGAACCGCCAAGGCCCACACCCAGCTGACCCTGCCAGGGTTTGCAAGAGGCAGAAGGAAAAATCCCCAGCCAGAGAAGTTATGGCTCATAACTGATGCTTATCGGGCTCAGGCAGGGATGGTTCAGGCCGCCCAGCCAGAAAGATCCTGGAAGGACCAGAGGATCCCCCCTTCCCCCCGCCCCGCGAGGCTCACAGGTGCCCGGCCTGATCAAAAGGGTGGGCATGTCCAGGCCGTTTCTCAACACAGACACGTGCACAGGTTGGGGCCGGCTGGCAGGCTCTCACAAAAATCCTGCGTAACCAGCCACCTAAGAAGCAGGACCTCACAGGTCCCAGAAGTCCCCTCCAGACATGATCCCCCCACACAACCCAAGCCAGCATCATCCTGACTCCTATCAGGATGGGTGGTTTTAATCAGAATGCTTTTGAACTTTATATAACCGGCCTGGCACGGCACGCTCTTGGGTCTGGCTTCCTTCCCTCAGTGTTGTTTGCCGCACTATCCTTGCTGTGAGTGGTAACGGCTGCTGCGTGGCTGGCTGGGAGTTTGGTATTTAATCATTCCATGATGACAGAGGTGGGAAACTGCTCCTATCAGCTGATGGCCGCCTCCCCTCCTGCCACCTGGAGTCCCTAGCGGTCAAGCCCATGGCTGCCCCCAGGGGTTCTAAAATACAGCTGATTCACGTCTTTCCATGGCCCCTTGCCCATGGCTCCCCAAACGCCCAAGCCCAGCATCCCGCCTGGGGTGGGGCACAGGGAGGGGCAGGGCAGTAACCCCACGAGGCAGCATGGGTCCCCCCACACACACACCCAGAAGGTGCTCAGGAACTTGTCCTGGGGGTCTGGGGGTGGGGGCACTCTCGCAGAGGAAGTGGTGGGAGGTTAAGGGCGCCTTTGCGTGCGAGAAGGATCCAGACTTCTGCCTTCCCCGGCGGCCTTCCAGGTGCCAGGCGTGCACCGCCTTCCCTCTTGGCAGGTTTAGTCTGGTTTCAGCTGCCCCGTGCCTGGCCCTGTGCTGGGCAGGTAAGTCCTGATCTAGGAAGTCCTCCTCCCCACTTCCTGAGCACCCCCTGCCCTACTGGATGGAGGAGGAAGCCCAGACTGAACAGACAAGGCTGTTGGCTGTGGTTAGAGTCAGAGTATTTGCCAAGGTCCAATGGCAGACGCCGGGCAGGGACCAGCCTCCACCTCCTGCCCACCCAGCTGGGAGCAGCCCCCATCTCCACACCCAACACAACCCACCGGTGCCCCCAGCTGCCTCTCAATCGCAGCCTCTGAGCCCCAAGGCGGTGCCCAGCTGCCCGGCAGGCGGCGAGGGCTGCTCCTGACACATGCTGATACCCCTGGCACCAGGGTGGGGAGGGCCTGGGCTCAGGCAGCTGGCGGTGACTGGCACTTGGTCCATCCCCATCAGCGCCCACGCTGGTTCAGGGCCAAGGGAGAAATGTCCCAGGCCTACGCCAGTGCCTGCCCTTGGCATGAGGCCCCAGGACTAGAATGCAAGAGAGGCCACGCCGAGTCTGGGGCTGGAGCTAAGAGGCATGGCCCACCGGGGCGCACAAGGCCAAAAGGGGAGCCAGGGAAGGCCTCGCAGGGGAGGGGGCTCTTGGGCTGAGCAGGAGTTCGGCCACGTAAAGTGGGGAAATGGGAGTCTGAGGACAGGGCAGCTGCAGAAGCAAACAGCTAGAGGAGTCAGGCGGGGTGAAGCCAGGCCCCCCGGGGGCCTCCCACCCTCCTAGGGACCCTGGCACCGCCCCCCGCTGCCCCGGCCCTGGCAGAGTCTGCCGTCTACCTCAGGCAGGGAGCAATCTTGTCTCCCAGCGAGGGTCCCACAGCTGACTGTGCGGAAGGCTCCCTTCCTCCTTCCGCACTTCCTGTGTAGAAGCCCCCACACCCCCTAGCCCAGCCCAACCCAGGGGAGCACTCCAGCTCTCCCTGGCTTGGAGCCAAGCCCCTCAAGACAGAGCAGGTTCAAGCCAGCAAAGGTGAGAAAGTGCAGAGACCTCACACTGGGGACCCTGAGTTCCAGCGTGAGGCCCAGCTTCTTAGACACTCGGGAGCTCACCTGCTCCCAGCCCTCCGGAAGGAACTTCTCCCCACACCACCCCTAGAATCCTGAGACAGAGACAGCACCCCAGTCAGTCCTGGCCCCTAGGGCAGTTCCCGGGCCAAGGGGACAACTGAAAGTGACTCCATCCAGCCCACCGCCTTGACTCAGTTGGGGACGAGCTGGGCCTCTGATGGGCATTATCTCACCACGTCCTCCCAAGAACACTGCGGGCAGGCCCCAGCAGCTCCTGAGGCTGGGGGCTGAGGCCCGTGCCCAAGGTCGAACGGGCGACAAGAAGCAGAGGAGGACGGGTGTGTCCTCCCCAGGCCTGTGGAGGGGGACTAGCCTCCAGCCCGACCAAATAGGCAGTGAGTCCTCCAGCAGGGCTCCTTCCTCCCATATGTGGACTGGCCACTCCCCACTGACATCTGGGCAGATGGTTCCAGGCCTGTATCTGAGAGCTGTCTGTTCTAAGCCTGGGCACCAAAAGCAGCTCAGAGCAGAGGCTGAGGGTTTACGACGACCGCCCCAAGCAGACACCAAGGCCAGGCCATGGGGTGGGCAACTTTAGGCCTCACCAAGGCCACCAACGGCACAGTGTGCAACCTCATGGAGAGCCGGAAGGCCTGGGGGCAGCGGGGACAGCCCTGGGGTCACAGAGCACACTGAGGCTCTGGGGGCAGGTCTGGTGTCCCCAGAACCCCCAGCACTTGCCAGGCCAGGTGGATAATGAAGAGTGAAAGCCCTTGTCCGTGGCCCACATCACTTTCAGGTCTCGTTCTAAGTGAATCTGACATCTCTCCCCTGCTCAGACCTTCCGGGGCTGTGTGATGAGATGAGGATAAATCTATATTGGTTGCCATGGGGGATATACTGCTCATTTCAGCAGCAGGCTAGCGACTGCAGGGTCACCAGCCTGCACACACCGAGTCCCCAAGCTCCCAGGATTCATGGGCAGATATGCCAGCAGCCCAGGCAGGGCTTCCAGAACGCCAAGTCAGAACTTCCAAGTACTGAGCAAACAGAGTTTAAAGCCTCTCCAGGCCCTCAGACGCACGGTGTGGATGCTGCTGCAAATCCTGGGCCAGAGAGTTTCCCGGAACTCAGCTCAACATGAGGAACAGGCCTCAGGGAACAGCCCTGGCTTCACGGGGGCCAATCACCTCAGGTCAGGGCTCTGCCACTGCCAGGCTGGCAGGCAGGCATGTGGCCGGGGTTGCCAGGGTGGCACCTGCCAATGGTGCGGCCAGCTGGCGGCAGGGGCCGGGCCCCGGGAGCAGACACCAAGGCCAGGCAGCAGGCTGGCCGGCTTCAGGCCTCACCAAGCGCACCAGCCGCAGTCTGACCCCAAGGGAGCCCACAACTGGCCTGATGCCACGACCTGGCTGCCAGCAAGACGTCTGGCAGTGCCCGCCTCCTCAGGCCCCAGCTTGCCCACGGAAGGCCTCCCACAGGGGCCCTGGGGACCAGGCAGATCACCACCGGGGACCCAAGGGCGTGAGGCGGGGTCAGGAGGAGCCCGGAGCAGGCAGCCCGCGGAGGAGGCAGCTTGGGCCAGACGCTGCCATGTGACACCGTCACCAGATGCACTGCTTTAAAAGGTTTTTTTTTCCTTTTTATGCTGTCAAACCTGTTAGATCCCTGTATAGGGCAACAAAACTCCAGCATANAGAGCAGGCAGCCCGCGGAGGAGGGGCTGCCATGTGACACCGTCACCAGATGCACTGCTTTAAAAGGTTTTTTTTAACTTTTTATGCTGTCAAACCTGTTAGATCCCCGTATAGGGCAACAAAACTCCAGCATAAGCTCCACAAGGGCAAGGACCATGTCCAGCCTGGGGTGGGTGCCCAGTCAACATCTGTCAAGGAGACAGATGACCGAATAGAAAGGCTTCCCGAATTGGTCCTGGGAGGACCCTTCCCAGGTGTGCCTGGCTGTGAAGTCTCTGCCCCTGACCCCCCTGCCGTGGGGAGCCCCCTGGCTCTCTGCTCCTGGTCACCTCTGGAAGCCTGGGTCCAAGAGGGTGCTCAGTAAACACGGAGTAGGGACCCGGGCCTGGCGGCCTCCTCCTCTGCCCTCCCCACCTGGTCTGTGAAAGGAAGTGGTGGCCCCGCCTACCTTGGGGTACCATTGCACCCCCACATCCCTGTCCCCTCGNGGGTGCTCAGTAAACACGGAGCAGGGACCCGGGCCTGGCGGCCTCCTCCTCTGCCCTCCCCACCTGGTCTGTGAAAGGAAGTGGTGGCCCCGCCTACCTTGGGGTACCATTGCACCCCCACATCCCTGTCCCCTCGGGCCCAAGAGACAGAACCGTGAGTCCATCTCCAGACCAAGATGTGTGGAAGAGCCAGCCGTGCGGGCCAGCAGGTTTGAGAGGCGTCTGCGGCCTTTTCCAAGGAGGGAGGGAGAGGCCCCACCAAGCCCGAGGTGTGTGTGTAAAAGACCTGGCTTCCCCGGGCCCACGGCCTCCAGCTGCAGAGCTGACCTGTCCGAGGCTCTTCTCCAGACCCCTCCAAATCCCAAGCAACCCTCAGAGGGCTCCCATCCTGGCCTGCTCACGGCCAGGCCCGCGGAAGGAAGGCAGTGTCCGTCTCGTGAGCAGGCGTGCCCCCTCTCAAAAGGTTGCCCCAGTGAAAACCCCACTGAAGAGCTCATTGAAAACTGAAAGCAGTCACAGAAGAAAGCACAGGGTGAGAGCCCGCCCAAGTCACATGTCTGTTTCTAGACAGCCTGGCATGAGGTCCAGAGCAGGAAGAGCCCCTGGTCTCTCCCTGGCCCAGCCTGCCCCTTCATGCAAGAGGGGTTCTGAGGCACCCAGGGCAGAGGTCAGGGCCAACCAGAGCTGTGCCGTGAGCTGCTCCTACAAGTTGACCCTGAACATGCGACTTCTCTGCCCCCAGCCTCAGTTTCCCCATCCACTGGCCCAGGAGGCTCGCTTTGCCTGTCCCCTCCGCAGAGGCCTTGCTGTCTGGTAGATCCGCGCCTCACTCTCGTTCCCTCCCACCACCAGCCACGTGCACAGGGCAGGCCGCAGGCCCAGTGCCAGCCGAGAGCAGAGGCCTCTCAGGATGTTTGGGATTCCTCTGGCCTGAAAGACAGATTGGCTCAAGGCTGGAAGCCTGTGCCTGGCCTGCCCTGGGGAGACCACGACCTGGCCACAGCTTCCCAGCTCACAAGACTTGGCTGGGACGTATCCCTCCTGGGACCCCTGGGAAAGCCTCCCACATGCCATTCGGATGCATCTGCTTAGAAGGCCTCTGGGCAGAGACTTTGGCAAATACCCACTGTGCCCCAGTGCCAGCCCGTGCCTGGCACTGAGTTCACAGCAACGACGTCGGCCCCAGCCCCACCTGTGGCCCCGAGGCCCCTTTTCCTCAGATCTCACCAGATCAAGCCCAGTGCCTTGAAGCGATCCCAATCTGGATTTCCCTATTGCACCCAGCCCATGGGAAAGAACCTCCTTCCAAGGTCTGGGGACATCACACGGGCCTGCAGCTGCTTCTGGCCCTCAGCCACCAAGTCTAAATCACAGCTCTGACAGTCCCCAGCTAGGTGATGCGGGTCTACCACTTTAGGTCTCCTGACCCCAATTTCCTCATTAGCTCAGGGGTGGGGTTTAAGGACTCAGCAGATCACACATTCTAGGTGTTTAGCGCACTGACGTCTCACAGAGCGCAATCGAAGGCAGCTTAAAGCCTAATGATAAAATGGTTATTTTGCAATTGCATTTCTAGCCAGGTGACCCCTCCGGATGGCCGAGAGGATTAACACTCTCTGTGCAGAAACACTCGGTGGGGCACGCAACATGGAACCTGGTAATCGTGAGAATCACGGTTCGTAAGGAGGCCTCAGAGAGGTGAGACTGGCGAAACAGTGCAATGAGCCACCTGTTCTACCTGCTCAAACTGGGTCAGGCTGGAGCTGTGTACCCAGCTGTTGCCATGGCACCCAACACACAGGGAAACACGCTAAGCTAGCGGGGTGGTTGCTGCAGGAGTGGGGCCTCAGGCCTGCTTTGCTCAGACACCTCCCATGCAGCCACCACCCCCGCTGTCTGGACCACATCGGGGATCCCCGAGGTTGGGGCAGTACACCGATCATAAGCAGGTCTCATACCCCTGACCCTACCCTAACTCCAAAACAACGGGGCTTTGGCCCTCTGGGTGGGGTGGGGGTGCCCTGTGAGGAGGGCTCCCAGGCTGCAGATCAGGGTGAGTGGAACGGGAGTGGATGGGGTAAGAACATAGGAACCCTCATCTCCTGGAAAAATACCAAAGCACCTCTAAGCAGCCTCGGGTCCCAACATGTCTGTTCCCTCCAGCCACACTTGCCCAGCAGCGAACAGGTACCCAGAGCCCACTTCATGCCTAGCTGTGTGGGGTTCAGTGCCAGCTCTTCCCTCCTCACCCCACTCAGCTTTCATCCAGGGTGAGGGTTGGCAACGGCTGTCAAGGCTCAGCCAGGTTTAGGGAATCCATGGCCCGTGGCCAAGAGGGAAGGAGAGAGGAGAAATCCAGATGCTGCTGGCTGAGATCTGGAACTTTTCAGACTTTCCTGCATGAGGGGGCAGGTTTGAGGCAATAGGGTGGCAGGGGCCCTAGGGCCTGGGAAGCCCAGCTGAGACTTTAGCCTGGGGCTGAATACTGACTCCTCAGTAGAATCCAAGACCCTGCCCCCAACCCTTAGCTCAGATGATAGCCCCCCCACTGCTGACTCCAGCTGGTACCCCCCAAGATCTAGGAGGGGCCTGAGGCCTGGACCCCTCTACCATAGTAACTGCAGCGGCTGCAAAGATTTGCCTGGCCAGACGTGGTACATACATTATCCATTTCTCGTCACAACTGTAGTAGTGGGGATGACTTACCATTTCACAGAAAAAGAAACCTAAGGCGCAAAGGTAGAACACGGTAGTGGCTAAAAGCACACCCTGAGTTTGAATCTGGCCCCTGCTGCCATAATGCAGGCAAATTACTCCTTCCTTCTCTGAGCCTCAGTTTCCACCTCTATAAAATGGGAATAATCTTACAGGGCACCCCCCCCCCACCAACCTCCACTCTACTCCATGGCATAATCAAGGGGTTAAGTGAGAGGTACTAGTAAAACAGGGTGCAAAGGACCAATAACTTAACTTGCTGGTTCCTGGAATCAGAGAGGTTAGCTAACTTGCCCTAGGTCACCCAGCCAGTGAGAGGCCAACACCCCAGGCTCCAGCTCTGAGCATAGCCCTTTACCAGAAAGGTTGGGCTACTCTGTGTGTGGCCGGCGGGATCACAGGCTCCCACCCCCACAGCAAAGGGCAGCCCTTGTCTGAATTCCTCAGATAAGCAGCTCCCAGCCCAAGCGAGCGAGCCCAAGTGCACAGAGAAGGCACGCTCCGCCCTGTTCCACACCGGAGATTCCTAAATCTGGGTTAGGCTATAGGCCTCCTCTCTGTCCTCCCAGAGGAACACTGGACCACCAGATTCATCCAGTAGGTCTCCCAACAGGCCGAGTTTAGTCGACAACTGCCTCCTGTGGGGGTCTCTGGCAGACCACGTACTTCCTCTTTTGGGGGCCTCAGTTTCTCCACCTCTAACAGGCTCACGAGGAGGCCTGAGGAGCCAGGGGGCAGCCCAGGCAATGAATCGCAGGCCCTGGACCGCGTTCTCTCTGCTGAAACTTCTCCACAACTGGGACTGAGAGACCAGTACTGGGCCCAGAAAGTGGCCGAGCTGAGATTCCAACTCCCATCTGTCGCACTCCAGGACGATGTGACCCGGGGCGGGGGGTGGGGTGCTGGGCAGTGGGCGAAGCTTGGGAACTCAGCAACGAGCTGGGCGGCTGGGACTGCAGGATGGGGAAGAACACAAGACTAAACTTGACCGAGCCTCTTTCTTTCAGGGAGGGCAGCGGCCTCCATGACAAGGGTATTTGCAATGCAAAGCAGTCCAGCTCCAGTCACTCGGAGGGGGCTGGACTGGTCAAAATCCAGCCCCCACCCTCCAGCCAGACCCGGAGTGCCCGGGGGCTGGACCTTCCCGGGCGTCAGGGAGTGCCAGGGAACCTGTGGCTGGCAAGGGCTCTAAATCATATGACAGCCTGAGCGGCCAGCTGGGTGCAAGATGCCCTGGAATACTCTCCCCTTCTCAGCCCTTCAAGGCCAAACTCCGCTGGGCTCTGCCTGCAAGTCTGCAGAATGGGCCTACTGTGGGCTGTGTGTGTGCAAGGCCCCGAGAGGGGGCTGAAAGAAAAGACACCGGCCCCAGGTATCCATCCGGTCACCAGCAGGTGGGTGCCCCGCACCCTGCCAGCTTCCCTCAGGCCCAGACCTCCCAGATCACTCAGTCCTGCCCGGCGCACACCTGCCCCAGACACCATAATCTCCAGGACTCCTGGGGGCCCCAAGGGGTACTTCTACACCTGCCAAGTGGCTAAATTTCGCTCCTCAAACCCCGCTCTGCATCCCTCCTTGCGCCCACCCCGCACCCAGGCAAGGCTGCCCCAGCTCCTACCTTGACGACAAGCTGACAAAATCCCCGCCATCCAGCAGCCGGACCTTGCAGAAGAGAACCCCATTCACGAAGGGGACTGCAGTCAGCTCCTCCAGGGTGAAAGTGGTTTGGAATTTGAATTTCTTCTTCTTCATCAAGAAAGCCATGAGCGAGTTCCCTGAGTCTGAAGCCCCGAAGGCCAAAAAAAAAAAAAACCGGGGGGAGCCAGAAATCCCCAGGATTCTTTTCCCTACCACCACACCCCCTCCTCAAAACACCAGAGCCGGATCCCGCCCAGATGGTGGCTGAGGCAGCAGAGCGGATGGGGAGCTGAGTCCGGAAGCCCCGGGTCCGAACAACCAGTCCAGTTCGCAGGCCGGCAGCCTTCACCCTCAGGGAGCTGGGGCTTGGACGGATTCCGAGTGGCCGGGGTCTTCACCGGCCATGTAAACATTGGGGCATGGTCCAGGAGTCAAGGGCAGGGGTGGCGGGCGGCGCGCTAGCGGCCGTGCTGGCGGACAGCATCCCGAGAGCCGCGGTCCCCAGAGAGCTCACGCCGCGCGACCAGGCGCGGCGGGCGGACCGGTGAGACTGAAGGCGACGGGCGGCCCGGTTGAGGGCCGAGGGCGGCCCCGCCCCCGCCCCGCTGGCGGCCGGGGGTGGCGCCCACGCCCCCGCACCTGGGTGCCAGGCAGCGGCCTCCTAANGCGGACAGCATCCCGAGAGCCGCGGTCCCCAGAGAGCTCACGCCGCGCGACCAGGCGCGGCGGGCGGACCGGTGAGACTGAAGGCGACGGGCGGCCCGGTTGAGGGCCGAGGGCGGCCCCGCCCCCGCCCCGCTGGCGGCCGGGGGTGGCGCCCACGCCCCCGCACCTGGGTGCCAGGCAGCGGCGCAGGTGAGTCCGGGGAGGCCGAGGGCACCCCCAGGGGGCGGTCGAGAGCGCTGCGGGGGGCGGGGGGCCCCCTTTCTCCGGGAGGTGCTTCGGGGAGCTCCGGGCCAGGAACGTCCGGCCACGGCCCCCTCCCGGCGGGCAGCCGGCCAGGCTCCAGGCAGCAGGGGCGCCGCCTCCTCTTTGGTCCTGGGTCCCGCGCCGCGGTCCCTGGCGGAGCTGAGGCGCCCTTCCGGCCGGCCGGTGGCGCCCGCCTCACCCGCCGCCTCTGGCCCGCACCCCGCGAACAGGAGTGCTGCTGCCCGCGCTCCCGACGCTGCCTCCAGAGCCCGACGCTGCGCGGGGCCGCTGGGAGAATGCCGAGACCCCCGCGCGGCCGCCAGCGGAGCCTCCGCCGTGCGCGGGAGGGGCGGGGCGCCGGCGGCTCAGCCCGCCCACGATTGGGCCGCCGGTGGGGCGGCTGCGGGGCGTGATTGGCGGATGACGGCGTAGGGCGGGACTCGCGGGAGGCCGAGGCACCTTGTGGCGCTCGGATTGGTCCGTCGGCCATCTGGGCCCGCCTCCTCGATCAGGGCGGAGCGGAGGGACGGGGAGAGGGGCCCTGGGAAGGCGGTGGGAGGTCGCGGAGCGGGAAGCCAGGACAGGCATGGAAGCTAGGAGGAGGGCGTGAGCAAATAAAAAAGGAGAAACAATGAAGAGAAATAAAATGAGCCCCAGGACTGAAGTGGCCCTCCACTGTCCTCCCAGACTTGAATTCGTTGACCACTAGATTAGGCCCGGAAGGTAGAGTCTCATTTTTCAGAAAACACACCCCGAGATGTGGCCGGAACTAGACCATGAGCAGCTCTTTGGCTTCACATCCCTAGTTCTCTGCACCGAGGAGGGAAGTGCCTGCAAAGCATTCACCAAGGGGGTGAATTGAAGCAGTTCATCACGCAACCGGTGATAGAACCGGCTTCTCCCGTCCCAAGCTACTGTCTAAGCATTTTGTTGTTGCTTAGCGTCTTACCCAGTATGGCTGATCTCCCAGGCTGCATTAACTGCCCTGGACGCAGAGACGACTTCGGGAGCTTTTTAGGTTCCAGGCCTTCCACACTGCAGTTCATTGATTCAGTCCCCACATGTTCAGGGGCAATCTGCTGTGTGCCAGGCTGGCATTTAGAAGTGAGCCTGGTGGACCCGCCATCTCCAACCTTCCCAAGCTCAAGATCAGATGGAGAAGCAGACAGGGACCCAGGCAGAGACAAAGCTGGTGAATAAGGACAGTGATCAGGGGACATAGAGGGAACTGGGAAAGCTCAGTGCTGGCAGGAGTGGAGAGGAAGGGGACTCAGAGAGAAGGCCTCACAAAGTTATCCTAGCCACTGGCAGGATGCATTCCCTGAGTCAGGCAGGGTCCAGGTAGATGGAGCTTCAAGAGGCCTGGCAGCCAGAGAGTGCAGTGCCTGCAGAAAGCTGTGGGTACCTGCATGCTGCTCCACTGTGGCTCTTTGAGGGAGGCAGGGGGCAAGAGGTGGGGCAGGAAGGCCTGTAGAGGCTGGATCTAGCAGAGTCTTGTAGACCAGAGTAAGGAGGGGAGCCACACATGTTTGAAGTGACCCAGACAGATTTGCTTTTTGTTGCAAGAAGTTTGCTCTGACTATAGAGACTGTGGAAGAGAGATGATGGGAAACAGGGATGAGGGGCTTGTTGTGGCAATCCAGGCAAGAGGTGATGACAATGAACCACAGCACTGAGGGAAAACCGGGGTCTGAGAGGCATTCAAGAGACAGAGTCAAGTGGACTTGGGGATGAGTTAGGCTGGGAAATGTATCTCAGGACTCAGATTTCTGATTTCTTCCTGATTCCCAGGCACAGCATGGTGGGCAGCCTCTACTTTTTTCCAGTTTGTCCTGTAATTTCAAAAACACTGCTAGCCAGATAGGAGAAAAATGATAACAGCAGCTCCCAGTACCGTTATGTGCTCCCATTTACAGCCAGGGAAGTTGAGATCTGGAGAGTTTAAATTACTTGACTTGGGTCTCAACCCCAGAGCACAGGCTCTAGAGTGCTAAACTGTGCTGCCTGTGATGAGGTGGGAGTTTCTTTACTAATCCTGGCTGGGCCCCTTTCACAGGGGAAGGACCTGCGGCTACCTGATCCCAGGAGGAGATTTCAGAGGAGAGAGCTAGTGAAGGATGTCCCTGGCTGACTTAGCTGTGACCGCGAGTAACCCCGGACTTCAACAGGAAGCGGGGTGGGTCTGGCTGCCAGACTTAGCTCCGGTAGGGTATTTTATCTCTCTGCCGCATCGAGGCTGGGAACCCAGGAAGTTTCCTTTCCCTCATTTCCCAGATGGGTCCTGGGACAGAGCTAGGCGCCAGGGCAGGATGCCGCATTTGGGGTGAGACAAGCCTGAGTTAGTGTCCTGGCCCTGATGCATGTTAGTACTGTGGCTTTGGTTTCAGACATCAGAGCTCAGGGGCTCTGAATAGAGAGGGGACTCAGTATGGTCTGGCTAGGACCGCTTGCCCTGGTGCCAGCAGAGCAGGGGCTGAAATCTGGCAGGCACAACATTGACCACCAGTGTCACATACACTTTGGGTATAGTTTTCTGTGCACAGGAAGGAACCCGGAAGGAGACACTTTAAACTTTCCCAACTCTGAGCCACAGTTTCTTTACCTATAAACTGGGAATAAGAATACCAACCTTCCCAGAATGTTGTGAGGACTTCAAGAGGCTATGCCTGCAAAAGGCTCAGGCCTGGAAGGATGTGGGGCTCTGAGTGAGCAGCCAGCAGGGAGCTCCAGGCCAGCACTTCCTCGCTTCTCCAGCCCCCTAGATTCCCAGGTAGAACCTGTACTTCCTCCCTGAGGCCCTGACCAGATGTATAAGGAAACCAGTACCTAACAAGATAATTTAGACACGTAAGTGGTGGTACAGTGGATAAGAACCCACAGCTACTGAGACCGCGTGCCTACAACCTGGGCTCTGCAAGAGGAGAAACTGCCGCAATGAAAAGTAGCCCCCACTGGCCGCAACTAGATAAAGCCCACACAGCAACGAAGACCCAGAGCAGCCAAAAGTAATAAACAAATAAATAAACATTAAAACAAACAAAAGTGGTTTGGAGAAGGGCTCTCAGGGCACTGTAAGATTGGATACACGGATTGGGAGTCGTCCTGGTTTAGATGCAGTGGTCAAGGAAAGCCTCTGTGAAGCGTTATCTCAGCCCGGACCCCAAGCACAGGAAGTTCTGGGAGCAGGGGCGGGGCCGGCAGGCTTCCAGGACTCTGTGTGCCTGCAGGGCCTCCCTGGTGGCTCAGACGGTAAAGAATCTGCCTGGAATGTGGGAGACCCAGGTTTGATTCTTGGGTCAGGAAGATGCCCTGGAGAAGAAAATGGCTACCCGCTCCAGGATTCTTGCCTGGAGAATCCCATGGACAGAGGAGCCTGGAGGGGAGCACACAGAGGGAGGAGAGAGAGGTATGGAGTCAGGCAGGAATCAGCTCACTTGAGACCTGTGGGCGGGGAAGGAGTTTAGACTCCATTCTAAGCCCCAAGGATACCATTGGAGGTTATAAGCAGTTGGGTGACAAGATCCAAATACCTTTTTGAAAGTTCTAGCCAGTTTTTTCCATTTTCTGGAGAACAGATTGAACGTCAGCAGGCAAGAACAGAGGCAGGCAGGCAGGCAGGCAGGTGAGGAGGCTGTTACAGCCATTCCAATGGGAAACTGGTGGCTCAGACCAGGGTGAAGCCAGAACCATGGGAAGAGAGAGGGAACTCCTGTGAAGCAGAGATAAAAGTTACCCACTAGAACTTTTTAATATTCCCAGGATTTTGAATTTGACTGAATGCCACCAGGCATTCAGTTCTTTAAGGCAGGAGTTACGTGAGCATATGGGCTTCCCTGGTGGCTCAGCAGTAAAGAATCTGCCTGCCGATGCAGGAGACGCGAAAGATGCAGGTTTGATCCCTGGGTCGGAAAGATCCCTGGGAGTAGGAAATGACAACCCAATCTAGTACTCTTGCCTGGAAATTTCCATGGACACAACAGCCTGGCGGGCTACAGTCCAGAGGGGGGTCACAAAGAGCCAGACATGGCTGAACATGCATCTCTTTTTAATGTGCGCATAGAAAAGAACGGGGCTTCCCCGGTGGCTCAGCAAGTAAAGGATCTGCTGGCAACACAGGTAACACAGGAGATGCGGGTTTGATCTCTGGGTCAGGAAGATCCCCTGGAGTAGGAAATGGCAACCCACTCCAGTACTGTTGCCTGCAAAATCCCACGGACAGAGGAGTCTGGTGGGCTACAGCATGTGGTTGCAAAAGAATCAGACATGACTGATAGACTAAACAACAACAGCAAGTGAGCATAAGCCCTGGGATAGGAGTGAAGAAAGAATACAGGGGAATGGGAGGAATTGCCTGGGGCATTGGCCTGTAGAACAGAAACACAGCTGGAGAAAGAGGTGTACCCTTAGAGAACCCCTACCTTTATCTGATGCTGGACAAACTCTTGTGATGGTATTTTTCTTCTCTCTCATTACAGCATGAGCCTCACAGGGTCAGACACCTCACTCATGGTGTCCCTACATCCAGTTCATGGCCTGTCACATGATAGACACTCAGTAAATGGTTGCCTAAGGATGGGTTGCCATTTCCTTCTCCAGGGGATCTTCCCAACCTAGGGATAGAACCTGGGTCTCCTGCACTGCAGGCAGATTCTTTACCACCTGAGCTACAAGGGAAGCCCCAAGGAATTGATGCGTAGACAGATTCATATATATATGATGTACATGTTTATATTTGAATGCATGCGCATGTTCAGTTGCTTAGCTGTGTCTGACTCTTTTTTGACCCCACGGACTGCAGCCCACCAGGCTCCTCTGTCCACGGGATTTTCCAGGCAAGAGTACTGGAGTGAGTATAATCAAAAATGATTTCCTATTCCAGGGAATCTTCCCAACCCAGGGATCAAACCCGTGTCTCTTGAGTCTCCTACATTGGCAGGTGGATTCTTTACCACCTAGCCACCTAGGAACCCCCATATATGAATGGATAGCTACATGGAAAAATAAGTAGATGAATGACTGAAGATTTAACCTTGTCATCTCATACTTTAAACTCCTTAGTGTCGTAAGTAACTGTCAAAATTCGATGTGCACAAGTCCATTTTCAATAAGTTGCCCAGGGATTTCCTTGGTCGTCCAGTGGCTAAGACTCCAAGCTCCTATTGCAGGGTGCCTGGGTTCTATCCCTGGTCAGGAAATAAGGTACCACATGCTGCAACTAACTCTCACAGGTTCTTAGGAAATTTTGTGGAATGTTTAATAAGAAATTCATTTATGGAATATTTTCATGGAGAAGAAAATGGCAACCCACTCCAGTGTTCTTGCCTGGAGAATCCCAGGGACGGAGGAGCCATCCTGGGGCTGCCATCTATGGGGTCGCACAGAGTCAGACACGACTGAAGNATTCATTTATGGAATATTTTCATGGAGAAGAAAATGGCAACCCACTCCAGTGTTCTTGCCTGGAGAATCCCAGGGACGGAGGAGCCATCCTGGGGCTGCCATCTATGGGGTCGCACAGAGTCAGACACGACTGAAGTGACTTAGCTTAGCTTAGCTGCAACTAAAGATCCCAAGTGCCATGACTAAGACCCAGCACAGTAAAATAAATAAATAAAAATAAATATTAAAAAAATAAAGTTACCCAAAGCAATACTCACACATGCATTCAATTAGATGTGCAAGATGGGCTTGCACCCTTATATATTACACGAAAATATTGGAAGCAACCTGATGTCTGGCAGTAGGAAGAGGGAGGCCTTGAGGGAAGGTAATGTATTTTGTGCTTTGCTCCATCCTCAGCTTCTGAGACAATGCCTGGTACCCAGTAGGGTTAAATACATACATATTTGTGGAATGAAGGGAAGCCTCATCAATGAAATGCTCTCAGCTGTTGAGAAGGAGATGTGTGTGCCGAGGGGGAGATACCCACTCTATTGTGGCAAAGCAAACACAGAGGATGTGTTTGAAAAACTATGTAAAGGATCAGCTCATTTTTGTCAGGAAAAATGGACATATTTATGGGGCTTTCCAGGTGGTGCAGTGGTAAAGAATCCACCTGCCAGTGCAGGAGATGCAAGAGAATGGGTTTGATCCCTGGGTCAGGAAGATCCCCTGGGGTAGGAAATGACAACCAACTTAAATACTCTTGCTTGGAAATTCCATGGACAGAGGAGCCCGGTGGGCTATAGTCCATGGGGTCGAAAAGAGTTGGACATGACTGAGCACGCACCTTGTTTCTTATATGTGCTAGAAAAGAATGGGGCTTCCCCCGTGAGTCAGCAGGTAAAGGATCTGCCTACAACACAGGTGACCCGGGAGACAAGGGTTCAGTCTCTGGGTCGGGAAGATGCCCTGGAAGAGGGCATGGGAACCCACTCCAGTATCCTTACCTGGAGGATCCCATAGACAGAGGAGCCTGGTGGGCTATAGTCCACGGTGTCGCATAGAGTCGGACACAACTGAGTGACTGACCAGAGCACGGAAAAGAATCTCGAAGGAGACACTGAATTGTTATCAGAAGCTTCCAGCTAAGGCGAGTGTTTGGAAAATGTTTATTTTAATCAATATTCTGGGATATTGTTTTTTTTTTCTAATAGGATAGATTTATTTTATAATTTAATACTGTATGATTAAAAGGATATTAGTTTTTATAAGGATATTAACAGAAGGCCTTCCATGCTTCTCCAACACAGTCTAGATAAAGTCAAAGGTTCTTAGAAAAAAATAAAGTTTCTTAGCCAGGCATTCAGGCCCCTCTGGAATCAACTGCTCAGCCTTTCCCTGCCTGCCCCGCTCAGGCCCCTGTAGCTCTGCCCAAAGTTCCTGACCTTGTCCTCTTCCCCAACTGGTGACAGCTACTATTAGTAAGTGTCAGGTTTCAGCTCAAGCCTCCTCTCCCACCCCATTCCCCCACATCAAGCACAGTACTCTCCCTGCTCTGTGCCCCCGAGTTACCAACCTGTATACAGAAAAAAGGAGGGCTCTGTCTTCTGTTTTCCATCACAACAACTGGTGTCTACTTGACACTCATTGAAAAGGGAGGAGGGAGGGCAGGAGGAAAAAGGTAAGGAGCCAAAAAAAAGAAAAGATGAAAGGAAGAAAGAAAGGGGAAACTGAGGTCGGGGTGGAAAATATCACTTGCCCAAATCACCCTGAGGGCATCTGCCCAGCTGGCTTGCTCTCTCGGTCACCTGACAGCCAGTGTGGAGTGCCGCGCCAAGCCATTTTCCCAGTGCTGCTTGCCAAGGGCAGTCGGTGCTGATTCACCGGTGACTGGGCTCCGATTATTTGCAGAACTGGAATGGCAGCTGAGCCACCCCAGCAGCTGACCAGGGTGTATCGATTCATGTTACTCTCCTTGCTAATATCTGAGCCAGTCACAGAAAAAGATAAAGGCCCCAGAGAAGTCACCCATGGTGATCTGTCCTACTTAAACCTCCCACGTCCAAGTCCACAAGTACCCCCTGTTGATCAGCCAACTCTGTCCTTCCAAACCAAGCCTGACCATCAGTCACGGAGGGTAGTCATGGTTCAGAACATGAGATCTGGAGTCAGGCGGCCCTGGGTTCCACCCCAAGGATTACTGAGTCAAAGGGTATTTGCATATTTGCTGTTGAGAGATGCTGCCAAACTGCCAAAAAGGCTGGGCCCATTTATACTCTCATCAGTGGTGTAAGACAGTGCCCATTCCATACTTTCTCCATCTTTACCAATCTGTTTGGAAAACAAAACAAAAAACCCTCTACTACTGTGCTTGCCTTTCTTTCACTAGCATATTTTCCTTTTTTTTTTTCACTTTGAATTTCTGTAAATTGCCTATGTCCTTTGTTCATTTTTAAAAATTTGAGTCATCTTTTCATTATTTATTTGTAGTAGCTTATTACATGTTATGGATATCAACCTCTGTTATATATGTTAAAGTATTACTTCCGCTTCATCAGTGGTTGTTGAACTTTGTGGTGTCTGTCTCACAGCAGCTCTTACTAAATCCCAGTTAAGAGCTAAGAATCAACCTACTTCAGTGGAGAGAGCACTGAATTAGGAGTCAGGAGCCCGGGTTTTGAGTTCCACGTCTGTCACTGATCCACTGTATGACTTTGAACGAGTCCCTGACCCCTCTTTCACTATCTGCTAAATAAGAGCCTTGATTTAAGTGGTCTCGTAGATCCATCCACCTCCACAGTCTGTGCTGTGTGTGCTCAGTGGCTCAGTAATGTCTAACCCCATGGACTGTACCCTGCCAGGCTCCTCTCTCCGTGAAATTTTCCAGGCGAGAATACCAGAACAGATTGCCATATACCTACCCCAGGGGATCTTCCCCACCCAGAGATCTAACCCATATCTCTTGCATCTCCTGCATTACAGATGGGTTCTTTACTACTGTGCCACCTAGGAAGCCCCGCCATGGTCTAGATGAGCACTATTAATAGAACTTTCTGCAATGATGAAAATGTTCTGTCTCTATTCAGTGTGCTAACCACTAGGCACATGTGGCTACTGAGCACTTAAAAATGTGGCTAATGTGACTGAGAAGTTGAATTTTAAACTCTATTTAAGTTAAACATGTAAATAGCCACAGGTGGCTAGTGACCACCATATTACACGTACAGTTCTGGATGGTTTAGTTCCCCACTCCTCTGTGTGTGTGTGTTAGTCACTGAGTGGTGTCCAACTCTTTGTGACTTCATGGTCTGTAGCCCACCAGGCTCCTCTGTCCATTGAATTCTCCAGGCAAGAATTTTGGAGCAGGCTGCCATTCCCTTCTCCAGGGGATCTCCCTGACCCAGGGACTGAACCTGGGTCTCCTGCATTGCAGGAAGATTCTTTACCATCTGAGCCATGGGAGAAGCCCCTGAGTAAGCTGTAATACTGTGATGTTGGAGAAGACTCTTGAGAGTCCCTTGGACTGCAAGGAGATCCAACCAGTCAATCCTAAAGGAAATCAGTCCTGAATATTCATTGGAAGGACTGATGCTGAAGCTGAAACTTCAATACTTTGGCACCTGATGCGAAGAACTGACTCCTTGGAAAAGACTCTGTTGCTGGGAAAGATTGAAGGCACGAGGAGAAGGGGACGACAGAGGATGATATGGCTGGATGGCATCACCGACTCGATGGACGTGAGTTTTAGAAAGCTTCAGGAGTTGGTGATGAACAGGGAGGACTGGCATGCTGCAATCCATGGGGTCACAAAGAGTTGGACACGACTGAGCGACTGAACTGAACTAAAGCTGTAATATAGCAGCTTAATTAAGGCAGCAGTGACAAGTCCTTGTGTGACTTGGGGCAGGTCACTCAACATCTCTAAGTCTCGGTTTTCCCATCTGTCTAGTGGAGCCAGAGAGTCCCTGCCTCCTGGGGTTTTGGGGGCAGATTTGACTAGTGAGTATGTGAAGGCCAAGGCCCAATGACTGACCCGACACTGTGGAAAGTCAGGCCACATTCCCAGGTTGAAACATGAGAGCCTTCCCAGCAGCTGGGCCTCATTTCCACTGTGTTCAGAGACCCATGAGTTGTCTTCCCCAGAGCTGCCCATCTTCCCCCACAGCTTCAAGACCAGGCTTATATTCTTAAACCAGGACTTCAGCTCCCATCAGCCCTCAGCCCAGGATTCTAGATCGCTGATGGGGCAAAGTCCAAACTTCAGCCTATGTTCCCAGCTCTGGGCACTGGCCCTGCCCTTGCAGTAATGTCATTAATACAACCTGCAGGTGAAGCCAGCAGCCTTGCCACCTTCGCCCTCTGCCCCCGGCCCCAGTCTTCCAAGGTCTGCCAAGCACTTCATTGATTCATTTTTCATTCACAGATATTTATCACGCCATCTGCTCTGTGACTGTGGCCCAAGCGATGAGAGCTGTGGTACACCTGGGGTCAGGAGGAGTCGAAGGAGCAGTGAGAACCCAGAGGGGCCCAACCTGCTGCGTGTGGTCAGGGCAGACTTTCGTAAGGAAGTGGCATGTAAGCCTGAGTCCAAGCAATGGGTAGAAGTCAGCCAGAGCAGAGGAGAGTTGGTGGAGAGGAAATTGTAAACTGAGATAGGCACCCAGGATCTATGAGAAGCAAGGGGAGGGCTAGAAAAGTATGCAGGAGGACCTTGCAGGCCTTGTTAATAATGCTGTATCATGCTTTATGCTAAAGGTAATGGGGAGCCTAGAAGATTTTAGAGAAAGGATGATGTGATTATTCCAGGCCAGTTCCCCACATGGACAGTAAGATTCAGGAATTTGGGGAATTTCTTGGTGGTCCAGTGTTAAGACTCCATGCTTTCACTGCCAAAGGCCTGAATTCAGTCCCTGGTTGGGGAACTAAGATCCTGCAAGGGGCACAGCTGGGGATAAAAAAGAAAGAAAGAAAGGAATTTAGCCTCTTTAACTTTTCCTTCTCTGCCTGCCACATGTATCTCAAGATGCGTCATGAGCACACAGTTCCTGGGGCCTTCCTTTTGTTTTAAGTGACCTGGGTTCAAATCCCAGCCCTATTGCTTCCAGTAAGTTATTAACCTCTTTCAGTGTCCTCAGCCATAAAACAAAGATAATGACACCTTTGCACAGTTACACAAACCATGAGGGGAAAGTGAATGGCACAGAGCCACCCTGGAAATGGAGTCCAGTTGAATTCCTTCTGTGCAAAGTCAAGTCAANTATTAACCTCTTTCAGTGTCCTCAGCCATAAAACAAAGATAATGACACCTTTGCACAGTTACACAAACCATGAGGGGAAAGTGAATGGCACAGAGCCACCCTGGAAATGGAGTCCAGTTGAATTCCTTCTGTGCAAAGTCAAGTCGAAGCCACAGACGTGGCCTCTGGGGGTTTCCTAAAGAGCAGGCAGAAGTCCCATTTCTGGGATGTGTCACCGAGGCCTTTCTTAGGAAGACTGACCATGTGCTAGGTGACCTCAAAGGGGAACTCTGGAGCTAGATTTTGTCTTCTGAGCCTTTTCAGACCCCCACCCAGCAGGCCAGGCATCAGCAGGTGGATCCTGAGCTTACATAACCGGTCAAGAGTCCAACACCTCTCACCCGGTGATCGGGGCCGTGTTTACTGAGAAGAGGTGTTCCCAGGTCATTTCCCTGTCCTCCTAGGTGCCTTGTAGGCATGTGCACAGCCCTTTAGCCCTTCCTGAGCTCTGCTTCTCTTCTGATTTCTTAGTCACAGTGCTTGGT
The DNA here is from genome assembly GCA_006410875.1 of Neotragus pygmaeus. Lineage (NCBI taxonomy): Eukaryota > Metazoa > Chordata > Mammalia > Artiodactyla > Bovidae > Neotragus > Neotragus pygmaeus. Next base: position 66,550 of record SJYV01044613.1, read on the forward strand.
GGTACTGTCGGCAACAACTACTTTTTACTTTCATATAACTTTATTTATTATTTGTTTTCGGCTGGGCTGGGTCTTCACTGCCGTGTGGGCTTTTCTCTAGTTGTGGCAAGTAGAGTCTACTCTCTGGTTGGAGTGCTCGGGTGCTCTGGGCTTCTCAATGTGGTGGCTTCTCTTTTGGGGGAGCACAGGCTCTAGGGCACGCAGCCTTCACTAGTTGCAGTTCTCGGGCCTAGTGGCTCCAAGGCATGCGGGATCTTCCCTGACCAAGGCTCAAACCCACGTCTCCTACATTGGCAGGTAGATTCTTTACCACTGAGCCACCAGGGAAGCCCAGCAACTGTTTTTAAAAATGAAAATATAGTTGATTTACAATGTTGTGTTAATTTCTGATGTACAGCAAAGTGATTCAGTTATATGTATATATATGTATATATGTATATATATATATATACATACATGAAAGTGAAGTTGCTCAGTCGTGTCCGACTCTTTGCGACCTGTGGACTGTAGCCCACCAAGCTCCTCCGTCCATGGGATTCTCCAGGCAAGAATACTGGAGTGGGTTGCCATTTCCTTCTCCAGGGGATCTTCCCGACCCAGGGATTGAACCCAGGTCTCCCACATTGCAGGCAGATGCTTTAACCTCTGTACCACCAGGGAACCCCATATATATATATATAT
>SJYV01044613.1:67394-80652 GCA_006410875.1 Neotragus pygmaeus
TGACCTGGAGCCAGTTGCTTGAAAACTCTGAACCTCAGCTTTTACAGATGTAAAATGGGTTCAGTGACCATACTTAACTCAGGAAATTCTTTTGAGGAGTCTACAAGATAGTAATGTACACAAATTACCTGGCAGAAGGGACACACTAGTCAAATATTAGCTATTGGACTGGCCCAAAAGTTCTTGAGTTTTTCATAAGATGTTATGAAATATCACCGAATGTTAATATCGCACCATTTTGTAACCTGTCCCTTCTACTCAACTTGCTGTGAAAGTCTTTCCAGGGACAGTGAGGAATTCAATGCTTAGAATTTTCTGATGCAACCCAAACTTCTAACTGGGAACTGGGAATCCTGAATTTTTTCTCCTGGTTGGATGTAGGGCCCCACCCTTCCAGACCTTGGTCCCCACTTCCCACTTGTAGAACAGCAGGGGAGTGGGGTGGACCCTGTTCTCTGATTCTGCGTTTCAGAACTACAGCCCCCAGGCCCCACCCCTCACCTTTCCCTTCCTTCCTTCCTTCAATAAATACCTCCCAGGGTTCAAATTCCAACTCTGTCACTAGTTGGCTATGTAACCTTAGACAAGTTATGTAACCTCTGTATGCGTCTGTTTCCTGACCTCTAAAATGGAAATAAATTACCTATATATTTACCAGGGATGTTATTAGTAATGAATGAGTAGATTTTTGTAAAGTGCTTAGAATAGTGCCTGTTCAACCAGATCAAAAACCGAGTGTCCTGTGCCTTTCACTGATGTAAGCGCAAGTGTGAACAGACAAGAGTCGTGATCTCAGTGCGGTTGTGTCGGCAGGGAGGATTGAAATCAACGCAGTGATGTATCCCCAGTGACACAGCCCCAAGGCGGGGCAGTGTTGACCCTGCTCTGGCAAGGGGGCCCTGATACTCTGATGCTGTCATTTCTCTTTGTCTAAATAACAGCTTCTAGGTATGGCCCTCCCCCTGGGGGAACATGCCTGGGGCTAAGCCCTGTGCTCCTAAGCCAGTTGAGGAGCACCTAATTTAGGTACTCCTATCCCCGCACCTAAATTAATGTGTTGCAACACTAACCCCCAGCATGGTGGTATTTGACAGTGGGGCTTTTGGAAGTAATCGGGTCATGAGGGTGGAGTCCCCATAAAAAGGATTAGTGCCCTTATACAAGAGACCCTAGAGAGCTTCCCTACCCCATCCATACTATGTCAGGACACGACGAGAAGACAGGCCCTCAGCAGACACAGAATCTGCCAGTACCTTGATCTTGGACTTTCCTGCCTTCAGAACTGTGAGAAATACATTTCTGTTGCTTGTAATACACCCAGTCTGTGATATTTTGTTAGAACAACAAGAACAAACGGTCATTATTCCCATTTCAGGAAAGAATTTCTGTCCATTCTCCCTCCTGGGCCAAGCATATAACAGGAGGCCAGTGAATCAGTGTCGAAGGAAAGAAAGGGCCTTCCCAGGTGGTCCAATGGCTAAGACTCTGTACTCCCGACGCAGGGGGCCTGGGTTCCATCCCTGGTCAGGGAACTAGATCCCACATGCTGCAGCTAAGAATTCGAGCACTGCAACTAAAGATCGCACGTGCTGCAACTAAGACCTGGTGCAGTCCGAGAAGTAAAAAAATAAAAACAGATATGAAAAAAANTGTTGCAGGATTGTATAAGACGATATTTATGCCAAACTTAGCCCAGAGTCTGGCACAGAGTAGAATTTAATAACTTTTCCTTCCTGCCAAAGGCAGACAATGAATCTAGTCAGAAAGGGTAACAACAAAACATATAACAATTGCTATCTGTATGAGCAGTTTCACCTTCATTATCTCATTTAATGCCCCCCAAAATCCTGCAAAGTATCCAGCCAGGAAAACATCACACCCCTTTTCCAGATGAGTAAGTAGAGGCTCAGAGAGATTAGGTCATTTGTCAAAAGTCACATAGCTAATTAGAAACTGAGCGCAGACTCAAACCCTTGTCCTCTAACTACCTATTTCAGGATTTTTCTGTTATACTTAGCTACCTTTTTTTATTAGTAATATTTTTATTTTTTGCTTCACTGGCTCTTCATTGCAGCAACCGGTTTTCTCTCTAGTTGTGGCCACATGCCCTGAGGCATGTGGAATCTTAGTTTCCCAACCAGGGATCAAACCCTTGTCCCCTGCATTGGACAGCAGATTCTTAACCACTGGACCACCAGAGAAGTCTCCTTGACTACCTTTGCATTTACACAAAAGGTTTTCACATCCTTAAGAATAAAAACATCTCTCTGACTTTTGAACCTTTGAAGTATCTGTAGGATAAAGAGTCTGGCCAATTTGAATTCAGATCCTATTTTACAGATGACAGAACTGAAGCACAAGAACTCAAAGGACCTTATCTGAGCTCACAAAGCCAACAAATACTGAATCTAGATTGTGAAGTGCCTGAGTCTGTACTCTCTGCCATTCAGCATCACTGCCTTTCCCACCTAAGAGAAAATCGTACCTATTTTTCACAGTGGCCAGAATTTAAAGTCATTTAGGTAAAGCACATAGTTCAGTGGCCAGCATATAATGGGGACCCAATAAATAGCAACTATTATCACGGTAGTTAATAACAATAGTAATAGATATTAGCAGCCCTGATGCTGCTTCCTATGGGCCACAGATGTCCACCCAGTACCATTCCTGGCCAGTCCTGTAGGGGGACAGTAGGCCCACACATCCTCATGTGGAGCAGGGTTCCCAGTTTTGGTACCAGGGGCCAGTTTTGTGGAAGACAATTTTTCCATGGGCCATGGGCAAGGGTGATTCTTATAAGGAGTGCAAGACCTAGATCCCTCCCACATGCAGTGCACAGTACAGTTCATGCTCCAGTGAGAATCTAATGCCACCTCTGATCTGACAGGAGGCGGATCTCAGGCAGTAATACAAGAGATGGGGAGTGGCTGTAAATTCAAATTAGATTTTGCTCCGCTCGCTTCCTTGCCCACTGACCCTGCTGTGCTAATAGAAGGAGACCAGTACTTGTCTGTGGTCCAAGGGTTTGGGAATCCCTGACACGGAGAACTACATTTCTTGGGCTTTCCCAAGTTGTCTTATCTCTTCTCTGACTATAGGCATAGACTGAAAGTTACATATAGAAGAATAGTCAAAAGATGTCTTTAGCAATCAATAACTATTGATTAATTTTGCATTTCCATCAAGAATTAATTTTTATCATCAGCAAAATTCTCCGGCTGAGAACAGAGTTGTAGTATTACTCACAGTAAAGTACACTGATGAATTCAGCTTTCCTACAGGAAACGCAAGACTTGTGACAAAGTTCTTGTGAAATCCAAACAAGGTTTCTCGATCGTGACTGCATTGGCTTGTAACCAAGGGAAGACCCATCAGCTCAACAATCTTTAGAACTGACATGTAAACAAAAGGGCAATCTGCAAATTTGTTAATGGTTCCTCTTTACTTTGACCTAAATCTAGATTCTAAGAAAACAAAAACAAAAGTGAAAACCTATCTACCTGAGATTTCAAAGTAGCAAATTGTCCCCATTCCCTTATACAGAATAAGTTTTTACTGGGTAAATTATCACTCAAAATATTCATGTGCAGGCACAAATTAAAATGAGTTTTAAATTAAAATGATTTAGAACTGCTGTGATGTTTTCTTTCTTAACTTGTGGGATCTACAAAGCATTCTAGAGTCTGAAATTTTATCTAAAATGTTCTGGGTACGTGTAAAAGTAGCTTTTCCTGGAAGAAATCTTAAATCTCTCAGTACTTTTTTGAATGAGATCTGTAGCCCCCAAACNAGCTGACTCATTTGAAAAGATCCTAATGCTGGGAAAGATTGAGGGCAGGAGGAGAGGGGGATGACAGAGGATGACGTGGTGGGATGGCATCACTGACTCAATGGATATGATTTTGAGTAAACTTTGGGAGTTGGTGATGGACAGGGAGGCCTGGCGTGCTGCAGTTCATGGGGTTGCAAAGCGTCAGACATGACTGAGTGATTGAACTGAACTGAACTGATGTATTATTTTATGCAGTTTATGATATTAGGGGCTTCCCCAGTGACACAGTGGTAAAGAATCTGCCTGCCAATGCAGGAGATGAAGGTTCCATACCTGTGTCAGGAAGAACCCCTGGAGGAGGAAATGGCAGTCCACTCCAGTACTCTTGCCTGGAATATTCTATGGACAGAGGAGCCTGGTGGGCTACAGTCCGTGGCGTCGGAAAGGAGTCCAACAGGACTGAATGACTGAGCACACGTGCACATTATTATATTACATGTTTTTCTTCTGAGTTTTAAAGATATGAAAATTAAAACATCTTTGCAGGTCTGTAAAAATTATCATGGACCCTAGACCCTGTGTCTACTGGGTTTCATGGACCCGTGGGCCCTGTACATAGCCCATTTAGAGATGGGACAGCCTCATCCTTTTTTGTGTGACTTTTTTTTCATTAATAGGGTTCATTTTGAGGGTAGCTTTAGGTCTATTAGCAGAAACTAAACTATTTGATCAAGTGCCTGCTACTGCTACTGCTGCTACTAAGGCGCTTCAGTTGTGTCTGACTCTGTGTGACCCCTTAGATGGCAGCCCACCAGGTTTCCCCATCCCTGGGATTCTCCAGGCAAGAACACTGGAGTGGGTTGCCATTTCCTTCTCCAATGCATGAAAGTGAAAAGTGAAAGTGAAGTCGCTCAATCGTGACTGACTCTAGTGACCCCAAGGACTGCAGCCTACCAGGCTCCTCGGTCCACGGATTTTCCAGGCAAAAGTACTGGAGTGGGATGTCATTGCCTTCTCCAAAGTGCCTGCTAATAGACACAAATTAAGTTTCAGAGCCCTAGATCACAAGTGCAATGGAAGTTTCTGTTTGTTCACAGTGAGGTAACAACAGTGAGGGAGGAGGGGGAGGGAGAAGAGAAGGAGGAAAAGAAAGAAANCCTGCTAATAGACACGAATTAAGTTTCAGAGCCCTAGATCACAAGTGCAATGGAAGTTTCTGTTTGTTCACAGTGAGGTAACAACAGTGAGGGAGGAGGGGGAGGGAGAAGAGAAGGAGGAAAAGAAAGAAAGGAAGAGGATAAAGGGACTTTCTTACCTCGTAATTGTTTCCACTGTGAATGGGGTCTAGAAAAGGAGAGGGGAGCAGCAGTGACTCAGTGATGAGGGTTGCAATTCCAGGTTTAGTTGCAAGATGGCCAGATCCTGATCCAATTCAAGTCGGTTGTGACTAGCTGGGTAGTCTGCAATACAGAGGACACGACAGAGTCTCATGGCATGAAACAGCATAGATTTCAGCCTGCAGGTAGTGGGGTTTCTGTCTTTGTGGTTTCACTTCTTTGTGAGTTGGTTTTGATCGACTCTTTTTTTTTAAAAAATTATTTATTTTTATTTGGCTGTGCCAGGTTGTAGTTGCGGCATGAGGGATCTTTATCCTCATTGTGCTGTGCAGAATCTTCACTTGCAGCATGGAGGATCTAGTTCCCATTGAAGCTGAGCCCACTGCACTGGGAGTGCAAAGTCTTAGCCACTCCCAGTGGACCACCAGGGAAATCCTCTGACTCTTGAAGTGAACATTAACCTCTAGACTGTGGATTATGATATAACTCATTGAGGCCAACTGACATGGAGTTTGCACCTATGAATAGAGAATCTTCAGACTCCAATAATGTTTGTTAAACGATCTACTTCAGTAACAGGTAACATACGCCTGTCTCTTAACTGTGGCCACTAGGTCATGGTAGAAAGTCTCGTGAATCACACAGGGCCATCTTATTGTCCCAGCACATATTGATGGCATGGCAGTGCAAATATTGTTGAATTAGTAAGTTCTTTGTGACTCACAGAATCCCGAGAGGTGTCTCACCTAGGTGTCTTCACAATATTTCCTCTAGAACCACTTAACTGATGATCCAATGAGGAGGAAAAAGATCTTTATTGGATAACTGGCATTAGGAAGGTGTATCAGCTGTTTCTGTGTGAATGAGCTTGTCATAACAACCACCATTTATTTGCTCATGAGGCTATGGGTTGGGAACTTGGGCTGCAATTCCTCAACGAACTTGTTTCTGCTCCACATGGTGTCAGCTGGGCTCACTCACACCTCCAGCTTCATTTGACTGAGATGGCTGCCAGCCATCACAGCTGAGACCCCTCTCCACATGCCCGTCCATCATCCTCGCCAAGTTTCCAGACCGAGGCATTTTACGACCTATTCTTAGAATGTCTGCAGTATTAATTCCACCACATTCTATTAGTCAAAGCAAGTCACAGGGCCAACACTGAGTCAAGATGTGGGAAAACAAGCTCCACTTCTTGATGAGAGTTGTTACGAAGAATTTTTGGCTGCATTTAATCAACCCCAGGAGGTTTAGTAAGAGCTTTGATTGGGTATCTTCCCACTTCATGGTTTTATATTTTAAGAAGCTGAATTTCTCTTTTATTTGGCCTGAAGAATATGTATGTGCAATGTTTTACTTTGTGTAAAATAAAAGTTAAGAGAAAATGATCGGGTTAGCCAAAAAAGTTCGTTTGAGTTCTCGATAACGTGAAAATCCCGAATGAACTTTTTGGCCAACCCAATACTTTACAGAAATATAAGTGACAGGCAGCGATCATTTTTCACCCTGTCCAATATTCCCACGTCAGTATATCCAAGAGGGAGAGGAAGCAGCAACTCATGTATCTGATGGGAACAAGGAGGAAATGAACAATTCCCAAAATGGTGAGACACAGAACATGTTGGGCATAACAATGGTATAAGCCAGGGCTCTGCAGCGAGAGAGACTGAAATTCACTGGAGGAAGCCAGTGTGTGGATGATCCAAGAACAGAGCTAAGGATGAAGCCAGATAAGTACATGGAAACCAGATGGTCTAGAGCTACAAAGCCATGCCCACAAAGGTAGATTCGTCATGAAACCTAAGTTTCAGTTGCCCTAATCTTTTTTCTCAGTAGAAGGCTTCCCTTGTGGCTCAGACAGTAAAGAATCTGCCTGCAATGCATAAAACCTGGGTTCAATCCCTGGGTTGGGAAGATCCCCTGGAGGAGGGCACGGCAGTGCACTCCAGTATTCTTGCCTGGAGAATCCCATGGACAGAGGAGCCTGATGGACTACAGTCCATGGGGTTGTAAAGAGTCAGACAAGACTGAGCTACTAAGCACAACACGGCCCAGTAGGTTTTTACTTATTTTATTTCAGCTTTAGTGAGGTATAATGGAAAAACACAATTATAAGATACTTAAAGTGCACAACATGATTTGATATATGTACACACTGTGAAAGTGGTCCCTCCCACCTTTGAGTTCGTGAACACATTCCTCATTTCACATATTTACCCTTTGTATGTGTACATATGTGTGTGTATGAGAAAGAAAGAACTTTTAGGTTCTGTTCTCTTGGAAAATTTTAAGTATACAGTACAGTTAACTATAGTCTCCATGTTATACATTAGATCCTCAGACTTATGCACCTTACTGAAATTTTGTACCCTTTTAATAACTTCTCCCTATTTCCCTGGCAACCACCATTCTATTCTGTTTCTATGAATCCGAGGTTTCTGTAGATTCCATGTGTCAAGTGATGTCTTTTCACTTAGCCTAATGCCCTCAAGATCCACCCATGTTGTCACAAATGGCAGGATTTCCTTCTTTTAAAAGATGAATAGTACTCCATTGCATGTACATAGCTCATCTTTATCCATCTGTTGACATATATTTCAGTTATTTACATATGTATGAATACTGCTGTGATAAACATGCAGGTAGAGATATATTCTTGAGATCCTGTTTCCATTTTCTTTGGCTATATACCTAGAAGTGAGATCCCTGAATCATATGGTAGTTCTATTTTTAATTTTTGAGACACCTTCAGACCATTTTCTATTTGGATAACCAATTTACATTCCCATCAACAATCTGTAAGAGTTCTCTTTCCTCCACATCCTTGCCTTGGGTCCTGTCTTCTTGATGGCAGCCATAGTGTCTTTATCTTTTGTTTTTGATAGGTTCATTATAATATATCTTGAGTGAGTGAATGCTCGGTTGCTCAGTCATGTCCGAGGCTCTGCAGCCTCATGGACTGCAGCCCACGAGGCTCCTTTGTCCATGGGATTTTTCCCTGCATGAATTCTGGAGTGGGTTGCCATTTCCTTCTCCAGGAGATCTTCCCGACCCAGGGATTGAACTTCAGTCTTCTGTGTCTCCTGCCTTGCATGTAGATTCTTTACTGCTGACCACTAGGGTATGTCTGAGAGAAGGGCATTTTGCATTGAGATAAGGGGCAATAGCATTATGAATACAGATGTCCAAATCTCTCCTCAGGGTCAGGAAGTCCTCAGCTATTGTTTCTTTTTTCCCTCCCTTTAAAAATGTACAGTGTTTAATCACTAAGTAATTGCAAAAGCGAAAGTGAAAGTGAAGTCGCTCAGTCGTGTCCGACTCTTTTCGACCCCATAGACTGTAGCCTACCAGACTCCTCTGTCCATGGGATTTTCCAGGCAATAGTACTGGAGTGGATTGCCATTTCCTTCTCCAGGGGATTTCCCAACCCAGGGCTCGAACCCAGGTCTCCCACATTGTGGACAGACACTTTACCATCTGAGCCACAACATCACCACTAATTTCAGAGCATTTTCATCATCTCAGTTCTTATTTCTTGATACAATCTTCCTGCCTCCTCTTTCTCTTCTTCTCCTGGAAACCTGTTTATTCTAATATTTCTGTGTTTCATTGCATCCCATAGATCACATATGATTTCTTTGCTCTTTTTCTTTCACCCTTCTTTGTTCCCCCCTGATTGGATTATTTCAAAGTTCCTGTCCTCTAGGTAACTTATTCTGTTTTCCGTTTGATTTACTCTGGTACAGATTTTCTCTATTGCATTTTTCATTTCAATCATTGAATTCTTCAGCTCCAGAAATTTTGTTTGGTTCTTTTTTATGCTTTATATCTCTTAGTCAAATTTCTCACTTTGTTTACTTTTTTCCCTGATATCTTTGAATTGTCTGTCTGTTTCTTGTAGCTCATTGACTTTGTCAGAACAGCCATTTTTAATTTTTCAGCAGCTAGATCAGAAGGGCTTATGCCTCTGAGCTCGGTTATTGGAGGATTATTGTTAATTTTTGGAGCCATTTCCTTGATTCTCTGTGTTCCTTATAGCTTTGCATTGATGCTTTTGCATTTGAAGAAGCAGACTTCTCAAAAGATTACTGGTTGCCTTCAGATGGGGTGTATTTTTTTATTGGTCCTACTATATCTGGGCTTTCCCCTCTGCCTCTGAATGGATCTACCTGCTCCACACGTCTTTCTTTTATTGCCGGATTCTTAAGCTTTTATGTTGTCTCTGGTTCTTTGAACTCACTCGGCTGAGTGCTGAAATCTTGTTTTCCAGAAGGTGGAGCTATAGCTCAAGTTTGTGGCTTCTCCCTTGTCCACAGATCCTGATCTGTTTTTCTGACCGCAATGATTTTACCAGACTCTCTTGCCACTGCCCTCAGAGGCAAGCCAGCTAAAGAGTGCGGGGTGGTGTGTCTTTAGTCCTGGGGCACCTGGGGTGCCTGCAGGCTGGTGGGGAGACCCTCGGGTGAGGTCCTCCCGGTGGCTTGTGGGCGAGCTTCCTGTTGGAGTCCTGAGCTCAGTCCGCAGGAACTGCATCACTTTACTGTCCTTTGGTATTTTTAATCTGCCTCTTTCCTGATCTCCTCCCACCCACCCATCACAGAAGTCCTGTCTCAGTGCTAGGGACACTGCTGGAGAGAAATGGGTTTCTCCAGCTGTGTTCTGTACTGAGCCAGAGACTCACTTCCCTTTCCCCTTGGGCAAGGGGTCCGTGAAATAGCTCAGCCCCTCTGTGGCGTGGAGAAGGGGCTGCACTGACAGAGTTCCTCTTACTTTCTCCACTGTATGCAAACTCATGGTTGTTGTTGTTGTTGTTGTTTTCTAACAGCTTCCTGAATCTTTTTTTTTGGAAGGCCAGAATTCTCTTCCATCACTGGGTATTTGCCTAAGTTAGCACTCTCCACATCTTCCCTGGCCACAGCCAAGAGGGTTTGGGGCAGGTTTGCTGGCTCCTCTGGTCCCACAGCCTTTTCTGAAGTCTGCCTGCCTATTAGCAGATGCACAGGTAGGCAAGAGTCCTCTGGGGTCCCTTGGTGAATAGTGCTGGATCCCACAGTTCCACAAGGCATTGTTATTCATGGATGAAGGCCTAATTAGGTGTTTTTAAGAGGGACAAAAAGGAGGGATATCCTACGCTGCCATGATGCTGCCATGAGGATTATCAGTTCAGTTCAGTTCATTGGCTCAGTCGTGTCTGACTCTTTGTGACCCCATGGACTACAGCACACCAGGCTTCCCTGTCCATCACCAACTCACAGAGTTTACTCAAGCTCATGTCCATTGAGTCAATAATAGCATCCAACCATCTCATCCTCTGTTGCCCCCTTCTCCTCCCGCCTTCAATCTTTCCCAGCATCTGGGTCTTTTCCGATGAGTCAGTTCTTCACATCAGGTGGCCAAAGTATTGGAGTTTCACCTTCAGCACCAGTCCTTCCAATGAATATTCAGGACTGATCTCCTCTAGGATGGACTGGTTGGATCTCCTTGCAGTCCAGGGGGCTCTCAAGAGTCTTCTCCAACACCACAGTGGGATTGTACATTTTTCTAAAGTTGCCTCTGTGTGTGTGTGTGTGTGTGTGTGTGTGCACGCACACGCACGTTTTCACTTCAGTCGTGCGCAACTCTTTGCAACACTATGGACCATAGCCTGCCAGGCTCCTCTGTCCATGGGATTCTCCAAGCAAGAATACTGGAGTGGATTGCCATACCCTCCTCCAGGGGACTTTCTTGACCCAGGGCTCAAACCTACCTTTCCTATGATTTATGCATTGGCAGGTGGGTTCCTCACCACCAGCACCAGCTGGGGAGCCCCAGTGATGCCCATTCCTGACCTAAGTCAGAGAAAACATCCAGTTCTCTGTTTCACCACTTTGTGTGGGTATGCTCAGTCACTCATTCATGTCCCACTCTCTGCTGAACATTTTTATCTGTGACTTTAAAATACTTCAAAGAAAAATAGAAAATCTTGAAACAACTTTGAGATAATTTCTTTGCAATCTTTAGAAAAAAATTTAGTGAGAACTACAATAACTCTTCTTGTTTATCTGATGGTAAATGCTTTTCATAGATCAGTTGACTGATTCCCTCTCACTTTCCTTTCCACTGAAGCCGTACCATGGTGTCCACGTTCACCCAGATCCCTGAAATAACTCCTAACTTGTCTCCATCGACCTATTCTTGTCTCTCTCTGAGCAGCAGTTCCCTGCCAGGTGGCCCCAGCCCAGTATCAGCATCACCTAATATCTTAACTTGGCTGCCATAACAAAGTACCACAGCCTGGACGGCTCAAACAACAGAAATTTACTTCTCATAATTCAAGAGGCTGGAAGCCCAAGATCAAGGTGCCAGCATGGTTGGGTTCTGATAAGGGCTTGCTTCCTGGTTTGTAGACAGCTGCATCCTACCTGTGTCCTTACATGGCACAGAAAGTGAAAGTGAAGTCTCTCCTTATAAGGGCACACTAATCCCCTCATGGGGACCCCCACCTTCACGACCTCACTGAAACCTAATTACCTCCATAAAATTCCTCATCTGGATATCACCACATTGGGGGTTACGACTTCAACAGGTGAATTTACCAGGGACACAATTCAGCCCATGGTGCTGCTACCAAAATTTTGGCTTTCTCTGCCTACCAGCATTGAATAAGAGAATACAGAGCTAAAAGTTTGGAGGAAGTAGGAAGATAGCCTTAATCCTCAAGCCAGCAGAGGAGACAGCGCAGTAGCCTCCTGTCTCAACAATTGTGTCTCCCCTCCTTGGGGAATCAAAGGGATCATATAGTTGGGGCTCACAGTCAGGGGTTGGAGATAAAGAGCCAAGGTGTAAGCCTCCTGTGTTCTTTCTTTTTGCATTGTTTCAAAACATTCAATAGGCTGGCGTCAGTTAGCCCAGTAATTTGTGTCTGGCAGTCTGGTAGTTGGATCCATTGTCCTTTGTGGTTGCACTGCAACTTTCTTTCTGTAATCCAAAAAAAAAAAAAAAGGAAAAACAAACTACAAAGGGTGGTTTGAGGAGAGAGCTCTGTAAAGTTAAGCATCAGGATGTGACTTGCATAAAGTTAGAAGATGATAGATGCAGAGTGTGGCTCATGCAGAGTTAGAGGGTGACAGATGCATAGACGCGGGATGTCATTTATACAACAAGTTCAGGCAGTCAGCTCAGTCACTCAATCATGTCTGTCGCTTTGCAACCCCATGGACTGCAGCACTCCAGGCTCCCCTGTCCATCACCAACTCCCAGAACTTGCTCAGACTCCTGTCCATTGAGTCAGTGATGCCATCCAACCATCTCATCCTCTGTCGTCCCCCTTTCCTCCTGCCTTCAGTCTTCCCCAGCATCAGAGTCTTTTCCAATGAGTTACTTCTTTCACTTCAGGTTGCCAAAATATTGGAGTTTCAGCTTCAGCATCAGTCTTTCCAATGAATATTCAGGACTGATTTCCTTTAGAATGGACTGGTTGAATCTCCTTGCAGTCCAAGGGACTTTCAAGAGTCTTCTCCAACACTACAGTTCAAAAGCATTGATTCTTCAGTGCTCAGCTTTTGTTATAGTCCAACTTTCACATCCATACATGACTACTAGAAAAAACATAGCTTTGACTAGATGGACCTTTGTTGGCAAAGTAACATCTCTGCTTTTTAATATGCTGTCTAGATTGGTTATAACTTTTCTTCCAAGGAGCAAGCATCTTTAAACTTCATGGCTGCAGTCACCATCTGCAGTGATTTTGGAGCCCCCCAAAATAAAGTCTGTCCCTGTTTCCACTGTTTTCCCATCTATTTGCCATGAAGTGATGGGACCGGATGCCATGATCCTAGTTTTCTGAATGTTGAGTTTTAAGCCAACTTTTTCATTCTCCTTCTTCACTTTCATCAAGAGGCTCTTTAGTTCTTTGCTTTCTGCCATCAAGGTGCTGTCATCTGCGTATCTGAATTTATTGATATTTCTCCCAGCAATCTTGATTCCAGCTTATTGCTTCACCTAGCCCACCATTTCACATGATGTACTCTGCATATAAGTTAAATAAGCAGGGTGATAATATACAGCCTTGATGTACTCCTTTCCCAGTTTGGAACCAGTCTGTTGTTCCATGTCCAGTTCTAACTATTGCTTCTTGACCTGCATACAGATTTCTCAGGAGGCAGGTCAG
>SJYV01044620.1:0-12412 GCA_006410875.1 Neotragus pygmaeus
TGACTCACTGGAAAAGATTTTGATGCTGGGAGGGATTGGGGGCAGGAGCAGAAGGGGATGACAGGGGATGAGATGGCTGGATGGCATCACTGACTCGATGGATGTGAGTCTGAGTGAACTCCGGGAGTTGGTGATGGACAGGGAGGCCTGGCATGCTGTGATTCATGGGGTCACAAAGAGTTGGACACGATTGAGCAACTGAACTAAACTGAAATAGTACCTACTAAAAATTAGATATCTAGACCCCATCTAGGCTTGTTAAAATTTAGCTATAAGACAAAGCTATTTGCATAGTAAAGTAATGCTCAAAATTCTTCAAGTGAGAGCTTCAATAGTGAACCAAGAACTTCCAGATGTACAAACTGGATTTAGAAAAGGCAGAAGAGAGATGGAGACCTGATGGTCATCTGGTTTCCTAGAAGTCGAATGCGGAGCGGCTTCTGGGCTGTGCAGAAGCAACCCAGACCATTTAATTTGGCAGAGTGGAAAGCTAATGCCCATTTGGTAGCAGAATGTGATTATGTGTGGAAGGAAGTTACTGTTCAAACTGGAGGACAGGTGGACAAAAGCTCAAGGAAAACAAACAGTTTTGATATGGTTTTTGGAGCAAATACTAAACAAATTGACATTTACTGAAGTGTTGTTTGTCCAACTCTGGATGAAGTTATTATGGGCTATAATTGCACTATTTTGGCATATGGCCAAACTGGCACTGGAAAAACCTTTACAATGGAAGGTGAAAGGTCCCCTAATGAAGAGTATACTTGGGAGGAGGATCTTTTGGCTGGTATAATTCCACATACTTTTCATCAGATTTTTTAGAAACTTACTGCTAATGGTACTGAATTTTCAGTGCAAGTGTCACTATTGGAAATCTATAATTAACAGCTCTTTGATCTCCTTAATCCATCTTCTGATGTTTCTGAGAGATTGCAGATGTTTGATGATCCCCGTAACAAGAGCAAAGTGATAATTAAAGGTTTAGAAGAAATTATAGTACACAACAAGGATGAAGTCTATCAAATTTTGGAGAAGGGGGCAGCAAAAGACAGCCACAGCAACTTTGATGAACATCTATTCTAGTCAATCCCACTGAGTTTTCTCTGCTACAATACATATGAAAGAAATTACAGTTGATGGAGAGGAGCTTGTTAAAATTGGAAAGTTAGTTGATCTTGCATGCAGTGAGAACATTGGCCGTTCTGGAGCAGTTGACAAGAGATCTCAGGAAGCTGGAAATATCAATCAGTCCCTGTTGACTCTGGGAAGGGTTATTACTTCTCTTGCAGAAAGAACACCTCATGTTACTTATTGAGAATCTAAACTGACTAGAATCCTCCAGGACTCTCTTGGGGGACATACAAGAACATCTATCATTGCAACAGTTTCTCCTGCATCTCTCAATCTGCAGGAAACTCTAAGTACATTGGAATATGCTCATAGAGCAAAGAACATACTCAACAAGTCTGAGGTTAACCAGAAACTTACCAAGAAAGCTCTAATTAAGGAATATACAGAAGAGATAGAGTGTCTGAAATGGGATCTTGCTGCAACTCTTGAAAAAAATGGAGCATACATTTCTGAAGAAAATTTTAGAGCTATGAGTGGAAAACTGTTCAAGAGGAAGAAATTGTAGAACTGGTTGAAAAAATTGCTGCTGTTGAGGAAGAGCTAAATAGGGTTACAGAATTGTTTATGCATAGTAAAAATGAACTTAACCAGTGCAAATCTGACCTGCAAAGTAAGACATTGGAACTTGAAACCACTCAAAGACATTTGTAGGAAACAAAATTACAGCTTGTTGAAGAATATATCACCTCAGCTTTGGAAAGTACTGAGGAGAGACTTCATGATGCTGCCAACAGGTTGCTTAACACAGTCGAAGAAACTACAAAAGATGTATTTGGTCTCCATTCTAAACTGGATTTTATTCTTTTTAATGGTTGAGTAATACTCCACTGTAGAGTGGGAGGTAGGAGGGGGATTCAGGATTGGGAGCTCGTGTACACCTGTGGTGGATTCATGTCGATGTATGGCAAAGCCAATAGAATATTGTAAAGTAAAATAAAGTAAAAAAAAAATAAAAAATTAAAAAAAATAAACTGGATCATAAGAAGGCAGTTTATCAGCATAATGCAGAAGCTCAAGATGTTTTTGGCAAAATTAATATGGAAGAATTAATTAAGGATGGTAGCACGAAACAAAAGGCCATGCTAGAAGTTCACAAGACCTCATTTGGTACCCTTCTGATGTCCAGTGTCTCTGCATTAGACACCAATACTGCAGGAGCATTGGATCTCTCACATCGATTCCAGAAAATGTGTCTACACTTGTTTCTCAGATGTCTAATATGATATTGAAAGAATAGTCGTTAGCAGCAGAAAGTAAAACTGTACTTCAGGAAATGATTAATGCAGGAAACTATGAAACAAGAAGGTCTGGTTCCTTCAGAAAATTGCAAACAAAGTCTCTCTTCTCGGACTGTGCAGGAAGGAGCCTGGCAGCAAAGCCCAGGGCTCGGAACCCTGCAAGCTCGCCCTATCTGCATCTTACCACCACCTGGATATTCTTTCCCATTTCATCTTTCTTCTTCGCAGATGAATTCGGCTGAGATGCCACAATTGTTCCCTAAGAAGGCCAGGTCACGGACTTGGGCGCCATGGGGCATGGAGTGGCTTGGCAGCCGGCATGGACCTGGGTGCCCTCCTCCCCTGCCGGGTGCTGGTATGCCCGTGGAAATCGCTATCGCCCAGGAACCATGACTGATTGTAGCATCTGGCCCGCACTAGCCCGAGCCTTCCAGTCACAAACCTAGTCTCTGTTCCAAGCCCAAGAAACCGAGCAACCACTCAGTGCCTCACTTTTATAAAGGAGCCGACTGGCTGGGCCAATGGCAGCACTGGCGTGCAAAGTACCATGGGACGCAGTTTCTTCACCAGACTCTGCCCCAGGGCATGGCCCATGGAAAAGCAAATGGCTGGTCCATCAGTGCCAGCCTGGAACTCATAGTCTAGTGGGAGACTGTTCCTGAGTAGTGAATGAACGTCTATAGGCCAGAGTTTCCTCATCTGCAGAATGGGACTGATAGAAACTGTCTCACACAGTTGTGTGAAAATTAATGAGCTGGTGAGGGTAAATAGTTTAGGCTAGAATGACCATGTAAGAGCTCTGGAAACCTAGCTGTGATTGCTAATTATATTAGATAATTGTAAGATAGTGCTGTGGAAGCACAGAAAAGAGAGGTCCAAAGCAAGCCCCTTTCTCAGAGGAAGCATCCAGAATCATCTTTTTTTTTTTTTAATTTTACTTTACAATACTCTATTGGCTTTGCCATACATCAACATGAATCCACCACAGGTGTACACAAGCTCCCAATCCTGAGTCCCCCTCCCATCTCCCACCCCACAACGTCTCTCTGGATCAATGTTAAGGCTACCATGGGTACTAAATCATGATGAAAAAGACACTGAATGTTACTTTAGGACTATGAATTTATCCTTTGAGTGATGAGAACTCATCCTTGACAAATGACTCTGAGCAAGAAAGCAAGGTCAGATTTGCGTTTTCCAACCATGGTCCTGCAGTAGCTGTTGCAGGCTCAGTCTACGTGGAACAGCATCCCACAGGCCTTTCAAGGAGGTTGCGCAAACGCCGTGGCTGTCAGCCTCCAATTCCCTGCAGGCGACTCTATCCGGCTCCTCTCACGCACAGTGACTGCCTGCTTTCATAGGAGTACTCTGGGCTTTTGGCAGTGTTTACAGTTACTCAACCAGATTAGATGTGGGTTGCAAACCCAAGAAATAAAGAATCACAGGCCTGTGCTATACTCGGCTCTGGGAACTTCAATTTGGGACCATCCTTAGCCCACAGGAACCTAGGTATCTTTGTAGTTTCCTAAGTGATGATATGATGATGGCCAGATGGGGTGGAAATTTCACAGGCCTCCTTAACTGTTCCTCTGCTTATTAACCTACCTTCTTCCCCCAAGGAATCGACACATCTACAGCTTAGATGAATGGTCATCTCATCCTGCATATCTGGTTGTCTACTGATATCTCCTCTTAGATGGCTCAACAGCATCTAAATGAACCTATCCAAAATGGAACTCTTCACCCTAACCCCCTTTATCTCCACCCTGATCTTTCTTGTCTCAACACATGGTTCTAACCTTGTTCTCCTTGTCCAATGCAGACCTGTTGGTTTTATCACTTCTGCCCTCCACTCTAGTCCAAGTCTCTTTTATCTCTACCCTGAATAACTATTCTTAATAAACTCCTTCAGTTCAGTTCAGTTCAGTCGCTCAGTCATGTCCGACTCTTTGCAACCCCATGAATCACAGCACACCAGGCCTCCCTGTCCATCACCAACTCCCAGAGTTCACTCAGACTCTCATCCATCGAGTCAGTGATGCCATCCAGCCATCTCATCCTCAGTCTTCCACTTCTTCTCCTGCCCCCAAACCCCTTAACAGATTAAAAAAAAAAAAAAGAAAAAGAAAGAAAGAAAATGCAGAAGAACCAGAGATTAAATTGCCAACATCTGCTGGATTAAAGCAAGAGAGTTCCAGAAAAACATCTACTTCTGCTTCAATGATTACACTAAAGCCTTTGACTGTGTAGATCACAACAAACTGGAAAATTCTTAAAGAGATCAAAATACCAGACCACTTTACCTGCCTCGTGTGAACCCTATATTCAGGTCAAGAAACAACAGTTAGAATTGGACATGGAACAATGGACTGGTTCCAAATTGGGAAATAAGTAAGTCAAGGCTATATATTATCATTCTGCTTATTTAACTTACATTCAGAGCACATAATGCGAAATGCTGGGTTGGATGAAGCACAAGCTGCAAGAAAAGCTATGACAAACCTAGACAGCATATTGAAAAGCAGAGACATTACTTTGCCTACAAAGTCTGTATGGCCAAAGTTATGGTTTTTTCAGTGTCATGTATGGATGTGAGAGCTGGACAATAAAAAAGGCTGAGTGCTGAAGAATTGATGCTTTTGAACTGTGGTGCTGGAGAAGACTCTTGAGAATCCCTTGGACTTCAAGGAGATCAAACCAGTCAATCCTGAAGGAAATCAATTGTGAATACTCAATGGAAGCACTGATGCTAAAGCTGAAAGTCCAAAACTTTGGCCACCTGATGTGAAGAGCTGACTCACTGGAAAAGACCCTGATGCTAGGAGACTGAAGGCAGGAGGAGAAGGGGATGAAAGAGGATGAGAAGGTTGCATGGCATCACTGACTCAATGGACAGGAATTTTAGAAAGCTCCAGGAGATGGTGAAGGACAGGAAAGCCTGGCACGCTTCAGTTCATGGGTTCACAAAGAGTCGGACACGACTGAGCGACTGAACAACTTCTGCATTCTCATGGGTAATAGGTAAATTTTATGATTCTCGATGCTGAAGACTTCTGATGTATGATGTGAGTTAAAAATATACAAAATCTACCCAGACTTTTAAAAAAGTTCCAGTAAGCCTTCAGAATGGAGGAAAGCAGTCCTATTCTGAACTCCAGCCATTCCCATATAACTCTCCTCTGACACTCACTGTAATCATGGGGGTAAAATCTTCTCCAGATATTTCCTTATTTTTCAGAACTTTAGATTAAAACCCCCAGCTGACCTCTCCCCAACCCTACATACACACACACCAAATGCTTCGAGTCATGTGGCATAGTAGGTATTCAATGACCCAAAGTTTGTTATTAAATACATCCAAGTATATTCCTTGTGCATAATGGTTTAACAGTTCAAATGGAGACAAGTTTAACTAAGGAATTACTGATAAAAATACTTCAAAAAACTCCTCCTTCGTTAAAAAATCTAATTACACTAATTTTGATTGGTATTTCTGACCCAAATACTACTTCTTTCAAGAATGCCTCTATAGTGCTCAAGTGATACAGCACACTGAAAAAGAGGCCATGGATATAAATAGAACAGTGGAACATGGATATAAATAGAACTAATAACTATGATACATATAGATGATAGATTAATAGATAAATTTTTTTCTGGTCAAAATTTTGCTGTAAATCCTCAAGTTAGATGTGGCAATTGAAAATTTCTTTTTTTGCTACATAGCAGACTCTCCTGTAAGACCTTCAATAATATGGCTCTAATATCCTACCCTTATCCATCACTGTCATTCTAATTTATTCCATGCTTCAATTTATATGAATAACTCAATGTTATTTGCAAACCTTCTGTACTTCCACCACCTATATTTATACCCAGTTATTTCTCTCCCTGGAATCCACACATTCACTGTTTATAAAATAATTATTGAGCTTAAAATTTTTTAGAAAAAGTTTTCCAGAGATTCTTGGCTTATCATAACTTTAATGTGTCCCCAGAGAATAGTGAATGTCTGCTGTATTTTCAGTAAATACATAATTAGTGCTAAATCACGTTAGTTGATGTCACAAAAGTGAAAAACTTCAAGATTTACTACAAAGCTACAATAATTTGGACAATATGGTATCAGTAAAATAAAACATAAATAGATCAGTGAAACAGAATAGAGTCCAGAAGCAGACCCCATAAATATAGTCCATCGATCTTTGACAAAGGGACAAAGGAAACACAATGGAGCAAAGACAGTGTCTTTAACAAATCGTGCTGTAACAACTGGATATCTACCTACAAAACTATGAATCTAGACACCTATCAAAAAAATTAACTAAAAATGGAGGGTAGAGCTAAATGCAAAATAAAAACCTATGCAACTGCTAGAAGATAATGTAAGAGAAAAACTAGATGACCTTGGCTATGGTGATGCTTTTTTTTGATAACACCACAAAAGATACAATCTATGAAAGAAAGAAGTGATAAACTGGACTATATTAAAACTAAACATTTCTGTCCTGAGAAAGATAATGTCTAAAGAATTAGAGGACACATCACAAGGAGAAAATATTTGGGAAAACATATCTGATAAAGGATTATTATCTAAATATTTAAATAGCTCAACAATAAAGAAAAAAATGCAATGTAAAAATTAGTTAAGACTGTCATACACATTTCACAGAGAAGATACATAGATTGCAAATAAACATATTAAAAGATGGTTCATATTATATATCATCAAAGTGAAAGTGAAGTCACTCAGTCGTTCCGACTCTGCAACTCTATTAACTGTAGCCTGCCAGGCTTCACTATCCATGGGATTTTCCAGGCAAGAATACAGGAGCGGGTTGCCATTTTCTTCTCCAGGAGATCTTCCTGACCCAGGGATATATCATCAGGGAAATGGAAATTTGAACACAGTGAGGTATCATTATAAACTTATTTGAATGATAAAAATCCTGAACACTGACTGTGTTGCTGGTGAGGATATGGAGCAGCAGGAACTCAGACATTGCTGGTGGAATTAAAAATGGTACAGCCTCTTTCCATTGGGAGAAATATCAATAACCTCAGCTACACAGATGACACTACCCTTGCAGAAAGTGAAGAGGAACTAAATAGCCTTTTGATGCAGGTGAACGAGGAGAGTGAAAAAGCTGGCTTAAAACTAAACATTCAAAAATGAAGATCATGGCATCCAGTCCCATCACTTTATGGCGAACAGATGGGGAAACAATGGAAACAGTGACAGGCTTTATTTTCTTGGGCTCCAAAATCTCTGTGGAGGGTGACTACAACCATGAAATTAAAAGACGTTTGCTCCTTGGAAGAAAAGCTATGACAAATCTAGACAGTATATTAAAAAGCAGAGTCACTACCTTGCCAACAAAGGTCTGTCTAGTCAAAGCTATGGTTTTTCCAGTAGTCATGCACGGATGTGAGATTTGGACCATAAAGAGGGCCTGAGCGCTGAAGAATTGATGCTTTTGAACTGTGGTGTTGGAGAAGACTCTTGGACTGCAAGATCAAACTAGTCACTCCTGGAGGAAATCAATCCTGAATATTCATTGGAAGGACTGATGCTAAAGCTGAAGCTCCAATACTTTGGCCACCTGATGCAGAGTCAACTCACTGGAAAAGTCCCTGATGCTGGGAAAGATTGAAGGCAGGAGGAGAAGGGAACGACAGATGACAAGATGGTTGGATGGCATCATTGATTCAATGGACAGGAGTTTGAGATAATCCGGGAGATGTGGAAGGACATGGAAGTCTGGCATGCTGCAGTCCATGTGCTGCAGAGTCTGACATGACTGAGTGATGGAACAACAATAACAACAGCCTCTTTGGAAGATGGTTTGGTTCTTTCTTACACTACTATACAAATTCTTAAGACACAATCTTTTCAGCAATCAGTATTTACCCAAAGAAGTTGAAAATATATACCTATGTAAAAATTTACATATGGAAGCAAGTGAGATATCGTTCAGTAGGTGAGTAAATAAATAAACTGGTACACTCAGATCATGGAATATTATTAAATAAATGTTATTGAATCATGACAGGACAGAGGAATCTTAGATGCATGTAACTAAGTGAAACAAGTCAATCTGAAAAGTTTACATATTATATGATTTCAACTATACAACATTCTGTGAAAGACAGAATTATGGAGACAATAAAATTTTGTTGCTGGAGGCTGAGAGAGATGAGTAGATGAAGCACAGAGGATGTTTAGGGCAGTGGATATATTCTGTACAATACAATGATGGATATACATCATTATATATTTGCCCAAATCCTTATAATGTACAATGTCAAAACTACCAACTTGGTGATTATGACATGTCAATGGGTTCATCCTTCATCACTCATCATTCTAGTGAGTGATGTTTGTAGTGTAGAAGGCTATGCATGTGTAAGGTTACTGGTATAATGGGAAATCTCTGTACCCTCTGCTCAGTTTTACTGTAAAGCTAAAACTATCCTAAAAAAATAAAATATTTTTAAAAGTAAAAAAATAAAATATTTTAAAAAGTGAATAGTGTAGACAAATTAGCAAATTAAATGGAAATACTTCACTAAGAATTTGATTTTTAAAAGATAATTAAACTTCTGTAAATCCTACCATCCTCAGATTATCTATGTAAATGCTAGTTTTTATCCCCTCAAATTAAATATGGTTTTAAAAAATACATTTTTCCTTTAAAAAAAAATACATTTTTCCCAACCTTTCATGAGTCAAACTTCTTCTAAATCCATCTTCATGGCCTATCTTTTCTGAAAGTATTTGCAATCGTTCAATGCAAATAGGATGCCATCATTGCTTCTTTTAGAACCAAAATAAAACTTGGTTTCTTCATCTTTTATTCTGCAGTCATTTGTGTTCATACTTTCTCTAATATCATCCTATCTAGACTGTTAAGTCTAATTTTGAAGGCAGAAACAATGCTTTAGTTATCTTTTCACTTTTAAAATATTTTTCTATTTTATTTTTTACTATCAAGACCCCGGTTTTCTTTTTTAGACTATTATTTTTATTGAAGCATAATTGCTTTACAATATTGTATTAGTTTCTGCTGTACAACAGGTGAATCAGCTATATGTATACTTATATCCCATTCTTCTTGAATCTCTGTCTGGCCCCATCCCCCATGCCACCATTCTAGGTCTTCACAAAGCAACAAGCTGAGCTCCTTATGTTATACAGCAGCTTCCCAGTCAGTTCACGGGCTCAGTCGTGTCTGACTCCTTGCAACCCAATGGACTGCTGTATGCCAGGCCTCCCTGTCCATCACCAACTCTCTGAGTTTACTCAAACTCATGTCCATTGAGTCGGTGATGCCATCCAACCATCTCATTCTCTGTCGTCTCCTTCTCTTCCCGCCCTCAATCTTTCCCAGCATCAGGGTCTTTTCAAATGAGTCAGTTCTTTGCATCAGGTGACCAAAGTATTGGAGCTTCAAAATCAGTCCTCCCAATGAATATTCAGGACTGATTTCCTTTAGGACGGACTGGTTAGATCTCCTTGCAGTCCAAAGGACTCTCAAAGGTCTCCTCCATCACCACAGTTCAAAAGCATCAATTCTTCGGTGCTCAGCTTTCTTTACAACTCTCATATCCACACATGACTTCTGGAAAAACCATAGCCTTGAATAGACGGGCCTTTCTTGGCAATGTAATGTCTCGGCTTTTTAATATGCTGTCTAGATTGGTCATAACTTTTCTTCCAAGGAGTAACTGTCTTTTGATTTCATGGCTGCAGTCACCATCTGCAGTGATTTTGNAGATCATGGAATATTATTAAATAAATGTTATTGAATCATGACAGGACAGAGGAATCTTAGATGCATGTAACTAAGTGAAACAAGTCAATCTGAAAAGTTTACATATTATATGATTTCAACTATACAACATTCTGTGAAAGACAGAATTATGGAGACAATAAAATTTTGTTGCTGGAGGCTGAGAGAGATGAGTAGATGAAGCACAGAGGATGTTTAGGGCAGTGGATATATTCTGTACAATACAATGATGGATATACATCATTATATATTTGCCCAAATCCTTATAATGTACAATGTCAAAACTACCAACTTGGTGATTATGACATGTCAATGGGTTCATCCTTCATCACTCATCATTCTAGTGAGTGATGTTTATAGTGTAGAAGGCTATG
This sequence comes from Neotragus pygmaeus, assembly GCA_006410875.1. Classification (NCBI taxonomy): domain Eukaryota; kingdom Metazoa; phylum Chordata; class Mammalia; order Artiodactyla; family Bovidae; genus Neotragus; species Neotragus pygmaeus. The sequence continues at coordinate 10,537 of SJYV01044620.1, forward strand.
CATGTGTAAGGTTACTGGTATAATGGGAAATCTCTGTACCCTCTGCTCAGTTTTACTGTAAAGCTAAAACTATCCTAAAAAAATAAAATATTTTTAAAAGTAAAAAAATAAAATATTTTAAAAAGTGAATAGTGTAGACAAATTAGCAAATTAAATGGAAATACTTCACTAAGAATTTGATTTTTAAAAGATAATTAAACTTCTGTAAATCCTACCATCCTCAGATTATCTATGTAAATGCTAGTTTTTATCCCCTCAAATTAAATATGGTTTTAAAAAATACATTTTTCCTTTAAAAAAAAATACATTTTTCCCAACCTTTCATGAGTCAAACTTCTTCTAAATCCATCTTCATGGCCTATCTTTTCTGAAAGTATTTGCAATCGTTCAATGCAAATAGGATGCCATCATTGCTTCTTTTAGAACCAAAATAAAACTTGGTTTCTTCATCTTTTATTCTGCAGTCATTTGTGTTCATACTTTCTCTAATATCATCCTATCTAGACTGTTAAGTCTAATTTTGAAGGCAGAAACAATGCTTTAGTTATCTTTTCACTTTTAAAATATTTTTCTATTTTATTTTTTACTATCAAGACCCCGGTTTTCTTTTTTAGACTATTATTTTTATTGAAGCATAATTGCTTTACAATATTGTATTAGTTTCTGCTGTACAACAGGTGAATCAGCTATATGTATACTTATATCCCATTCTTCTTGAATCTCTGTCTGGCCCCATCCCCCATGCCACCATTCTAGGTCTTCACAAAGCAACAAGCTGAGCTCCTTATGTTATACAGCAGCTTCCCAGTCAGTTCACGGGCTCAGTCGTGTCTGACTCCTTGCAACCCAATGGACTGCTGTATGCCAGGCCTCCCTGTCCATCACCAACTCTCTGAGTTTACTCAAACTCATGTCCATTGAGTCGGTGATGCCATCCAACCATCTCATTCTCTGTCGTCTCCTTCTCTTCCCGCCCTCAATCTTTCCCAGCATCAGGGTCTTTTCAAATGAGTCAGTTCTTTGCATCAGGTGACCAAAGTATTGGAGCTTCAAAATCAGTCCTCCCAATGAATATTCAGGACTGATTTCCTTTAGGACGGACTGGTTAGATCTCCTTGCAGTCCAAAGGACTCTCAAAGGTCTCCTCCATCACCACAGTTCAAAAGCATCAATTCTTCGGTGCTCAGCTTTCTTTACAACTCTCATATCCACACATGACTTCTGGAAAAACCATAGCCTTGAATAGACGGGCCTTTCTTGGCAATGTAATGTCTCGGCTTTTTAATATGCTGTCTAGATTGGTCATAACTTTTCTTCCAAGGAGTAACTGTCTTTTGATTTCATGGCTGCAGTCACCATCTGCAGTGATTTTGAAGGTCCAAAAAATAATGTCTGCCACTCTTTCCATTGTTTCCCCATCTATTTCCCATGAAGTGATGGGCCTGGATGCCATGATATTAGTTTTCTGAATGTTGAGCTTTAAGTCAACTTTTTCACCCTCCTCTTTCATTTTCATCTAGAGGCTCTTTAGTTCTTCACTTTCTGCCATAAATCTGCTCTCATCCGAATATGTAAGGTTATTGATATTTTTCCCAACAACCTTGATTTCAGGTTGTGCTTCATCCAGCCCAGTGTATACCATGATGTATTCTGCATATAAGTTAAATAGGAGAGTGACAATATACAGCCTTGACGTACTCTTTTTCCTATTTGGAACCAGTCTGTTCGATGTCCAGTTCTAACTGTTGCTTCCTGACCTGCATACAGGTTTCCTAGGAGGCAGGTCAGGTGGTCTGGCATTCTCATGTCTTTCAGAATTTTCCACAATTTGTGGTGATCCACACAGTCAAAGGCTTTGGCATAGTCAATAAAGCAG
>SJYV01044624.1:0-14760 GCA_006410875.1 Neotragus pygmaeus
TTTCAGAAACTTCTGGTTATGCCTTAATTGTAGCCCTGATGACCCTAAAGCATGATTACTGGCTTTTCTTTCTCTATAATGGACTTTCCAGGTGGCTCAGTGGTAAAGAATCCGCCCACCAATGCAGGAGACATAAGTTTGATCCTGGGTCAGGAAGATCATCTGAAGATAGAAATGGCAACCCATTCCAGTATTCTTTCCTGGGAAATTCCATGAACAGAAGAACCTGGTGGATGCTACACTCTGTAGGGTCACAAAAGAGTTGGACACAACTTAGCAAATCAACAATTGCCTCCCTAACAGTCTGTGAATTCCTTAGGTGAAGAATCTTGTCTTCTTTTCTCTCCAGCACCAAATATACTATCCAGCACCTAATAGATGCTCAATAAATAAAATTTCAATGCATTAACGAATGAGATGACCCCCAGACAAGATGTTCAGGCTTCAGCCAAAGTCTTGGAGTTTATAGCCCACTTTCATTGGTAAGCAGTGAAGCCATGAAAAACAGCACAGTTCAAACAGATGACAGCTTGTTATCAGTTGGGTTCTATAACAAGAGGAGGTCGTTCTAGCTAAGTAGATTTGTAAACTTTGACCCAATATTCAGGTGTCAGGGATCACAATAATCAAATAAGGAAGAAGACAGGAGTCTGAGACATTATCATCCATCCAGAGCTTTCACGAAACTAAAAGTAATTTTTCACTAGCCAGGCAGGTCAAGGTTCAGCCACCCTTATCCCTGTTGTCATGCAATCTTATAATAAGCTGCCGTCAGAGGCATAAAGATATTCTTTATGTGATGTGCCTGACTTCTGGAGACTGGTAATTATATTTTATGCCATATCAAAGATCTAGTCAGGGCAGGAAGATCTACAGGCAGTATACTTTCTTTGTTGGATATTTCTGCTCCTAAAAAGCCACCAAAGGTATGGAGTATTCTCTAAAATGCATTTCAGGCACCACTGGAAAACGCTCTTCCTTAAATTCCCAGCCAGATCCTTTTTGTACCTCCTGTAGATATCCGGATATGGAGGTCAACGTCTTCTGAATGCCAAAAGATTCAGATAATAATCCTGGCTGTTTTAGATACTGCTCTTTCTTACCTTCATAGCCTGGATCTATCATTGAATTTCCCTGGGCATTTAGTGATATATTGATTGAACCTAATTAAGTCAAGAATTTACTTACGATTATCTGCCTTCACAGCCTCTGCACAGAGCTATTCAATTCAAACAGCATTTACTAAGCTACTAATAAGTATAAAGCTCTGGGCTGGATACAAAGATAAATAAGACACAATACCTCTTGTCTGGGCAGACCATGGTCTCAGAACAATTAGGGTTTGTATGCATATACTCTAACCCAGGAAAATTAAGATAAATACTGCCAAAGCAATGTAAAGAGGGGTCAACCTTTTTCACAAAGTTTCCCTTCAGGTACTGGGTTGAAATGATATTGATCTGAATTATTTGTTGAAAATAGTAATGGCCCTGCCCACAGAGTTGTATGCACTTGTTCCTGAAGCAGAGGATAAGGACTACTGACTCATGTGGTATTATATATCTTAATCACTTTCTTCACGATTAACCCAGACATATTCTCCTGGTAATCACCTCCATTGCTCCTCTGGTTCTGGAGCCCATGTTTAGACAGACACAAAAAGATATGGGATTATGTCCTAGGAAAATGCAGGAACATTTTTAGGATGACCTTGGAGAGCTTTGCTTCTTTATTTTTTAAAAATAATTTTATTTATTTGTATTTCTTTGGCTGTGTGGGCAAAATGGATGTTTGAGGAGGCCTGACAAATAGCTGAGAAAAGAAGACAAGCTAAAGGCAAACGAGAAAAGGAAAGATATACCCACCTGAATGCAGAGTTCCAAAGAATAGCAAGGATAAGAAAGCCTTTCTCAGGGATCAATGCAAACAAATAGAGGAAAACAATAGAATAGGAAAGACTAGAGAACTTTTCAAGAAAATTAGAGATGCCAAGGGAATCTTTCATGCAAAGATGGGCTCAATAAAGGATAGAAATGGTATGGACCTAACATAAGCAGAAGATATTAAGAAGAGGTGGCAAGAATACACAGAACTGTACAAAAAAGATCTTCATGACCCAGATAACTATGATGATGTGGTCATTCACCTAAAGCCAGATATCCTGGAATGCGAAGTCAAGTGGGCCTTAGGAAGCATCATTATGAACAAAGCTAGTAGAGGTGATGGAATTCCAGCTGAGTTTTTTCAAATCGTAAAAGATGATGCTGTGAAAGTGCTACACTCAATATGCCAGCAAATTTGGAAAAGTCAGCAGTGGCCACAAGACTGGAAAAGGTCACCTTACGTTCCAATCCCAAAGAAAGAAAATGGCAAAGAATGTTTAAACTATCACACAATTGCACTCATCTCACATGCTAGCAAAGTAATGCTCAAAATTATCCAAGCAAGGCTTCAAGAGTATGTGAACTGAGAACTTCCAGATGTTCAAGCTGGATTTAGAAAAGGCAGGGGAACCAGAGATCAAATCGCCAATGTTCATTGGATCATCAAAAAAGCAAGAGAGTTCCAGAAAAACATCTACTTCTGCTTTATTGACTATGCCAAAGCCTTGAACCATGTAGATCACAACAAACTGTGGAAAATTCTGAAAGAGATGGGAATACCAAATCACCTTACCTGCCTCCTGAGAAATCTGTATGTAGGTCAAGAAGCAACAGTTAGAACTAGACATGGAACAATGGACTGGTTCCAAATTGGGAAAGGAGTACGTCAACGCTGTATATTGTCACTCTACTTTTTAAACTTATATGCAAAGTAGATCATGTGAAATGCTGGGCTGGATGAAGCACAAGCTGGGATCAAGATTGCTAAGAGAAATATTAATAACCTCAGATATGCAGATGACACCACCCTTANCGCTGTATATTGTCACTCTACTTTTTAAACTTATATGCAAAGTAGATCATGTGAAATGCTGGGCTGGATGAAGCACAAGCTGGGATCAAGATTGCTAAGAGAAATATTAATAACCTCAGATATGCAGATGACACCACCCTTATGATAGAAAGAAAAGAGGAACTGAAGATCCTCTTGATGAAAGTGAAAGAGGAGTGAAAAGGCTAAGATTATGGCATCCAGTCCCATCACTTCATGGCAAATAGATGGGAAAACAATGGAAACAGTGACAGACTTTACTTTGGGGGGGTTTCCAAAACCACTGTGGACAGTGATTGCAGCCATGAAATTAAAAGACGCTTGCTCCTTGGAAGAAAAGCCATGACCAACCTAGACAGTATATTAAAAACCAGAGATATTACTTTGCTGACAAAGGTCTGTTTAGTCAAAGCTATGGTTTTTCCAGTAGTCATGTATGGATGTGAGANGTGCGGCAGCAGCAGCAGCAACACCAATGGTGTTGGCACAAACGTGCATATGCTACACTTGACTGGCTGGGATCCCCTTCCTGCCACCCCACTGTGAGGGGACCCAGCTCCCTGGGGAGAAGGCCCCCAGGACTGGTTGCTGGGGGTATTGGGGAAGCTCAAATTGGACTGGGGATTTACGTCATCTCAGACGCCTGTGGAAGCTGAGAGTGGGTACCCAGGGGCCAAGGCAGGCACTGGGGATGCAATCACAGGCTAATAGCCTCCCAACCTGAGATGCAATTAGGGGGGATTCCCTGTGGGCTGGGAGGCAGCAGGGATGGGCAGTTACTTGTGTTGGAGATGAGGGTGGGGGCCCATCTCTGCAGGTCCTAGCTAAGAGTCATAGAGTCCAGGATGAGGCCACAGATAGGTAAGGGGATCTCCAAATAGAAGGAAAGGTAGGGACATGGATGCTATTGAGTCAATGGGGGACCACGGAGGTGAAACTCAATCATGAAGATTAATGGGGCAGGATATTATCCAAGGATCCCAGTGTAACAGTGAAAGAACCAAGCCAACTAACTTAGATCTTTCTGAGTGGCTGTTTTCTTCCCTGTAAGATAGGAATAATAATAACAGAGTCTATCTCAGAGGTGAAAGTACAAACAAAACAAAACATGGGGAATGTGGCAGCCTAGATGGGAGGGGAGTTTGGGGGAGAATGCACACGTGTATGTATGGCTGAGTCCCTTCTCTGTTCACCTGAAACTATCACAGTATAATTCATCAACTATACCACAACACACACACACACACAAAAAAAACATGTGGAGTGCATAGCTCAGAACATGGCCTTTATTAAGTGTTTAGTAAACCATCACGATGATGGAGGTTTAGAGGGATGGTGTCACATACTGGTATACACACAAAATTTGGAATCATACAGACCTGAGTTCAAATCCCAGATCCTCCATTTAGAAGTTCAGTAACTTTAAGACTTACAGACTTGGAGAACAAACTTATGGTTGTCATGGGGAGGGATAGGGGAAGGAATAGTTGAGGAGTTTGGGATGGACATGTTCACACTACTAGATTTAACATGGATAGCCAACAAGGACCTACTGTATAGTACATAGAACTCTGCTCAGTGTTGTGTGGCAGCTTGAATGAGAGGGGAATTTGGGGGAGAATGGATACATGCGCATGTATGGCTGGGTCCCTTGCTGTTTACCTAAAACTATCACAGCATTAACAGCTGATTAACATAATCAGCTATACCTCAATAGTTTAAAAATATTTTAAAAATAGAATTTTAAAAAAGAAGCTCAATGACTTTAGGCAAAAACCAAACCCCTGGTCTGCCATCTGTGAACAGAATGACAATACTTAACCTCAGCCAGGCCTAAGAGGAAGTTCAGTAGGAAACATCAGCTGCCTTGGAAGTAGGTTCTCCCTAATGGTAGTTCCCAGGATGGAGTTGGGGTCACCCATGGGCCCCAGACCACAGCCCAAATTTTTTGCCCTTAAGACCACAAGGCAGCTTTCTCTGACCCCAGGGACCCCACTACCCCGGTGTGTCTAAGAAAAAGGTCTGCAGAGCAGGCTTCCTGCCGGAGCCTTAAGCAGGACCAACAGGAAAATGTGTCTGTGGTCTGGAGGGTAAGTTCTGTTTAGAAACTGCCACTAGATACACTGCAGTTGTGAGGAGCTGAGAGCCGGCTGGTAAGTTCAGTCCTACCAGAACTGCAGCCCCCAGGCCCAGCCTTTCTTGGGGGCATGGAGGGAGGGGATCGGGGGGTTGCCAAGCTCATCCTGACTGGCCTTTATTCAGCACTTTATCTATATCACCTAGTGTAATCCTCATAATAACCCCATGAAGAAGCATCGGTATCACTCCTATTTTACAAATAGGGAAACTGAGNGGGAGGGGATCGGGGGGTTGCCAAGCTCATCCTGACTGGCCTTTATTCAGCACTTTATCTATATCACCTAGTGTAATCCTCATAATAACCCCATGAAGAAGCATCGGTATCACTCCTATTTTACAAATAGGGAAACTGAGCTCAGAGAGATGGTGTACCTCACCCCAGACTGCTTAACTAGTATGTGTCAGTGTCAGGATTATAACTCACTCAAGATTTCTCCAGAGCCCAGGTTTCATAGGCCAGCACTGCTGAGCTTCAGGGGGAAGCTTAGTTAACAGCTGGTGTCACATATCTCCAGCAGGATCCCTGTTCTGGATGTCTGGAGGAGTATGCAGCCTGGCAGTGTTAACAAGCCTCTGGATTCAGAGGCTGGTGGTCTATGCACAAAGGGAAGGCCCAGGCTGATGTGAGGCTGGGCTGAGGCAGAGACCGGTGTCCAGCCTACCAGGTCATTGATTGGGCTTAAGGTGGGAGTGCCCCAGCCACTGTGTTCCAGCCCTATGGTCCCTCCCTACCTGCCTCCCTGGCCAGGGAATGAGTCCAGGTGCTCTGAGATAAAGAGGAAGTATGGCCCCAAGGCAGGAGGAGAAGGAGACAACAGAGGATGAGATAGTTGGATGACATCACTGACTTGATGGACCTGAGTTTGACCGAGCTTTGGAAGTTTTTGATGGACAGGGAAGCCTGGTGTGCTGCAGTCCACAGGGTGGCAAAGAGTAAGACAAAACTGAGCGACCGAACTGACAGCCCCAAACCTGCTGAGGTGGCTGCTTTAGGGTAAATATAAACCTGGGTTTCCTAGGCCCTGAATGACTCAGCACAACTGAACCCAAGGTTCTCCTCCCCTCTGTTGGTGGAGAAGGGAGAAATCAGTGGTACCCACCTCCCTGGAAGTCATTTCAGTGATGAGATCTCCTTCCCCAGTTCCAACACAGCCTTTGGAAGAGGAAGCCACTCTCTGTTCCCAGGGCCCATCTGAGGCCTGGGATACAGCCTGGTGCTGCAGCAAGAGCATGGGCCAGCGTGGGCCTGAATTCACATCCCAGCCCTGCTACTTAGCAGCTGTGAAGTCCAGTTTCCTTGTCTGTAAAACGAGGATAGGCGTATCCACCTCTGCAAAGATTATTAAAGAACATTTGTGAAGAAGGCAAAGGCATTCTGCAAATGTTTGTTTCGTCTCCTCTCCAGCCCCCAAGCCCCCTGGCAACTGAAATTCACCATTAGTAGCAGAGCCATCCCCAGACTCCTCTTTAAAATGCATGGAACTGGGAAGAGAGGGAGCGTCATTAAGTCCACCTGAGAGGAAGCACAGTGGAGCACTGACTTTCATAGCTGTAGGATGGAATGGATGATGGCTTTGTTATTGAGTTACTGACACCTGAGAAAAGCGGGACTGGCAAGGCCTTCTAAATAAGATTCTGGACCCACTCCCTTATTTTAAAAAGGAGAAAGGCAGAGTGGGGAGCTGCTGGCCCAAGGTCACCTGGAGAGTCAGGGGCTGGTAGAGGTAGGCTGGGATCCACTTTGCCTGAGATTCTGCTTCCTTCATGTCAGGAGAGACAGGTCAGGGGACAGAGGCCTGACAGGAAAGTCCTGTCAGGTCCTGGCACCTGGAGCAGTCCCTGGCACAGAGTGGGCATTCCTTAAGGATGTACTGAATGAATGAGTGAGTGAATGAATGAATGGGGCAGCAGGAAGACAAAGCTTTCCTTCCAGGGCAGGAGGTTGTCTCTGTGAGACACTGGTCACCTTGACAGGGGCCATCAGAGCCTCCCCAGGGCTGAGTCCACATGTCCACTTTGCCTCCTCCAGATGGCAGCTAGGGGAAGCGGGCAGGGGATTGTTCAGCAAATAGGATCAGAGCTGCAGCCAGAGGGATGGAGGTTAGACAGCAGGAGAGTTATTTGAAGGAGGCAGGGAGGCTGGGGGAACTCTGAGTCACACTCACTCAGAGCCTGGAACATTTGCAGGCAAAGGGCAGCTCTGCTCCTCAGAGGTAGATCACGCTCCCTTCTGGCTGCTCAGGATCCTGTTGCCATGGAGATACCAAGGCTTCTCTGAGAGCTTTACAGGTACTGGGCATGTCCTGCCCTCAGCATGGTTTAAAGCCTGCAGTGGGGGTGGGTGTGCAGTTGGAGCAGCAAAGAGTTTTGGTAGGAAATAATCGAGTATGACACCCAAGCCAATGTGCAACGTGGCAGCCACTGGCTTTAGAGTACACAGACCTGGGCCGGAATCCCAGTTATTGACTAGTGGCCTTGGACAAGGGACATCATGTCTCTGAGCCTCAGTTCCATCATCTGTTAGATGGGGTTGATAAGCATCTTCCCAGAGTTGTTGTGCTCACTTGAGCCTGCAATGGAGAACACAGGGCCGGAACTGTGAGACTCGGTAAGTGGTAACTATTAGTTCTATAATTGGCATTACGATTGGGGCTCTGCAGGAGTCTGGCCTGAAGGCAGCTGCTCCCTGCCCTCAGCCTGCTCTCTGGGACTCCCTGGTTGAGGCTGGAGAGAGGCCTGACTTGTTCTCCACAGGCACAGGCGATCAAGAGTCAGGACTTATGTCATCCTCTGAACATGGGCCTGGAGGCTCTGCCGCAGGCACATCTGAAAAATAAATAATAACAACTTGAATAATTCACAGAATCCGTGTGAATAATTCACCATGGCCTCCCAAGCACCAGCCGATTAGTCACCGCAGACCCAGGCTCCGGTCCTGTCTGCCTCTGGCTGCCCCACCGTCCCTGGGGAATGCAGCCTGGGCCCCAGGGGCAGGAGGTGGAAGACAGGAGAACTGCTTATGGAGTAGGGTGTTGGGCGTGACTCCCAAGGCTGCAAGGGCCTGGGGGGCACCCGGGGAAGTAGGGTCCATGGTCTCTCTGGGTTCTACAGAGACCTTTGGGCTGGGGCAGCCAAGGGGGACTGTCCTAGGGTCCCTGAGCAAAAGGGATCCTACAGAGTAAAGGGGGTCCATCCTGTTTCCCCTCTTGGGGCTGCATTTTGGAGACTTGGAGCCCTTCTTGGCACATTTTAGGAACTAGTGACTAGCCTACTGTAGCTCCGTCTCCACAGGGACCCCAGGCTGGGAGGTTTCCCAGCCCTGAAATCAATCCTGCAAAGCCCACACAAACCTTTCATGTTTCTCCTGGGAGGTAGGATGAGGTGGGGGTTAAACACCTCCGCTCAGGACTCAGTCAGACTTCTGTTTCACCACCTAGTCGCTGACTGTGTGGCTTGACCAAAGGGCACAGATGTTTCAGGTCTCTCTTTCCTGGTCTGTAAAATGGGGAATGAAAACACCTGCTTCATAACATTATTACTGGTCTGCAGATGAAATGATGTAATGATCATAAATTGCTTAGTGCAATGCCTGGCACATAGTAAGTGCTAAAAAACAGTAGCTGTGATAGATACTCATTATCGTTCCAAAGATAGCGTGTTGGGGACTCAGGGTAGGAAGAGGGCTGCTCAGTTGTTGCAGATGTTCACATAAGACATGATCTGCAGGCCCAGAGATGGGCACAGACTGCCAGCCGACCAAGGCAGAGGCCTGTCAAAGTGTGGGTGGCCTCCAAGATCCTCCAGGTCAGTCCTCCACTCACAGCACCCATAGTATCCTGTTTATTTCCTCCTAGGTTCTTGCCACAATTGATGATCATTTTCTTGGCTACTTATTCACATTCTGATTATGTGCCCGCCTCACTCGACTGTGAGCTCCATGAGGAGAGGGACCTCATCTGTCTTGTTGACCAGTATCTCCCCAGGTCCTAGAATACTGCTGGCACATAGTAGGTGCTCAGTAAATATCTGTCCATTGACTGAACAGATGCCGCATTTGGGCAAAGTTTTAGAAGGCATGAGGTCATGAACAGCGCTGGAATAGAGCTTCCACTGTGGGTGGGTCAGGAGGGGGTCTGGGGACAGCAGTGTGTATGCAGCTCAGAGGGCAAAGGTGGTTTGGGAGCTGGCCCTGCCACACTGGCTGCTGGTGATGCTGCAGGGGTGGGGTCAATGCCTGTCTCCCTGCTTCTTACCTCCCAGGTAAGACTTCCCTAGACCAGAAGCACAAGGGAGGCTTAATGGTGGCCCAGGCTCGCTGCACCTTCCCCAGTAATGATTTAATCGCTTGTTTAGAATTTCCTGTGGCATTAATGATTATTCCCCAGAACAGAGGGAATAATTGGCTGTGTTCTCATGGTGAGCCGGTGAGCGAGCTCCCTGTTAGCAGGGAACTGAGGCTGTTCTTCTGTAATCTTCTTCTCTCACCTGCCTGCCACTCACTCGTGGGGTGATGGAGATGGATGAGCTATTGTGTGCAGAGTTGCTGGGAAGCCACCTGGAGCTGTGGAACCTCTCTGGGGCTAGGAGGCTGCAGGGCAGGTGGAGAGACTGAGAAAGAGATACACAGAAATGCAGAGAGAGATGGAGAGACAGCAAGAGGCAGACGTGGTAGGAAAGGATGATATTGGAAATCTGTGTTCTTGGGCCGAGTAATCCCCAAACTCAGCTCATCACTCCCAGTTCTCTCCAGCCACCTTGCCCGTGCGATCTTACAAAACCATCTTTGCAAAACCCTCCTATGGACAAGTGGACATCCCTAGGGCAGCAGTTCTCAAAGAGTAGTACCCACAGTGTCAGCAGCATCTGGCTTTTGCTTGAATCCACATTCTCAGGCCCCACCTCAGACCTACTGAATCCCAAACCTGGAGGAGGAGCCTAGCACTCTGACAAGCCTCTGGTGCCCCTGAGGATGAGATGCCCTGCTCTAATGTACAGAGCGTGTAGAGATGTGTGACCCGGCTGCGTGTGCTGCTGTGTGGGTTTGGCCAGGTGGACACACACGCAGGGTACCTATGCGAGCATTCGGACCCCATCACTGACTAGGAGGCTGCTGCAGCAGAAGCCACAAAAGGCCCAGGCAGAAGTCACGTCCCGGGCTGCTGCTCGTGGAGAGAAGACTCAGGTCCAGTTATTAACTGCCCCACTATATCCACCTGCCCCTAGATGGCCACAGGACCCCCTGCCAAAAGGAGTCTGAGAGGTGTAAGAAGGGACCACCACCCCTGCCAGCGTCTCCATAAAGTAGTCCCGGGAGCAGGATCTACTGAGAGTTGCTGGCCTCGGCTCAGGGCCAGGGACTGGGAACCTTAGGGGCCGTCTTTGCCCCACCCCTCCTGGATCAACTGTTACTGGGATTTGAGGAAGTGATTTTTCAGGGATTAAGCAATTTAAGGAGCACTATGGAGGGCTGGGGGAGATGAACGACTGGCTCTCAGCCAAGGACCACAGCACCCACCTGCTGGAGCAGCCGGCAACACACCATAATTTGGGCTTGTGGGTGATATTTCTAGAAGGGGGAGTGGGAGGAGAGCAACCCTGGGGACTCTGAGGGTATGAGGGTATTGCAGGGGGAAGGGAGGATTAAGAAGGCAGGTAGGGGAGCAGAGGGAATGGGAAGAGGGGGGAAGCAGAGGGAGGCTGGGCAGACTGAGAGAAGTGAGGGAGGAAGGAGAGGGGAGGAGGGGAGAAGAGCAGAGAAGGGAGATTCTGTGGGTGGAGGAGAGGAGAGATGTGGAGGCCAAGACAGCAAATAGTGAGGGTGGGGTTCCCAAAGGGGTTTTCAGGGGGCACTAGTTGGAGGGAAGTCTCTAGGGAGTGGGGATGCCCAAGGCCGAGCGAGGAGGGGGGCATGGGGAGCCTCTCCCATCCTGTGCTAACGGGAAGGAAGGGGTATGGGCCTGAAGTTCACTAGGAATCTGAAACAAGAAAGTGAGCCGCTTCTTCAGTTTTGAATTTAACAAGACAAATAAATGGAAGGAGTATGAATAATTAGGAAGTAATGAACACCTTACAAAAATAGCTTTTTCTTAAAAAAAAAGTAGCAAAGAAAATAGGTACTCAGAAAACCAGAATATATGCAAATTACCCATCCTGGGCAGGTCAATGACTCAGCTAGCCAGGACACCTGGCCCCTAAGAGCTCAGCTGAGCCTGGGGGTAGGGGGTAAGGGGTTGACCTGGCCAGGTCCTACAGGAGTGGGCTAGAAGTCAAGATCATGTACCTCCCCAACGTTTCCCAGCCTGCCACTCTCTGCTGGAGCACCCGGGACCCATTTGAGGGAGACCATGGCAGTCCCCAGCAGTGATGCTGACCTCAAATGTCTAAGCCCAAACCCCCAGCAGCTCTTACTTCCTTTAATTACCACTGGGGACCCATCATCCATTAATTTTGTGCAACCCTTTCTAACCTCCTTTCTATTTTTGGCTTGTGCAGACCCCTTGGGGGTAACAAATTCCAGAAGTTGGACAGCAGCTGTGTAAAGCAGGACTTCCCTTTAGAAAGCCTAAATTAAGTAATTCCAGCTTCAGATGGAACCCCCTTGTTCTGGGCTAATGTTTTATTATCAGTAGTTTGGTTCAACAATCTTCCCAGCCCCCAATGTTTCCAACCACGCCCTTGCTCCCACATTCCAAATATTCTGAACTCTGAAGTCAGACCTGGGTCTGCCACCTCCTAGCTGTGTGGCCTGTGAGTAAGTCACCTATTTCTCTGTCCATAGTGTTTCCATCTGAAAAATGAGAAATAATTACATTGCATATTTCAAAGATTGGCACACGATGAAATAATGTATGTAAATCATGTAAAACAGTTCCTAGCACAAGTGGTGGTTCTGTGCCAGGCGCTGTTCTAGTCCCCAGTGGGAGAGCCATGAGCAAAATAGGGAGACCCTGGCCCTTGGGCAGCTCCCAGCTTAGGAGGATGTGGAGAGATGACCATTAGTCAGGACACACATGAATACAGTGATTGCAGGGAGTGATGGAGCTCTGAGGACAATGAAAAGGTGATAGGGAGGTGGGGGACAGATGGCTGATCTGGGAAGGCCTCTCTGCTGAAGTGACATTTGAGCTGAGAAGAAGCCAGATAAGTCATGCGGGGGAGGAGTTTTTGAAATTAGTCTCAAGGTTTGTAGGCAGTTCAGGACCACATTTTCTGTGTCCTGAAGGGTTGCAGAGAATCTGACCCCCGAGTTTCCCCCTCTCTGGGCTGAGTCCCCCTGTCTGCTCCTGGGTCCCAGGCCTGAGAAAGTGGTGGAGCTGGCGAGGGGCTAAGAGCTCTGCCTCTGCCTTTCTTTGCTCCCTCGCTCCCACGCTGTTCCTCCCCAGTTCTCTCCTCTCTCGGGCTGCCCAGGGTGATGGATGCCTCCCTCCCAGGGCTGAGTCATGTGCTGCCTCTTACAAGCTGTGGGTGATGTCTCTGCCGCCGCCCAGCTCCCTGCCGGCCCCAGTGGGGAGGCAGATTTATAGGGGCTTTCCCCAGGGACACACACGAATTCCAGTTCCCTCTGGCTTCAGGATGCAGGAGAAGAGGCTGCTGCTCAGAGCCACTGCCTTTAAAGCATGCCAGGAACCTGAGTCAGGGAGGCTTGCTTGTGCCACCACCCAGCAGAGGCTGAGCAGGGGCTTGAGGCCAAAACTCCGGACTCTGTGTCCAGTGCTCCCCTGCCGGCACACTTGGCTGCTGGCCTACATTTAGGGCTTGCTTTGTTGGGGTCTCAGGTTCTTGAGTTCCAGAGCTGAGTCTGTGCAGCTTCCTTTGAGTAGCCCACAGCCCAGGGCTCTGTGCAATTAGCCTCACAGTAGTTCTGGGACCAATGGCTAGTGACTGCTTAGAGTGAGTGTTGAGGAGGTTTTTGATGCTGCGTGGGGCTTAGTATCAAAGAGTGTTCTAGTTCAGTGGTTCTCAAATTTCAGCCTGCATCAGAATCACCTGGAGGGCTTATTAAAACACAGATTGCTGCCTTCCACCCCTGGAGTCTCCTATACAAGCGGTCTGGTGTGAGGTCTGATCATTTGCATTTCTAACTAATTCCCTGGTGATGCTAATGCAGCCTATCTGAGAACCACTTTGAGAACCACCGCTGTAATTGACTAGCGCTGTCTGCTTTGGGTATGAGAACAGGGAATTGTGATAAGTATGGCATAAATTTGCCATCCCTCTTCTAGTATGATTTCTAAATCTTTTTGTCATCACTTGCAAATCTTTATTTCATAGGCCACCAGAGTAATTTTTTCAAAATGCAAATATGATCATGTGATTTAAAGCCCTTTGAGGACCCCAGATAAAGACAAACAGCCATAATGTGGTCTGCAGGATCCTGCACAGTGGGGCCACAGCCCACTTCTCCAAGCCTCATTTGACATCATATAGCCACCTCTGTCTCCCTTCAGTCCGTCCTATTTGCTAGCATTTCTTTGGGCACAGGATATTTGCACATGCTGTTCCCACAGTCTAGAATGCTCCCGTGTGCTTGCTGTGTGCTTAGTTGCTCAGTCATGTCTGACTCTTTGCGACCCCATAGACTGTAGCCCACAAGGTTCCTCTGTCCACGGGGATTCTCCAGGCAAGAATACTGGAGTGGGTTGCCATGCCCTGCTCCAGGGAATCTTCCTAACCCAGGGATTGAAGTTAGATCTCCTACACTGCAGGCAAATTCTTTACTGTCTGATCCACCAGGGAAGCCCAAGAATACTAGAGTGGGTAGCCTACCCCTTCTCCAGGGAACTTCCTGACCCAAGAATCGAACTGGGGTCTCCTGCATTGCAGGTGGATTCCTTACCAGTTGAGCTACCAGGGAAGCCCTACTATCAAACTCCTTGCCCAATAAACTACAACTTATTCTTCAAATCATCTGGGCAAATGCAAAGGCCCTGAGGTGGGAATGAGCTGGAGCAGAAAGAAGGTCCAAATGCCTGAAGGGAGGTAAGTGGATTGAGGAGAGTGATGAGGGATGATTGCAGGATCAGGTCTGTGCACAGACAGATGAAGCTCAAGGCGAGGAGATGAGCTGGAGACCAAAGTGGTCACTGCTGACTGCACATAGGAGCAGGGGGAGGTGGGCTGCTATTCCGAGTCAGAGTGGCTAGGCCCTCATCTGGACTAACGCACCCCTCTTAAGGCAGGGCCTGAATGAGGACCTGCTTGCTTCATCCTTGCGGCCAAGATGCAGGCCTGGCAGAGCCAGTCTCCTGATGACTCATCATCCCTTCAGAGGTTTCCTGGACCCCTACTCAAGAAAACACTGGGCTGTGCCTCTCAGGTACAGTGATGAACAGGTGTTCTTTGGCAGATGTTTCCACGACCGGAGGGTGTTTCTGAGCTGTGGAGGTGCAAGTCCCTCTGTCTTGGCCTCGTTTCTGGGGCTCATGCAGTCCCTCCCTGGGGCAGCCAGACTTGAGGGGGATGGGGCTTCAGCAAGCGAGATACAGCAAGGAGCTATTTAAAGCTGCCGGCAGCTCGCCCCTTCTGTTCACGGCTCTGCCGGGTGGGAGCTGCCATCGTCACGCACCCACCGGCGCCACAGGAACACAGCAGCCCAGTGCACCCACACAGAAACGTGGGGGAGGGTCCCTCTGCACCCCACAGCCTAGCAGGGGGTCCTGCTGCTCCCAAGGCAGGGCCGCTAAGGCA